>JAYEPQ010000007.1:36357646-36435146 GCA_036321105.1 Dracaena cambodiana
AACTGTGGACAGTATTAATCAGAAACAGATCCGTATAAACCCTAAGTATAATAATGAGTTTTAAACTCACATTCATAGGCTCTGATACCAAATGTAAGAAATAATAATGTATAAAACATGAATGTAAATGTATAAAATATGAATGTAAATTTAGAACATCGATGTCGAATTATTAACATGCGGAATCATACCTGTTTGAGCCATTATATTGAATATCACCTTCTTTGGACTATTAGGGTTAGGTCTTCCTCTTCTTCTCCAAGAACAACAACGACGGCTCTCTATGGGGCAAGCAATCAAAACCCTTGGAGTGAAGAGGGGACCTAGCCAATACAAATATATATACACAGTCCAATGGACCCTCCCATAAAGAGACCATTAGACCCATTAGGCCCACACTTACCGTCCAACCACAATTATCTTTAATAGGTGTGCATGAGCCCAACAAAACGATCACCACAATGGCCCATTCTTAATGTCTCATAACCAAATTGGTTCAGCCCGTTTTTAAGAAAACAAAAGGGAACAATTAATTGCAGCTCAGTTATAAGAAAATTCTAACAATGTTTGCTAAACCAACGATTATAATGTGCAATAGACTGATTTTGTAGCCTAAAATTTTCTAAGTCTAGTAATATTTGTGGTGATCAATAGGGTAACGGGTGTCCATGGAGTGGCGAATAGGCGTTGACATTGGGTGGTGGGTCATAGGGGCTAGGCAATGTAGCTCTGGACTTGCTAGAGAGATGCCTGTGTACACAACAAACTCGGGGATGCAAAAGGGGGTTACGAGGCGGGACATAAGCTGCAGTGACTGCAACAATGTCAACCGAAGTAAGTGCAATTACGGAAGATGTTGTCAATTGAGAGCGATAATGCAGATGATTGTAGTTCACATTTGGTGCACATACATCTTTCATCACCGTTTGCCTTTGTATTTGTATGTTTCTTTTGCTTCATATATTTGTAGCTAAGGTGGCATCGTGTAATAGCATTTGTTTCGTCAATTACTAATTAACAGAATGCGGGGGTTCATCCTACCGTTCATGCTAAAAAAAAGTATTCTCAAGGTTATATTGTAGTGCTTATCTTCCTTCTCAACTACCTATCCTCCCATGTCCTATAAGATGGACAAGGAATATATGGATCTAAAACTTACGACAATTGGATCAATACCTGATTAGAGGGAGAATGTAGATAAAAGCAACAGTTTATCATGTGGTCAAGGATTAATGGTCAAGATTGTGATCAAGAGTTGCATAAAGAAAGTTTGGAAGAACTATTACAGTTTGATAATTCAAAAAGTAGACGAGTCTCTTGAATACATCACTATGTAAGGAGAATGTGAAGGCAGAATGAAGTCACAAGAATTTCTAGGGATTGAAGAAACTAAAGGGAGAAATATAAATGAAATTATTTACAAATACACACACCTACCGAATGTATACTGTATTTTCTTATTTAACTGTATTATCATAATATTTAATATAATTATAATGTCTTAATCCTATTTCTTAAAGTCTCTCCATTTAATTGTATCATCATAACTAGTTACTTACAATAACAACAAATTTATTAAAATTTAAATATAACTATAGTACCATTCTATTTAAATTCAATCCTAATAAAACCCTATCCTTTTAGTTGAAACTTCAAATTTTAAATTGACCAAAAATTTTTTAGGATCTTATCATATTCTAATATTATCGTACCCTATCCTATCCTATCATATCCTAACTTGTCATATCCTATCCTAATCTTCTCTCCTAAAATCATGTAATTTAATTTTATCTCTACAGCTAGAATATCTCTCCCTATCTATTTATACCCTAGAATCTATATTTATAAACCCTAACCCTAATAATACCTCTATTTTTTTCCCCCAACTACACCAGCTGCCATCACCTCTTTCAACCATTACAAAAATAAAAAAACAAATTTCCTCCATCTCCCTTTTTGTTCTTTACTGCTATATCCTTCCAAAACATCAACATATCCACCAACCATTAGCTTCAATCTCATTCGTGGATCCTAGAACTATACATTTCTTCATAGCTTGGTATTGGAGTAGACATGTGTCAAAACCACAATGAAGGGAGTCAGGCTAAGCTTACTATCGATTGAAGCAAGTACAACCCCAAAAACCATCCTTTACTTTTTTAATTAGATTAATGTGTAACTAGTTGCAGATTAATAATATACTTAGCTTTGTTTCTTTATTTCTGTTAACATGTTAAACAATCTCGATTAGTTTTTACTGTAACAAGAAAGTTCTTAAGATAATGTACTACTCACATAACTTAATAACTGTTTCATTTCTCTATTTATTGCATTTATCCTTGTATTTTCCCGTGTTACAGAAAGATATGAATGTTACACATTTAAATGATGACATATTGTTTGATTGGAATAAGTGGAGAAGGATCATCCATGTGATTGACCCAACGTGGTTCTCTTTCAGTTCGTGTAACCTATCCCAACTACTTGGTATAAAGACTTACTTGTTGATGTTGTTGTAAGTATATGCGTGTATCTATGTTATACATGTATGTACATAGGAAAAGTGTACCTAAGAGGTCGACATAGAGAGTTATCTATGAAGGCAGCACTATATCACTTAATGAAGAGTCTATATTAGGGGCGGACCCACCCTCATGCCAGGATCGACAATCGCACCCCACAGACATTTTTTAACTCAATGCTATAAATTTTATGAGTTTATCCGCCTCGAAGTTTACGTCTGTCCCAAAAGTCAAGATTAAAACCTGTTTTTGGCCTTTTGATAGTGCATTTCTTTAACTTCTTCTCTAGAAACTCTTTTATTCAATAAGCCTATAGAATTTGGATCTTCATAAAATTACGTCTTGGCCATATGTATTAACTCATAAAATTATAATTATATTTTCAAATTCATATACTACAATGTTAGAATTTTTTTGGGTCAGGAGAGGAGCCCCTGTATCTCTAACAAGTTGTCTGAACAGCTCAACTCCCAAATAACTCTGTCTCTCCAGTTCAAATACCAGGATCCGTCCCTGGTCAATATAGATGATCTATAGTTCTATACCATTCACTGTCAGCACCATATTATAAATTGCTGATGTAAAAAATTATGCATTTTCAATTATTTTTTACCATACATTTGACTATTTGCAAATAAATGGTTTTTCAACTATAGAATATATGAAATATCTTGATCAACAAAGAAGTTTCATAATAAACAACTTATCATGGGCATGAAGATTAGGGTTAATGACTCCAATTTTTTACATAAACTCTCAATGTTGGAATTTAGAGCTGCCTCCATAGATAACTCTCTGTGAAGATATCCTAGGTGCACTTTTCCCTATGTGTATATATACACTTATACGTGTGCGTCTGTACATGTATATACATATAACTGCATGCACATATTTATGTATGCATGCATATTATTAATGATATTGCAGCTTCTCTATTCATGCAAAACATACTTTACCCTGTGATGTTATTTGGGTGTGAGATATAGATATGTTCTATATCAGATTGTATTTGTACATGCATTTTAACATGAGGTGCATTCAGTCAGTTGTAATTGAATATTCGGGTGTACTAAGAGTTTAGAATGATAAAAATGTACTGGTTTTACCATTTTTGTTAACTGAAAATCATATAACAGTAACCTCCATACCATTGCAGTCTTTTTTCCCCATTCCCAGCAGGTAAGTGCAAATATAAAAAGAAACAGGAGGAAATAAGCTAGAATTTCCTGCAATGTAAGATTACTATGTTGGGGTATTACCTCAATTGTAACATCATGATCTAGGATTTCAGTCGGTGCTGGCGTGTATTCCATAGGTGGAACTTCACGTGGTGGAATAAGTGCAGGGTCCCAGCTCACGAAATATATATCCCCATCCAAATCACTCCCTGAGCACTCATTTGGGTGGGGCCTGAAAGAAAGCATTGATGTCAATTCAAAAAATGCTATAACAAACATATCAATATATGCTCTTGCATTTTGTGATATCAGACCGGGAAAGAGTATGCATACCTTTTAATCAGAAATCCATAGAAAATGGAAGCATATGCTATAAACTTAGCAACTCAGAAATTCCATATCTCATGCAACAATGTAAGTATTACAACATTTACAATTTTAGTGGATTCACATTAAACTATACGTAATTGAAGAAAGCTAATGAGAAAAAGCATAACTGTGCTTGATTTAGAATATCTATGCATGCCTATAGATCGCATTTCAGAATATTCTCTTTAAACATATGTCTATATGTTAGGTCAAGAAAGCCAAAATGCAAGACTGAAGAAGTAATAAAACTTGCTTTATAATCAGCTAAAATGCAGAAGTGAGGCACTGCATGTTGGGAACTTAGGCTATTCCCGTGAGATTGGTAACTACAGATTTGTTTTATTTCCAAAGCACTCTTCTTGGAAATACTCATGACATTGGTAACTCCAAGATTTGTTGTATTTCCAAAGAACTCATATTGGAAATATTCATGGCTTTAGTTGATTTGCTATATTTTCAAAAAACTTATCTTGGAAATATTCATGGTTTTGGTAACTGCTTATATTTTAAAGAACTCATCATAGAAATATTAATGACTTTGATAACCTTATATACCTATAAAACAGAGATGCATTTAAAAATGGAGATTATCCAAGATCTAAAAAAGCCATTCTCCAGTAAGTCTTCATAGAGAGAGTGTTATCCAAGAGTATTATTTTCTTGAGAGATATCTTCTAGTGAGTTATGGAAAGAGCTTTGTAATTTTACTTTATTATAATGAAAATTATTCGTAGTTTGCCCCGTGGTTTTTTCCCTTCACATTGAAGTGTTTTCAATGTAAATCTTGTGCCTTTTTTTCTCTTCTTCTCATTCTTGTGTGATTATTTTATTTTTGTCTCTCATTCAACACATTGTTAGAATTCGAATGTTATTCCCAACACTAAATCTCTTCATAAACTTCAAGGGCAGGACGGAAGTTTCTAAACTAACAAACCTCCACATGTGAGGTAAGAAGGTGGCAAAAACTGCATTTAGTGATTAAGCAATAAAATAAATCACAAGGAACAATAGGAACCATATCTCCTTGGCTTGTGGAGGAATATAGGGTGTGGAGACAGCTAGTCTAAGAAAGGATGGAGCTTCTGGTTGGACCACCACTACCATCTCATGTTTCCCATAAACAAAAACATCGGCATAGTCACAAGATCGGAGTATGAGATAATTCGGTGAGGTCAAAAGTTACAGAGTTTAGGTTCAGAAATTACAAGACAACAATTTGGGGCAAGGTAAAACGGGAATTTATATTTTGACGTATTGAGATAATGAACAGACTTAATTATCAAATTTGAAAAACAACAAAGTCAGCCAAGTTGCTGTTGTGAACTTCCTAAAACCATTGCACACCATTTTTTTTGGGTTGAAATATCTATGGCTGCATATCTAATCAACTTTCTACTTTCGTCCACCCAATGTTTTGCTACATGATGCATAGACAAGGAAAAGTTCATAAACTTTTCATTCTTGGTTTTTAGAACTTTGAGTTAACATGGAGCGCAAGACAATTTGAGTTAAATAAGGAGAGAGGGCACATCTATATGCATAAATACACATGACATGTGATATCATTCAAAAGTCTAAACACTTTAATTTAAAACCAAATTTTAATGATTAAATACATCTATCATTTTCACCTATGAACTTCTCTAAAATAGCTTGTGTCTCAATTTTTTTATTAGAACATATTTAAATTTATCAAACTTTAATACAACTAAAATTTCATCAGCCTTTTTTTCACTAAAACTAGTATATCATATACAAATGAAAGTGAACACATTTTTCAAACATGTAGTGTGAACAAGAAGCATATAAGAAATGTAGGACGTGTTTAAACTATGTTATAGAATTGACATGCTTGGAAAAATGTACGACGTGTCCTAGGAGTGTCAAAGAAGTCAGTGCGCGGCACAAGCCGAACTTCCTTGTTAAAGTCTCTCCTACATTTATGCTAATATAACTACATAAAACTAGTAGCTGGCTGATGTCTGGCCTTTCAAATGGAAATAGAAAAATTGCTATCCTTTAATAGAGAAAACAAAAAAAGAACTGTGATTTAATTCACATGCACGAGAATTTAGGCAGTCCTTTTGAAATTCAAGCCCCGAAAGGATTAGATATAGGAGTAATCATTCCTTTAAAATATTAAATTTAATTTAATTTCAAATATAAACAGATATTAGGATATTTCCAATAAAGAAACGTTCCTTCATTAAAACTGTACTTTGTAAGATCCTTTCAGATAAGCTAACTTTAAATTTCTACAAGCCTGTCAACCAATCTAACTTTAGAGAAAACTGAAGTATTTTTAGTTAACGAAAAAATAAAATTAAGAGAACAAAAAGCGTGAAGAAAAATAAATTATCTTCTTACTCTATGGATTGTACAGCAGCATCTCTACCATTGTTCTAAATATCTATCAATACATCTTTTTGGAGGGTACACGGAAACCTGATATTTACTCATATCAGCGATATATCATTTGATATTCCAATAGCCAATATGAAAATACCACATGCCATACAAACCCAATATCCTAATACATAAACCTTGATCTCTACTCTCTTATCTACCTATAACTTTATTCTTTGATACTACTCCTTGGTTGCTATGAGAGAGAAATCTGGTTTTTGATTACACATATAACAAAGTAATTTTGAAAGACTCCATAATTAAAGATCTCCAGCATTTGGTAAGATGCACTTCTTATGTTTCTTTCACTTACAAGTTAGTTTTATCATATAAATTGTTTTGTCCATAGCTTATTTTCCTTAACTGGCTCTTGCAATACCACACTAAAATCTCTCAAAATAAATTTACATCAGGAAAAAAAAATTTAAAATGTTGAATTATTTATCAACTGTTTGCTGGCAACTTTTCCATTTCATCTTTTTCATTTTCTTTTTTTGTTCTTTCCACTTATGTTTCTTTCTAGCTAAGAAAAAGCATACAGGATCATAGACCATCCATGATACCAGAAGATGGAGGATGAAATAGAGTTGAATCAAATTCAATCATCGACCGTCCTTGATACTTGAAGGTGGAGGATGAAATAGAGTTAAATCAAATTCAATCATAGACCATCTTTGATACTTGAAGACGGAGGACAAAATAGAGTCAAACATAATCAAACTTGACTTTTATGATAATTTATCCGTCTTAGACAATGTTGAAAATAACGCATTATGAAACTCGTTAAATTGCGTTACGAAACCAAACGGAACCCAGTGCTATCTAATAATTGAAAATAACTAAGTGGACCATAATAGTTCATTTTTTATGTTATTTTACGTAACATTATGTAAAATTACGAAACCTAACAGAACCCAATGCTGTCTAATAGTTAAAAATAACTCAGTGCACCGTAACTATTATTTTTTTAGAAATTTCTATATTGTTATTGATTATTGTTTTAATTATTAGCGAATTACAGCAATTTTCTAATTTGATTGCTTGTTGTTGACATGTTTCATTACTTGTGAAATTACTAACTTGCTAATTTGCGATTTTCTTGTTCGGTTGTTATAATTCCTCTCGGATTGTTGGAATCTCTTATTGATTATGTTGAATTTTTAGCTGAATTAAAGTCAACAATCACAAATAAGATAAATTGAACATAACAACATATAAATTTTAACAATAATAATAACAAGAATCAAATAAAAAAATGGGAATTGTTTTCTTATTTAGATGATGACTGGAATTGTTGTTGCAGACTTAATATATTTTATAAAGATAAATGTGAAAATGTTGTAAAACTTAATATAAAATTTGAAAAGATTCTGCATTACAGAATATTTTTAAACTTATTTTAGAACTTTTATTTTTTTTTTATTTATAAAAATTATTTAATATAGTTTTATATTTATTTTTATTAAATAAATAGGAAATTGTATAACATGCATTATGTGTTGCTATATACAACATAACCTAATAGAGGCAAAACGATATAATACCATTATTGCTATTTTAAACATTGGTTTTAGATCTCATTCAAACATTTCACATGGGCATTGCACATGATGAATACTAAATCTCAATTTATGATAAGACCCACTTTGGGCACTTTTGGTTGCTTTGAATTAGAAGGGCTCAAATTCTAGTTTGTCTGCTTGGTCCAAATCTACAAGTTTGTTGGTATTGGAGTTAAAAATTACAATTCCATGATGAATAAAAGTTCACTAGTCTCTAGTAGGGAAATATAACAAAGCCTTTTACTCCAAATACTTGGGGTAGGCTACATGAACCAAAAGAGAATCACGACGGATAAGTTACATGGATAATCTTCTCCACTCATTCCTATCGAGCAATATGTCTTCATTTAAACATCTATCATCCATATCTTTTCATATTACCTGCATCCATATCACGACGGAACTAGAACATTTGCAGGTTTACGTCGCACATGACCAAACCATCGTAAACGATTTTCTTGCATCTTCTATCTGATGGAATATCTTCTCTCCAATGGGGAATATGCCTACCTTAGCAAAAGTGTCCTCATTTCTCATTTTATCTCTTCTAGTGTTACCACACATCCAACGACGCATACACATCTCTTTTACACTAATGTTTTGTGAATAACATTTCCTTATAGTCCAGCATTCCGTACCATATAAAAACTGGCATAATAGCAGTCCTATAAAATTTTTCCTTCAGCCTTAATGAAATAATACAATTGCATAAAAGTCTCGTTGCACTCCTCTATTTCAACCAGCCAGTTTGGATCCTATAATTAAAATCACTATCGATCTCCCGTCGTTTTGAATAATAGAACCTGAGTACCTACCTAAACTGATTTCTCATTGTATCTCTTACTCGTCCAGTTTCACAACAATACTTTTTCGGATTTTTCGTTTACTAATTTGCACTCCATATATTCCGTTTTGGACCTCTTCAATCTAAAACCTCTATATTCTAATGTTTGTCTCCGTAACTCCAACTTGGCATTACCCTTGCTCTCTTCTCATCGACTAAAACAATATTATCAACAAATAGCATGCGCCAAGGTATTTCATTCTTTTCATCTATCACTATGCCAAAAATGAATGGACTCAATGCAGATTCATGATGCAATCCAATTGTGATTGAAATATTACTTATTAAGCTGCCACAAGTTGTGACATTTATCACTATTTTATCATACATATTCTTAATTATATCAATATATATAATAGGGACTTCCTTCTTCATCAATGTCCTTAATTACTAGTTTCTAGTAAGAAAATATAAATTTGAATTTGTACCTTGAAAATCAAATTGGGTCCTAAAAGATTGTTTAGCACCCTATTTATTTCAATTTTGCACATTCCTAATATGTCTACTATATTAGAACCTCTGAAGCAAGATTTTCAAATATCGGTTGATACTGATTGTTGTACAAATATCATATTGGATTATGAAGTACCTATAATAATAGAGACCCTAAGTGGTTGACTATTTTTAATATTTCCAAAAATACGTACATGATGTCTGCTATTGTCAATTATGATACAATAAACCATTAAAAAAACTAATACCGATTGATACTTAAACCATACTATCAATGTGAGGGTACTTGTTTACTTAAGATTGTAAATAAATTGATATGTGCTTTAAGCAGTGGACATTGTTAATTTTAGGAATGTGTTTTCTGAGGTCAAAGTTAGGAATTTATTCCAAATCTTACTCTATCATCTTATCTTCCAAGTAACTTACCTTATATTGCAAGGTGATTATATTCATTATTAGATCTTAGTAGGCATATGAACAAGAATTTCAAACTCATAAGTTGTAACAATATGTAAGTAGATATCGAGCTAATTGTTCTACACTTCGTACTTGGTGTAGCTACAGTTCTTACTTGGTGTAGCTTGCTACTGCTAGAATATAAAATAATCTCCTATCCCTTACTACAATTTTGAGGTTTCGATGTAGTGGCAGACTTCAAAATGATATCAAAGTAACCTTTAAATCTTACCGGATGTGCATTTAATTACGTAAAATCCAGGTATCGGCAAAGAGGGGGCTCAACCTAAGGGGGCTCAACCTACTAGAGTATGTTAAAATATAAAATAATAACTCTCAACCCTTTTCCCAACTTCGTAGCTTGTTGTAGTAGGGGCTTCAAAAGCTACATAGATTGTGACCAGGAATATACAAAACAAATAAGGTTAAATATAATTGTAAACTGTTCATGAATGGGAACATACCAGCCAAACAAAGTCAAAACTTAATAGTAATATAATGAATATTGATTCCTAAACTTGGAAAAAGGCATTGAATTCCAATTCCCTATAACCAACTGCATTTAGTTCTGGAGAAAAATTTGGCAAGGAACCATAGTACAAACTCCATACTTAGGGATGCACAGGCCATCAAAGTACAACAGGATTTCCTAGTAAGAAGGCCTACCTAGAGAGACCTAAGAAAGTTCAATAACATAAAAGTATGGCGCAAGTCATCCTGATGGAAGCATTTGTCTAAGAAACAAATTGTCCGCAGACAAATTAGGGAATACGCCATGACTATGCCCACAAGTGAGTCATTCCACATCAAGTATCAATCAGGAATGTGTCTGGCATGCAATAGCACCAACCAGTGAAAGAATTAAATCATGACTAAGCTGTCCTCCCTAGCAGCAAACAAAAGTGATCTTAGATAAATTGGGATAATGTAAAAAAACAATGTAAGCATATATTTATTTAAATTAACCTTGTGGAGGAGCAGGAGATGTAAATTATGGTTTGATGAAACATTATATAGTTCAATAGTAATTTGCATTTGACTTGGGATGTCAAATCTGAAAGGTCATAATGGATAAAATTAATCAAATTGGATATGGATCAGGGTATTCTATCTTGATTCATCAGAATAGCTATTGCGCAGTCATTAGCACCATAAATAAGTTGCCACTATAGTAAAATGGTAAAACCTCTTAGCAATTGTGTCAGACAGTCACTTGCATCAATTAAAAAGGGGCATAGGATAGGGATGGCTACAGCCATTCTCCAAAGAAAAAGGCACTAGTTATGTCTCAATGAAAGATTGAATAATTCGATCAATTTATATTAGACTTTGAATAGTTCAAGATCAATATACATTACACATGGGATCCCAAATTAGAAAGGTAAAATGCATCAAATAGGATGGGAATCAGGGAATTTCTAGCTTTACTCTGAAGGATAGATATTGGGCAGTTTTGTGCAGTCTGCTCAACTGCACCATCAACAGGACATAAGATGTGACTCGATGAAAGATTGAATAGTTCAAGATCTATTTACATTAGCCTTTGGATGCCAAATCTGAAAGCTCATAATGAATAAAATTAATCAAATAGAATACGAATCACAGTATTTCAATTTTGATCCAGCAGGACAGCTATTGGGCAGTCAACCGCAATCTACTAAAACTGCACCATCAAGGGAACATAACTTATGCATCGATAAAAGACTGAATAGTCAAATCAATTTAGGTCAGAATTGGGATGCCATCATCGATAAAATTAATCAAATAGGATATGGATCAAGATATTTCAATCCTGATTCAGCAGGACAGCTGTTGGGCAGATCAACTGCAGTCTGAAACTACACCATCAAGAGAACGTAAGTTAGGTTTTGATGAAAGATTGATCAGTTCAAAATCAACTTATATTAGACCTGGGATGCCAAATCCGAAAGGTAATAATGGATAAACTGCAGTTACCAAAAGCTGCACCATCAGCCTAATGGAGGGCATTGTACCGCCAATCGGTTCATGTTCTCTAAAGTTTTTCACCAGAAAGGGGTTATACTATCTGACTGACTCCTTAAGATGTCTATTTCGTAATTGACCACCGTTTAGGCTGCTAATCAGATTCTCAGTCGACCTCCACTGGCATACTGCAAAAACATGATTAGATCAGCATTCCACCAGCATCTAAGAATTGGCTGGAAAATATCAGAGAAGATTCAAGGTATCCTAAAAGGATGAATGGACTATCCCAGAAGGATGAAAGACAGGGGTGACCATGCATCATCTGATCCTTTGCAAGTCCAGAGAAAACGAGTCCTCAAATGGGCAGAGTATGGTGCAAATCGAAGTGTCACTAAACATAAAAATGCTTACAACTATAGCAAAACCATCATTCCAAGTCCTGGGATCAGGCTACATGAACCATTTTTTCCCCTTACAATTATGTCCGTTTAGGGCTGCACCTTTGGTAAATTATAACTAGCATATCTACCATGTTTAGTTAGAGATAATAAGGTACTTCATGATCAATTAACTAAGGTCCTATAACTCCTGATTGGCTCACATTCTCCTCAAACCATCTTAAATAATTTTCCATCATATTATTTTCAATTGCAGCTATTATCAACTTAAAAATGTACTTATTCCTTAAGTTTTATCTGGAAGCCACTCATCCATCTAGATTCACTTTACCTGCATTTTATTGGCCATGTTTCACAATTTTCCCAAGACTACCCAAAGAGCACAAGCCATATATAATATCCTTTCACTTTGATGGATATACTAGGATCACATGATATTTGAGGATCATTCTTCATGCTAACCATACTGCTTTGACTTTATGGACAACATCCTTCCAAATCTCACCGTCAGAATAAATGATTGATCCTAATAACAAAAATTAGCCCTTCTAAATACTGAAAATGAAGCACTGCAAGTTACAAACAAAATTACGTGAGAATCTAATGTAATTTAGTCAATTCTAATATGCTAGAACCAATATATCATGGTACAATAAAAAAGATCATGCAATCTGAGGAAGCTGAAAATTTTGTAGAAGAGAGAAACTGATGAAATTATTGCAAGAATATCTCACCTTTTTCCTTTTTGTGGAAAAACTACACAGTCAACCATATGATGAAGAACTGGGACATCAATAGCTGATAAGACGCGGACGTCACCAGGGTGGAGGCAAGGGTTCTTAGCAACAACTACTCTCCCTGTCACCACAACTGTCCGGTGGTCTGACTCACTTCCAGCAAGATTATAAAGTCCATCATCATGATAAACAGTCTTCCCATTCCAAGAAACCTGAACAAAGACCTGACCATATTCCAATGTTCTAGTTTCATCCAAGCACCCAATCATTGCTCTACCTTTTGGAATAAATATCCTTGATTTAGTTCTCAGTTCAAAAAGTTTTGTTGCTCTAAAAGTTCGCAGCAACATTGACAAGAATGGCTCAGCATTTGGTTTATAACCACACAACAGCATCTCCCTTAGAATATTAGTTGTCTCTCCTGGAAACATTAGCTCAACACTTTCCAGTGCCCTGGCTGAATCAGTAAAGATCTCATCCAACTGATCAACAATTCTTTCTTGCTTCATTTCAAAGATATCATCTTTAACTCCAAGAGTAGAAAGAAGAGTTATCAACTGCCGATTAAGGAAACATGGCTGGTACTTACTGTACGCAAGGACATCCAGTTTTATGTTCTCAGAGTCAAACTTAGACATGCTTCTTCTCAGGGAAAGCTTCTTCGAAGATAATGGATTGACAGCTACAACACCTTTATAGCCGCCATACCTAATTTGAAATGCTGAAGGTGTTGAACTCTTTAACCCGCATTTGATTGCAACTCTTCTAGCAAACCCAGCAGAAATTTTCCCTATACCATCAGAGAACAGGTACCCTGCTGCATTTTCTATGTCAGGAATAATTTCGACTTCGTCAGCAGGAACTGTCAATGTTTCTGTAGAGGAACTGAAGGACTGTCCCAATCGAGCAGCATACTTAGCCACATTTCTTATCTTGCTAAAATCACCCAACCATTTTCTGATATCAGTCGCAGTAAGCCCCCTCCTCGAAGCAAACATCCATGTAGAATTTTCCCGTAATTGGCTAGATGAAAATGCTAGAAACTCAAATCTCTTATTGCCAATGGCAACACCATTTCTCAGTATGTCCAATATTCTCCTATAAAGTTCCGTATGCTTGTCATTAGCAGCACGAGGTGCTAAATCGGCTGAATAAATTTTACCACAATCCTCCTCGACAAAAGAAACCCTGATAAAGTTCTCAATATCTTCAGAATAATGGCGTATTACACGATTGGAGACATTGATCTCGGGACCATAAAAATATACTTTGGAAGGGGTTATTTGAACCCTGTGAACATAAACCAAGCCAGCATCAGCAATAGCAGGCGATGGTGGTTGGATCTTTGACTTTCTGTATTCTATGTATTGATCATTCAGCCATTTTGCAGGATTAAAGTTTGAAATGGTCCAACGAGCCATTTTCCCTAGTGCATATTCAATATACCCAATAGGAAACCTACGAGGGCTGATGAAGCAGTAAAACTCAGCATTGAGTGTAGGTCCCATGAGTGTCCCATTCTGAACCATACTATTTACCTTGAAAAGGATCTTATATGGGATCTCACTTGCATTCCAAGGTTCGACAATGGGGACTAGTTCCAAACTTCGAGAGTAGGAACCTATGTTCGTCACACTGAAATGGCCAGCAACTTCTTTATAATAAAAAAAATACTCACGGAAATCAGGAAGATGGCAGCGATGTGGTAGCTCCAAACACAGTGCAAAAGATTGACCTATGCTACATAATGGAGTGAAATCAGTGGTTCTGATCCACTGATCATCTTGAATTTCCTTAAAATAATTTATGCTAGGATTTTCATGTATGATCATTGAATCTTGTACTGGCATCTCATAAATACGTGGAGCAGCTACAACCTAGAATTAGGTAACCATGTACGTCAGAATCAACAGCAAAATAGGTAGATAGATGAGGAAATTGTGTAGATACATAAGCTCCAAATGTAAATAATTTATGCAATGTCTTCTATTGAAGCTTATTACCATCCACAAGAATAATGATTGGTTAATAAATTTATGTGCATATGCACAACCATTATGATTTGTCATCCATTGAGAACTAAGACATAAAGTAAAGTTAGTAAGATTCTAAATATCGGATATCAAGATAATATTGGATAGGCTCTTTTCACATTAGGTAGCAGATAATAGACAATATATCAGGAATACAAGCCCATATTGGACATTCATATTGAATATTCTATATACACATCATATATGTAAATTTAATACCTTATCGGTGGTTTACTTTCATCTATCTAACTAGTATGGCAAAACATATATTAAAGGTATTAAAAAAATATTTTCATATATACAAGTATAACATAATAAAATAAACCATAGAAAGATTCAATTAGAGTTGAAAATATAGATTATAGAAATAATTAAAATTCAAGCACGACAAGAATAGTAGTTGAAAAATATTGATAGTAGTTGAAAAATATTGACACAGAATGGAACGGAATTTTTGATCTTTTTTTTTGTGGGATTTAGAGGATTTGGGATAAACTATGTTTAATATAGGAAAGATTCGAACCTCATCACCTAGGTAATCGTTCACCCATTTTCAACAAATCTATGAGTAGAGATTTATGGATTGACTTCAGAATCCAACCAAATGATTTTCACCCACTTTCGACGAATCCAAGAAAAATTTTGAATTTGTTAGCAAATCATCATGCTAAATAAATGTTTTTTTAAAATCAAAATCTCATTCTATTTATTCATGAGTTCACGCAAAGCTTCATTTAAAATTAAAAAAACATGCACACGTGTAGAAACTAAGAGTTATTAAACTGAAAAAACTAAGAATCGCAATAAAATTCTCATGAATGATTGCCATAAATTCTACCCTATTTGAAATTACATCTCCAGTGCATGCAAAAATAAGCATTAAATTACTCTGTGTGAAACTGATCAATATTCTAGAATGGAACATTTTAATATGGCTATGGTGGTGGCCATTAAATTGATACTTATACATCAAGTCTGAATCAAGGTGGTAACGGTGGAACTGGTCTTAGTGATAGATATGTTGCAATTGATAATATATTTAGAACAACATATGCAGCAAAGAGTCAAAGGCATACTATAAACAACACTTGTAGCGACCAAAAGCGTGACATGCAATGCCTAATCATGGTACGAGTATTGTTGGACATGCTTCATTGTACTTTGCATTGATCTTTGTAAATCTGCCTCCTACAACAATAAGTGTTGTTTATAGTACTTTGCACCATGATCTTTGCACCTTGAAACGGATCGAGTAGATGTTAGAAAATTTTATGGGCAATAAAAACCTCACAACTGACAGCAACAATAATGTCGTCACAGCTAGTTCCTTTGAAAGATCTCCTGAAATCTCAATATGGGGCTCTATTCTGTAACTTACAAGGAATTTCTTATAGCAATGACAACTACTAAAACAAACTAACCTAACAAGAATTTTTGTTTATGGCTTAACAGGGAGCTCTTATCATCAAGCTCAACAAGGATTTCATGTTATGGATATATGTCGAGTTCTGCTTTGGATTCCATTTCCTGTTCTACGTCGGGCTATACTTTCAATTCTCAGTACCTCCTCTTCAATCCTTATTTTAAGTTTAATGCAGGGCTTAAGCAGATTTTTAAAAGATAATCAAGAACTATACAAAGGTGCATAGCATACCAAGTACAAAGAAGAGCTTGCAACTAATGCCAAAATCGATATAATCTAGAATTGCCTTCCAACCATGCATAACCTTCTCCAACCAACTTAAGATGGGATAGCAGCACTTCTTCTTAGATGTCGAAGAAAAATAACTAAGGAAATCTTCTAGATAGCTCTCCAAATCTTCACAGCCATAACGATAATTGAAACCCCTAAAATTTGGAACAACATCATATACATCAAATTCTATTTGCTTTCGATCACCAATATTTTAATATTTTGACCACATAAGTAAAATTCCATAAAGAATTAACTCTATATCAAAATGAAAAAGCTCAAAAAGTAAATAAAAAACGCAGTGGCTCGAAACTGGCTCCAAACGGACTTGGATCGAGGTTGAAACCGTCCTAAATCACCAAATAATCATTAGCAGCCTGATCAGGGCTAACAGGATAGGTCTGTAATGCTTTATTGACCCATATTGCAAACTAAACAGGTTTGACCAAGTTAGAACTGAATCATATCATATTTGAAATCTAAAAAGCTTCTAATCTAAAAGAATGAGGTTCGGTTTGGAATCAGAATCGAATTTTAACATCTTCGGTTTTCGTCCAAACTAATCAGTTCAGAATCGGATTTCTTCTAGGCTTTGAGATTCATTCAAAGTTGTATGTTGATGGGTCAAAGAAAACAAAGGGTAATGATTTCATTAAGGAAGAAGAGATGATGGGCAAGGGAACAGTAAAATCAGAATGAATGCTTTCTTTGTATTGAATAATTCAAACTGTACGGTATAGGTCTCTCTTATCACATAAGTGCTAGCTAAAAAAGGAAAGAAAATTTCTAAAATGAAAGCCTGAATATCTGTGTAATCACCTATAATCAGCACCTTCCCCTAATATTTCTATCCATCATTAATTACACCATAAATATAGGAATTTCTACAAACCACCTCTAATCAGTACATTTCCTTAATATTTTTATATAGCAATAATTGCACCATAATTATAGGAATTTCTACGCTCCCCTCAAATTGTATTATAAATGGTGGTCATGTTCAACTTTCAAATGAAATCCTCAAAACTCTGTTAGGGTAGTCTTTTGGTGGAGATATCTGCAGTTTGCTCTTTTTAGGAACATAAATCATACAAATGGTTCCCTCTTCAACCTTTTCCTTGATAAAATGTCAATCCACTTCTACACATTTGGTCCCGTCATGCTGAACCGGATTGATAGAGATGTTAATAGCTACTTTATTATCACAGTAGAGTTTGACAGGCAGATATACTATGATATACAGTTCTTCCAACGGTTTTCATAGCCACAATCCTTCACACATCCTTGTGCAACTGTCCTGAACTTGGCTTCTGCACTGCTTCTTGCCAAAACATTTTATTTTTTTACTTCTCCAGGTCACTAAATTTCCCCATACAAAAGTATGGTATCCAGTAGTGGATCTTCTATCCTCTGCTAAGCCTGTCCAATCAACATCTGTGAATATCTTCACTTTCTTACATTTTTAAAATAGTAGACCTTCGCCTTGAGATCCTTTGAGATACTGAAGAATCTCGTAAACAGCTAGGTGAGCTTCCATTGGTGAATTTATGTGTTGACTTACTACACTTACTGCAAAGGCAATTTCAGGTCTAGTGTGTGATAGGTAAATTAGTTTGCCAAATAATATATGATATCTCTCATTTTCGATGGATTTCCCAACATCTTATATTCTTCTTTTTGCTTCAATGGGTGCGTCACTTGGCTTACAGCCAAGCATGTCTATGTCAGTTAGGAGATCAAAGATATTTCCGTTGAGAGACGCTGATCCCCTTCCTCGATCTGGCCACCCCATCCCTAAGAAGTACCGCATTTGCCCAAAATCTTTTACTTCAATGGCTAAGATCTTCAATCTTTCCATCTCTTCTATATCATCTCCAGTTATAATAATTTCATCAGCATACACAATCAGAATTGCATTTTTCCCATTCTCCTGTTTGAAGAACATACTACATAGTACTGTCCTTTTATCATATTTGCAAATTTATCAAACCACGCTCTAGGACACTATTTGAGTCTATATAAAAACTTGTTGAGCTTGCATTCTCTATTTTCCTTAGTCTTCTTACAAAAACCCAGAGGTAGTGTCATGAAAACTTCTTCGTCTAGCTCACCATTCATAAAAGCATTCTTAAATCAAGTTGTTGAACTATCCAATCCAAGTTAACTGCCAAGGACAAAAGCACTCAGATGGTATTTAGCTTTGCCACAGGTGCAAATGTCTTCGTGTAGTCAATGCCATAAGTTTGAGTAAACCTTTTCGCAACAAGACAGGCCTTGTGCCTTTCCATTGTCCCATCAGCTTTGTGTTTCATAGTAAATACCCATTTACAGCCCATTGGTTTCTTTCCTATTGGTAAATTCATTACCTGGCACATTTCATTTTTCTCCAATGCTCTCATCTCTTCCACCATTGCCTCTCTCCACTCGGAAATATCCGGTGCTCCCTGAATATTCTTAGAAATTTTTATGCTATTAAGATTAGAAGTAAAAACACAATATCCTGTGGACAAAGTATCATAGGACACAAATTTCAAAATGGGATGGAAAGTAAATGAACAGGGCTGTTTCCTAAGTATAATAGGTAGATCAATATCATCAGGTTTAGAATTATCAGAGAATTCTATCACCTGATATGGCTCAGAGGACTCATGATTGCTTGGAGTTATTACCGGTTCCGACTCTTTTGGTGCCTAGGGTATGAGATTCTCATCGTGCCTTGATTTTGGCTTTCTTGAGTAAACAAGTATCTCCTTATCCTTTTATTTTTCTACATCTCCCCCCTAATTGCAACTTTCCTTCTGTACCTGGCAGAGGAGAGGAAAAGAATGATGATGTGATAGGTCAGCATTTGGGGCAAGGTTTGTTTTTAAGCGATGGAAGTCCAAGAATAGAGAATCACTTCAATTATCCAAGGTCCGAGCTTCACTTGAATTATCCACGGTCTGAACTTCACTAAAAAGTAAGGGCTTAGGATAGACAGTAGTTGTTTCAAAGAAAGTGATATCAAGGATGACAACAATTCAGTGTAAGACTAGGTCATAGCATTTGTAGCCTTTTTGAATGAGAGAATAGCCAAGAAACACATATTTTAAGGCCCTAAGCTCCGGTTCAGTCCACTAGTGAGTATGAATATGTACAAATGCAGTACAGCCAAAGATTTTTAGAGGAAGAGTAGAGCTAAGCCGAGAGTTAGGAAAAACATCCTAAAATTTTTTGAGAGGTGTGGCAAAGGAGAGAATTCTAATAGGCATTTAGTTGATAGTGTATATTGTTGTTAGGATGGCATCCCCCCCAGAGCATTTCGTCGCTCGTTGCAAATAAAATTACAAATGGCAAAAGGTTTAACAGGCTACAATAAGAATTACTCTTATTGTCACTTTGGAAACTTAATCAAGAGAAAGAAAATCTAGAGACTTATGTACTATAAAATGTATTAAAGATGAGGATCAGACGGTTCTAGTTCGAGACGAAGAGATTAAAGAAATATGCAAAGATTATTTTCATAAATTATATAATGGTAGTTTTACTCAAGATTTGGAAGATCTTACTATTCAATGTAAGGATATGAATCGTACTTTTATATGCAGAATTAAACAATATGAACTAAAAGAGGCTTTAAAGAGGATGAAATCAAGAAAAATTGTTGGTCCATATGAGAATCCTATAGAGATATGGAGATACTTAGGAGAGATTGGTGTGAGGTGGTTGATAGATTTTTTTAACAAGATTTGGCAAACTAAGAAAATACCAAATAAATGGAGGAATAGTACCCTAGTACCTCTGTATAAGAGAAAAAGTGATATTCAGAGTTGTTCTAACTATCGGAAAATAAAACTCATTTGTCACACTATGAAACTTTGAGAAAGGGTAATTGAATATAGATTGCAGTAAACTGTTAAAATATCGGAGAACCAGTTTGGATTTATAACGGGGCGATCGACGACAGAAACTATTCATTTACTTCTTCGACTTATAGAGCGATTCTAAGAGAGAAATAGAGATTTGCATATGGTATTTATTGACTTAGAGAAATCCTATGATAATATATCACGAGAGGTGCTTTGGTGGACATTGATGAAGAAAAGAGTTCTCATCAAGTATATTGACATAATTAAGGACATGTATGATGGAGTAGTGGCCAATATCAGAACATGTGGTGATTTAACAAGTGATTTTTCTATCACAATTAGATTGCATCAAGGATCTGCATTGAGCCCATTCTTATTTGCTATAGTGATGGATGAGTTTACTAGAGCTATTCGGGATGAGATACCTTGGTGTATGCTATTTGCTAATGATATTGTCTTAGTTGATAAGACAAAAGTAGAGGTGAATACCAAGTTAGAGTTATGAAGGCACATATTAGAATTTAGAGGTTTTAAATTGAGTAGATCTAAAACAGAGTATATGGAGTATAAATTTAGTAAACGACGGACTGTAAACTATAATGCTGTAATACTGAATGGGCAAGAGATACAAATGAGCAATCAGCTTAGGTTTTTGGGTTCTATTATTCAGAATGATGGAAAGATCGATAATGATTTTAACCATAAGATACAAGCTGGCTAGTTAAAATAGAGGAGTGCAATAGGAGTTTTATGCAACTGTAATATTCCGTTAAGACTGAAGGAAAAATTTTATAGGACTGCTATTAGGCCAGTTTTATTATATGGCATGGAATATTGGGCTATAAAGAAATATCATTCACAGAAGTTACGTGTAACAGAGATGCGCATGCTCCACTAGATATGCGGCAATACTAGAAGAGATAAAGAGAGAAATAAAGATATTCGTGCTAAGGTAGGTGTAACTTGTATCGATAAGAAGATGCGAGAAAATCACTTACGATGGTTTGGTCATGTGCAACGTAGGTTTACAAATGCACCATTTCGACGAAGAGAGTTTATCAATATAGGACAAGTTAAAAGAACGAAGGGAAGACCGAAGAAAATATGGATGGAAATAATCTAAAAAGATATGGATTGTAGAAGTTTAAATGAGGAGATATTACTTGATAGAAATGAATGGAGAAAGACTATCAAAGTGCTCGATCCGGCATGATTCTTTTTTGGTTCATGCAACCTATCCCAAATACTTGGAATAAAAAGCTTAGTTGTTGTTTTGGAAACTTAATCGAGAGAGCCATTTCTAGTTCAAATCTTGCCTGTTTGCTTCCGACAAGGTTCAGATTAATACAAAACAGTATTTAATGAAGATTAATAAACAACGAAGCCAGTCAAAGTTGAAAACCTACATGAAAGGCAGAAAAATGAAACAACAGTAATGAAGCTCAGAGAAGAGGTGCCAGATAGTTTAATTAATTTAGTAGATGCTGTACCTGAATCACAAGAAACTGAGAACGTTGAGTAGGAGGGCAACGTTGCTGGATGTCCCAGATGCTCTCATATGAAAGTTCAAGTTTGTATGACCGATTTCCCTGTGCTAGGAAAAAGGATATTTTCTTCATATTGAAACCAAAATGAATATTGACATCTGTACAACTCCAGAGAACACCTAATGCCTCCTCAGATATTAAGCAACCAAGATGCAGTGTCGCATCTTCCAAAACGAACAAAGGTTTCCTTGGCTTGGGCACAATGTCACGATCCTTGTATTGGACCTTTAAATAAGTTCTCGGATAGAAGTACTGCTGGGACGCCCCATTCAGTTTATTGTATATAGTGACAGCATCTTTGCTTGTTTGAAATTGGACCATCGCAAATGCTTTTGATCTTGTCGTGACTGTTTTGGGGTGCCTAACCTTAACTGCAAAGATTGATCCAGCTCCAGTATAACTCTCAAGAAAATTCTTCACCCCTTCTGCAGTAACATTCATAGGAAAACCAGATACTTGAACTGTTTTTCCTACCATAGTTTATGTGAAACTATATGCAGGCTTTCTTTTAATCTCAGATTCACTGGACAACAAAAATATAACACTGATGTTATTTGTATTCATTAAATGAGATTATGATATAAAAGTGAAGAGTGAGAATTGTAAAGTGAAAAGTACAGCAGTCTTCAGCAATTAAAAATAAGGGAGAAAGCGTGATTTCCCCGGTGCTGTCACCACATCCTTACCCCCTTGACCAAAATAAAAATAAAAAATAGAAAATACATTTGAGTACCACCAACTTATAGCAGACATATAAGTGGGCAACTATCGAAAACTTGTACATATGAGTTGCCAGTATAGAAAACATATAAAAGCTATCAGCAAAAAAAAAAAAAAAAACAGTAATCCTATTATTTTTGTACATATTTTGAATCATGACCTCTACATCCTTAACTTCTTTATTATAAAATTTCATAAGTTTTGGAGTTCATTTTCCTTTTCATTAAATGGATATAAAATTTTCTACGAACTAAAACCTGTAAATTTTTGTGTTTACTTGATGGAAAGTCAAATTGTAAATGAAATCTCATAAATTGGGTAAGAGTGAACCCTAAGGACTTGAGATTATAATTAAAAAAATTAATGAATGATAAAATATATGAGAATAATATAAATGAGTTAACAACTCATGTAATAAATTTCCTACACTGGCTGTCCATCCATTATCTCCGACTTTTTTCTATCTTTTTTTTTGGGATTATAATCTCAAAACCCCTAGAGTTCACTTATACCCAATTTATGAAATAGTTATGATATGGCCTTTCATCAAGTAGAGAGAAAATTAATGGTTTCAATGAATATAACATTTGATGGAAGGGAAAATAACTAGATAGACCATGAAATTATTTCTAAATAAGCTAAGGAGTTTGAGATTATGATCCAAAAAATAAAAAATACTCTTTTTGCTCATAGCTCATGTAAGTCACCTGAGCTGCAGCTCATTTCCACTATCTCCGATAAATTTTTTTCCAAATATTTTTTGGATTATGATCTCACCCCATAGTTCACTCATATCCAATATCTTTAGTTTTAGTTTCGATTTAGCATTCCATCGAGTGAACATTGGATTAATAGTTTTATATGAATAAAATATATTATATCCACTTGATGAAGTGGCAAATAAATTCCAAAAATACCATGAAATTTAATCCTAAAGAAACTAAGGAGATGCAGATCATGACCCCATACAAAATTTTAAAAAAATATATGATTACTATATTTTTGTCGTAAAATTACGTAACTTATCTGAACTGCATGCTCATTTACAGTAATCTCATATATATGTTTTGTGTGCCTGTACATATGAACATATATATTTGTATATCCATGCACACATTAAGATTAAAAAAATTGTATAGACAAGGTACATGCAGAACAAGATTACACATAAATATTTCAAAAATGTATAATTTAATATGATTTTTTCAACGGTTTGGTTAAATGTGCATTGTATCTGCTTTAACAGACTACATATCTATAGTCAACAAGAATTAATACTCCTAGAATAAATAGTTTCCTAAAATAACAATTTAAGTCAGAGCTAATGAGGTTCCTTGAGATGTTGATGACCAGAGCTCCTGCCTAGGTAATGGCTATGACACACTGATATAGAATTATGAGTAACACAGCAAAACAAAGGGATATTATTGGGTATATTTCAGCATACAAACTGTTTTTCTTTCACACCAGAAGCCCCTTTATGATATTTACCTTACGAAAGAAAGAGTACGAAAATGGGGAGAGAAAAAAAAGAAGAAGCTTTCGAATTGCTAAATCCTAGGCAAGACAAATAAAGAAAGCAAAAGAAATATCATAGTATTTTTTTTCACTCCTGCAATATGCAATGGCATTGCTACGGCTCTGCAATGGCATTTCTCGAATTGATTCCAAATTTTTCTTGATAGAATAACAATTGAAGAGAAGGGAAGAAGAAATGCCATTGCAGAGCCGTAGCGATGCACAAAAGATGACTGTACGGCTGTTCCATTCTATTTTTTTCTTCTTGTTTTTTATAAATCTTTTTCTTAAAAAATTACATCTGTTGATGCCAATCACAGAAGGACAAAATTTCAGCTAAAACTACTTGATCCAAGTCTAATATTTCATCAACACCTCTGTATTTTATAATATCAGAACAAAAATGTTACAATAAAAGATCTTTTCGATGGTGCCCAGGGGTAGTGCATTCTCATAATTTCCAAAATACCCCTACTTTCCTCTATGGAAATTCAAAACATTTCAATCTTGAGATTGGGCTGACTTGACAGATTCACAAAAATTGCCAAAATAATTGTTTTTTATAACATAAAAATAAGCCATTCGACTTCCACCTATTCACAACATACAAGAAACTGTAAATAAACAATTGTAAACAAAGAACAATTTTAACAAAGATGATCAGAGTGATTGCAGTACTAATAATTGGAATTGCAAACCCCAACAAGATGGTCACTTTACAAATCAGATCTTAGAAAAAAGAAGCAATCAAACTACAAACAGTCGACTCAAATAACACAACCCACCACGAGAAGCAAAATTTCAAAACCCCAAAGAACACCTCAAAACCCTGGAGAAAAAATAGAATAGGAAGATCAAGATCAAACTTTTACTGAGACCCAATGGTTATAATATAACATCACGAGATTAGAGGAGAAGATTGCGACCTCAAATTTTGGAGAGAAGGGAATTCATTAGGAAAGTTTTAATTGCTGAAACCCATAAATAGAATCTGTTTCAATAAAGTGGACTTGAGTCAAGTCAATGGGAGTCCACTCCCATCTTGGTGAGTACCTTTAGTGGGTCCGGCTGATGATTGTTCATTGGGTGATTTTAAAGGCACACACAAACTCTGCGAAGGCACTTCCCACTAAATTTATTTTTACTTACGGGAAATTTTATTTGAACACACCCGTTTGCTCACTTAGCCATCTATTAAACTTTAAAAAAAATAAAAAAATTTCATTAAAATATTTAGACTAAGTTATCTTTCTTCTTTTTCTATCCAACCGAGCCTATTAGAACAGGAAGCAGCAGAGAGGCGGGAATTTGAAGTTAGGGAGAAAGTTGAGAGTAGAGCTGACAAGTGGGTCGTGCCTAGCACAGCTCGTCATATATGGAGGGTGTGTCGTGTTTCAGCACACCAAGTCACCTCCGGGGTGCATATGGGACTGGATCGGCAGCACGGCCAGCAGATCGTGCTCATGCCCGACCGTGCCAGCCCGCCAGGTAGTGGTTATTTGTTTTTTTTTCAATTATTTTAGTTTTAGAGTTTAAATTTTATACTTATGGTTATAAAGTTATACTTATATTAGTAGTTAACTAATAAATAGATTCATAAATAAGAAAAATAGATGATTAACTAAAAATTAGAAAAAATGGAATTTTATTTCATTTAATCTCGGTATATTTACAAATTTATAAATTTCTTTAGATATCATACAAAATCCGAAAAGAGGAAAAGAGGGGAGAGGATTCTGATCGTTACTCTCAACTTGTTCTTTATATTATTTCCTAGAGAATTATGAGTCATAAAAAATTACAAGAAAAAAAAAATTTAAGTGTAAAGAGGAAAAAAATATGAAGACTAATAATATAGGAGTCTTCAATTCTCGATCTTCTTTAGTTAAGTTTTTTCTCCAGTTCATCTACAAATCCTTGATTTCTTTTTTCTGCATCAAGCCAATTTTTTAGGCATACATACATTTCTAATGTGTTTGCTGCTATTGAGTTTCTCCATTCTGTTAGCACTCTTCCGTCTGTACTAAAAATAAACTCTAATACTACTATAGACACTAGGAGGGTTAGTATATCACGGGTCATAATGGAAAGCACAAAATATGTTTTCTCCAATAATTTCCACCAGACCAAAATATCAAAAACTTCATATTGTTCATGCAAATTAGTATCTCGTTGGTCCAATCAACATAATGAAGTTCATTAAATAAAGTGAGTGTTGTTCTAAATATTTTGCTACGAAAAAAAACTTAACAATAATTTATTTGGAGTACTACTATCAACAAGATCGGGTTTGTTTCCTCCATATGGGGATTTATTACCATGTATATTTTCATATGTAGCGTACATCATGTCTAATCATGTTTTAACATCATTTATTAATTCTTGAACATTAGTTGTGTAATCCATATTTTTATGAAATAATTGAAAGAATTTTGAATGTAAGGGTTTCTGGCTTAATACCAGACCAAAAGAATACTTCTCATATATATATACACTTGAGATAATAATTACAAGAAGTTTCAAAATACAAAAATACAAGAATCTTGGATGTAAGTAACAAACTAACAAACTGAAATATGCTGAATATCAGGAATTGTTTCAGTTGTTAGGGCTGAATATCAGGAGTTGTTATATTTGTTAGGGCTGAATAT
Organism: Dracaena cambodiana; assembly: GCA_036321105.1. Taxonomy (NCBI): domain Eukaryota; kingdom Viridiplantae; phylum Streptophyta; class Magnoliopsida; order Asparagales; family Asparagaceae; genus Dracaena; species Dracaena cambodiana. The sequence continues at coordinate 36,384,529 of JAYEPQ010000007.1, forward strand.
TAGGAACTGTTTCAGAGGATAACTCAGTGATCTTGGATGTAAGTAACAAACTAACAAACTGAAATATGCTGAATATCAGGAACTGTTTCAGTTGTTAAGGCTAAATATCAGGGGCTGTTACATTTGTTAGGGCTGAATGTTAGGAACTGTTTCAGAGGATAACTCAGTGATCTTAGATGTAGGATTCTGTCTAACATCCCCCAGCAAGCTGAAAGGGGGAAGACACACTTGAAGCTTGTCTCGAAGTAGACAGAAACGAGCTGAACTTAAGCCCTTAGTAAAAACATCAACTATCTGATCTTGGGTAGAGAGAAATTGAAGAGCAATATCCTTATTTGTAACCTTTTCCCAAATGAAATGAAAATCCACCTCTATGTGTTTAGTTCGAGCATGGAACACTGGATTAGAGGCCAAGGCTAGAGCACCAATATTATCACACCAAAGAGTAGGAGGTTGAGAAAGAGGGATGGAGAGAGCTTGAAGAAGCATACGAATCCAATAGAGTTCTGCAGTGGCAAAGGCTAGGGCACGGTATTCAGCCTCTGTACTGGACCTAGCCACAACAGGTTGCTTCTTAGCTGACCAAGAAATCAAGCATGGGCCAAGATAGATACCAAAACCTGTTGTGGAACGACGATCATCCGGATTTCCTGCCCAATCCGAGTCACAGAAGGCTTGAAGGGACAATGAGCCTTTAGTGTACCATAAACCATGGTGAATGGTGCCCTTGAGATAGCGAAGAACTCTCTTAGCTGCTGACCAGTGAGTAGACGTAGGGTTGTGCATTAATTGACAGAGTTGGTTGACAGAAAAGGCAATATCTGGGCGAGTAAGGGTGCAATATTGAAGAGCCCCAACAATCTGCCTATATTCTGTCACCTTTGCAGCAGCAAGGGGTTCGCCATCTGAGATAGAAAGTCGAAGTCCAGAGGAGCAAGGGGAAGAGAAAGGTTTGGCACCGGCCATTTTACTGCGATGAAGGAGGTCATTGATGTATTTGGTTTGTCTTAAGTGCAAACCAGAAACATCACGGTAAGCTTGAATGCCAAGAAAGTAATTCAAGTCACCAAGGTCCTTCATTTTGAACTCAAGCTGCAGCCGATTAATAAGGGAGGAAATATGAGAAGAATGAGTTCCTGTCACCAAGATGTCATCAACATAGATAAGAAAGAACAAGTGGACATCACCCTTGTGCTAAACAAACAAGGAGGAATCCACAGTAGAAGAAATAAAGCCAAACTCCAAAAGAGATTCAGAGAGCTTCAAAAACCAGGCCCGAGGAGCCTGTTTAAGACCATACAAAGACTTCTTGAGACGGCAAACATAGTCAGGAAAATCCGGATTAATAAATCCCTTAGGTTGCTTCATATAAACTTCTTCCTGTAAAACTCCATGTAAAAATGCATTAGAAACATCCAGCTGAGTGATATTCCAATCAAAATGTATAGCAAGAGTAAGTACAATCCGAATAGTGGCAGGTTTAATGACTGGACTGAAGGTCTCATTATAGTCGATAAATCTGACCCTATCCCTTTTCTTTCGAATTTTGATTTGTCCTTATCTCCTCCTACTTTCTCTCCACCTAACCACATTCCTCCAGCAGTTGAATCTCCCTCTCCTAGTGTCCCAGTTCGCACTACTCTCACTCCATGAAAGAATTTTGAATGTAAGGGTTTTTGGCTTAATACCAGACCCAAAGAATACTTCTCATATATATATACACTTGAGATAATAATTACAAGAAGTTTCAAAATACAAAAATACAAGAATCTTGGATGTAAGTAACAAACTAACAAACTGAAATATGCTAAATATCAGGAATTGTTTCAGTTGTTAGGGCTGAATATCAGGGGCTGTTACATTTGTTAGAGCTGAATATTAGGAACTATTTCAGAGGATAATTCAGTGATCTTGGATGTAAGTAACAAACTAACAAACTGAAATATGCTGAATATCAGGAACTGTTTCAGTTGTTAGGGCTGAATATCAGGGGCTGTTACATTTGTTAGGGCTGAATGTTAGGAACTGTTTCAGAGGATAACTCAGTGATCTTAGATGTAGGATTCTGTCTAACAATAATTCTATTAATTATTATATTCCATCTAATTTAGTGCATGGATTTATAACGGTGGCAAAATAAAATAAATATGAAAATCTTGAAAATATTTGCTAATCTTAATTTCCATTGGTCTAATAATATCTACAAAAAACGGAGTTATGTCTATTTTCTTCAAAAACCGAATTAATATCAGTTAGTGCAATGTGTGCGGTTGGGTCGTATTTCCCAGAAAGTGCCTTAATTGTACTTTTGAATTGTCTTAAGAAATTTCTAATGCAAATTAATTGATTATATTCATTTGGATCCATTAGACAAAAAGAAAATTTCATTACGATACATAATTATATTCACAACTCCAAGGATTTTAAATCTCATGGAGAAAATTGATTCAATTTTGTACTCTGGTGTCAGAGGTATGATTTTAATGTGACAAATATTTTAGAGACTTACTGGCTCTACCAGATAAAATTAATTAAAAATGTTTTACTGTCAGATGTGAAATCTTAACATGACAGGGGATCGGTCTGATTAGGAATTTTAGCAAACCCATAGCTATCAACGGGTTTGATTTACCTTTACCAACTACCGTTTGAGTTGGCTAGCCATGTTGTTCCCCTTAGCATTTATCGAGGATTTCGTTTGGACATGAATGTCAAACGTTCCTTCTTCCCTTTACTTTAGCAGCTTTGGGCAATGATATATACTTATAATCGAATAAGAATATTGTTGTAATAGATTTGTTATGGGATTTTTAGCAAACTCCTGCTATCAACGGATTTAATTAGCCTTTACCAACTACCGTTTGAGTTGGGCTAGCCATGCTATTCTCATCAATATAGTGAGTTGACAAGGATTTCATTTTGGCTTACGTGTCAAACTTTTCCGCTTCCCCTTGCCTTAGAAGCTTTGGGCAATAATTTATCCTTATATTCAGATAAGGATACTGTTATGACAGATTTATCATGAGATTTTTAGTAAACCCCCAATTATCAATGGATATGATTAGCCTTTACTAACTACCGTTTGAGTTGGGTTAGCCATGCAATTCCCCTCAGCATGGTGAATTGTCGAAGATTTTGTTTGAGCTTAGATGTCAAACGTTCCTTCTTCCCTTTGCATTAGCAGCTTAGGATAATTCACGTTTTTACTCCCCAGCATGATGGATTAGTGAGAAACTGGTTTTCTTTCCGTTACCTTAATGGTGTTAGGCAGTTCATACTTTTACCACCAGCATGATAGATTGGCGATAAACTTGATCTCTTCCTATTGCCTTGATGAAGTTGGGCAATTTATGCTTTTACCCCCAGTATGATAGGGTTAGTGAGAAACTTGTTCTCTTTCTGTTACCTTAATGGTATTGGACAGTTCATACTTTTACCCTCAGCATCATGGGGTTGGTGAGAAACTTGTTCTCTTCCCATTGCCTTGACGGTATTAGGCAGTTCATGCTTTTACCCCTAGCACAATGGGATTGGTGAGAAACTTGTACTCTTCCTGTTGCCTTGATGGCGTTGAGTATTTCATAGTTTTACCTCCAACATAATGGGATTAGAGAGAAACTTATTTTCTTTTCGTTACCTTGATGGCGTTGGGCAATTCATACTTTTCACCTCCAACATGATGGGGTTGGCGAGAATTTTATTCTCTTTCCGTTACCTTGATGGCATTAGACAATTTATGCTTTTATCTCCAGCATGATGGGGTTTGCGAGAAACTTGTTCTCTTCCCGTTGGCTTGATGGCATTGGACATTTATGCTTTTACTCTATCATGATAGAGTTAGCGAGGATTTTATTTGGACTTACAGGCCAAATATTTTCTCTATCTATAGTCGTAAAGACGTAAGATCCATTTTTATTTTATGCCCCAAATTGGGGTGCGAAGCTACACCTCAGCAGCGGCAACATTTCTTTATTTGCTGTGTTGAAGAAGAGGTTGGATGACTTTATTCCCTAAAAAGTAATATTTGTTCAGGAATTTTCCGTTGATCAGCATCATCATTCAGTCACCGTGTTGATTGATCAATCGGTATGCTCCATTTGAGTAGACCGTCTCTACTACAAATGGGCTCTCCCACTTTGGCTGAAATTTGCCTTTAATCTTATGCGTTAGGATCATTGGTTGCCTTACTGCTAGGACCAGGTCATCCACTTTAAAAGTTCTTTCTTACACTTTCTTATTGAAGGTGCTCTCGAGATGCATACTTGGTACAACTTGATTTGTTATTGCGCGTTCAAGATACAAGCTTAGCCCTAGCCTCGTAATTTAAGCTGGCAAAACCTCGCGACTAGACTAGTAAGACTTAGCGTTATATGCGGGGTTGGACTTGTGTGCAGGTTTAGTCTTGCACACTGAGTTGCTTCGCATTTTAGTTGCGGGCATAACTTAGCACTCCACATGGGTATAGGCTTGTGTTTAGATGACTTTACGTTGGCTTAGCGTTGTATTGTATACGGAGTTTAGTTTTGTATGCAATGTTTACTGGACATGGTTCTCACCTCCTGCGTGGGCCACATTTGACTGGTTACGAGCCCATTGTAGGTCGACGGGCCACCATCTTCTTCATCAGATATTATGCAAGGCTACTGGTTGGCTTTGCGCCTTAAGTCTCTGACGCAGAGTTTGACCTTCCACTTCTTAAAGTCTATGTGGGGCTGGGAGTTAGTTTCACATTTTGGCCGTGAGTATAGCCTTTGGTTTAGACGACTTTATGCTGGCTTAGCATTGTATTGTGTGCAGAGTTTGCTCTACATTGCATACAATGTTTACTGGTATGGGGTCCACCCCCTGTGTGGGCCACATTTGAATGGTTGTTGTAATTCAATTGACAGCTTTCTTATTCTTCGAAGTTTACGCGAGGCTGAGAGTTAGCTTCGCATTTTAGCTGTGAGCATAGTCTCATGTTTAAATAACTTTACACCGACTTGGCCTCGTATTGTATGCGGGGTTTAGCCATGCGTTCTTGCTTCGGGGTTAGCCTCGCATTAGACGTAAGTTTATCTAGTTGTAGATCCCACCCCCTGTGTCAATCTCATTTGGCTCTTCATAGAGTTCATCATATGGTAATAAATCACTTCCATCTTTGTGGCAAATTATGGGAGACTGGGTCTTAGTCTTTCATTTTGATGATTCTGTGCAAGGTTGAGACTTGTCCTTACATTATAGCACTTCCACGCTAGGCTAAAACTTAGCTTTTGCATTTTTTTGGTTTTTTTTCTATATAAGGCTGGAATTTAACCTCGTGTTCTGATTCATCTTCAAACTCGGGGTTAGCCTCACGCGCGGTATTAATCATACACGCTGGCTTGGTTTTGTGTACCATAGGTTTTATACGAAGCTGCAAGTTAGCCTTGTGTTAGTATCTTCTTCCGATAATGGAAATCACGCAGGCTGCCAGATAGTCTCACGTCCTTACATTTCAACTGTTTTACGCGGGGTTGCAAATTAGCCTCGCGTTTTGGAGTTTTTACAATTTTGCTGGCTTTGTTTTGGATAGTCTTGCATTATTCGCAGGTATTAGCCTCGCGTTCTTTACGCTGGCTTTGCCTCGTATTGTATGCAAGCATAACTTTATGTTTTGGTTTCATACGTATCCCTGTTTGGTTGGATGTGGATTCCATCCTCTGCATAGGACTTGTTTGACTGTCCATTGAGTTTGTCATGCAGTAATAGATTACTCTTTTTTTTGTAGTGGGCTACGTAGGGTTGAACCTTAGCCTCTCATTTCTATTCACTTTTGTACTCTGGATGAGTTCTGTGCACTAGCTTAGCCTTGCGCACTAGTATAATCATGCACACTGGTTTAGTTTTGAGTTAACCTCGCGTTTGATGACTTTACGCTGGCTTAGTCTCGAATTAGTTTTATGCACTAGATGATTTTATGTTGGTTTAGCCTCACGCTGTACGCAGGCATAGCCTCGTGTTCCTGCTTTGGACTTAGCTCGCATTATACGCGAGGTTCTCTGGTCGTGGGTCTCACCCCCTGTGTAGATCCCATTTGGCTGATCAGGGAGTCCATCATAGGGCATATATTACTTTCATCTCCATCAGGCTCACTGTTAGTCTGACGCTTCAAATCTCTAATGCAAGGCAAACCTGAGTGTTAGCCTTGTGTTCATGGGGATGAGTCTTGGTTTCGTATTTTGACACTTCTGTATTGGGCTAAGTCTTAGCCTTATATTCTGATTTTTTTGTACAAGGGTGACACTTAGCCTTACCTCTTGACAATTTTGTGCTAGACTGAAACTTGGTTTTGCATTCTGCTTGACTTTAGCGAGCTTAGTCTCGACTTTGTATTATGATTTAACCTTGCCTATACGCCGGGTTAGACTTGTGCATTGGCTTAGCTTTGCGCACTGAGTTAGACTCATGCGCTGGTTTAACCTCGCGCACTGAATAAGTCTCGCACTTCACTTGCAGACATAGTCTCACGTCTGGCGGGCTTTAAGCTGGGTAGGCCTCGTGTTTTATGTGGGATTTAGTTTTGCACTCTGGATGTGGGTCCTCCCCTTGTGTGGATCCCATTTGGCTCGCACACGGCTGAAACTTAGCTTTGGTCTTCAGGTATGGGCATATTCTTGCATTCTGAATCAATTTACGCTGGTTTGGTCTTGACTAAGTCTCGCATCTAGATGACTTTATGCTGGCTTGGTCTTGAATCAGCCTTGCCTCTAAAATAACTTTATGCTGACTTGGCTTCGCACAGTACACCGAGTTTAGCCTCATATTCTGGTGATTCTATCTAAGGCTGACACATTCTGGCAATTCTGCACAAAGCTGACATGTAAACCCGCATTTTGGCAATCTGCACAAGGCTGCCATGTAACATCGCATTTGATGATTTTATGTTGGCTTTACTTTTGGTCGTGGCTTCGAGCTTAGCCTTGCATTGTATGTGAGTTTTAGCTTAGCATTTTTCATATCTGAGCGAGTGCTGGTTCGGCCAAATTGGAAGAACACAATGGCTTCAGTGCCACTGATCCTTTCATCTTGATCCAAATCTATCTGCCTGAAGTGGCGGGACGAAGGGAGTAAGTCGTAGTGATGCTGACATCTCCAGGATAACCTTCCTCTCTATCTTTACAGTGATACTCGAAGGTGATTGATGGGGTTTCACCATGGTTAAATTCAGCAACATTGCAAAATACTTTGTCATATCCTTTGCCACCTCCGTGAAGGCTATTAGGGGGTCTGTTGATGGGCAGAGAATATTCCACTCTGTTGTGAGTAAACATCCCATCTTTGGTTTGGTTTGCCACTCGACCAACAATGCACCGACAATATGGTTCATCACCTTGGATGTATGGCTCGATAAAATTAAACTCAAGAACCACATCCACCTTCTAAACTTTGATCTCTATTCAGTTGTTCTGTGTAAAAAGTAGCATCTTCTTGGGTTCCTCATCGTCTTTCTCTTCTAACGATAATGTTGCTTTGGGCAAACCTTGGGATGGGACATTAGATGACATTTCCAGTTTGCATGATGGATCAGCCAAGCCTGCCATCGTTTGTTGCTGCTCTTTATTGCTCCTTGACATCATGGGAAGCCTTGACTTGCAAGTCTTGAAGAGATTGAAGGATCAAATCAAAAAAACATTCTGTGGACTCCACATTGTAGAGAACTGAGAAGTGCTTCTTGAGGAAATCTAGTTGATGGCACAATATCCCTCATTTTCATTGTTCTAAAATAAGAGCTTGAACATGGCAAGTCCATCCAAGAGCTTGGATGAGTTTTTTGTGGAAGTGAGCTGGCTTTCGCTATTGAACGGACCCGAGCGATGTGGATCACTCACCCTCTGGTCCACGAATTGGCCAAAACCTTCAACTGGCCCATCATGTATCCAGCTCATCATTGAAGTTATGTGAGAGAGAATGCAGTCCTTGATCAAAGCCACCATATCTCGGCTGAGAAAAAGTCTTCAAAGTTCGAGGGGTTCATGGTCTTAGGTTGAACTTGACTAGATGGATTAATAGTTGTTGATGCAAATCTAGCTTGGCTTGGAGAGGAACAATACTCATGGAAATTAGGTAACACAACTAGATCATTGGCAAACATGTCTTTTGCACTGAGAGACAATTGAAGCCTGCTCAATTGTAGTCCATTGCTCACCAGGAGATGCCTAGTAGGCATGCCATGCTGCAGCCAAGCATACAAAGAATGCCTCGATAACGACATCGGAGGTGTGAATGGATTTGGAGACATCATTGATACGGAGGAAGGCAATCAAGGTAGCGACCTCATCGCTGCTACCGCAGCCATCTCATCGATCTCAGCGATAGCATGGTGAATCCAACGGCAGCCACAACTGCTCCTCTTGGCACTGCTTCATGATGACGGTAATTTGGGATATGAAATCAGCTACTTGCTGCCTAAACTTTACAGCCACCATTTAATTGTCCCACAAATCTGAGTAAGATAAAGCTTAACTCTTTAACCAAGAGAGTTCACAACAGCACAAAAACCATTCAGTATGATATTAGCACCATCACCAGGTTGTTCTTGGAAGCATACTGTATTCATCAATAAGGAGTTCTTCCAACCTAAGATTAATATTTGCATCAGATATCCCAAGTTGGCAACAAACTTTTGAATAGTCTCTATGACCATTATCTTCTAATTCAATAAAGTCTCCTTGTTTGACATTTCATGAGGGCTCTTGCGGCGTCGACATCCCTCTTCTCCCATAGCCTTGTTTGAAGATATTGTGCACTGCAAAACCGGGTAACACCTTGACCGTCTCCTGCAACCAATTGAAGGATTTGACGATGTGATCAAAGAACTTATTTTCGTTCGAGAAAATAAAATCTTCGACAGATCGATTGTTGCTGGATGGTGAGTTTTTTTTGTTGTGGGCCCCACCAGCAGGTACTACGTAAAAGCGAACCAGCGCTGTAGATGCCCATGGTGCTATGCTACGGGTGCCTGGGACACACAGGTGGGCCCCGCCTGTTTCTTGGTTACTTTTTTATTAATTTTTATTTATTTATTATATTTTTTTATATTTTTAAATTTTTATTTATTATTATTATTATTATTTTTATATTTTTGATATTTCTTTTATAATTATTATTAATATTTATATTTATATTTATATTTATTTTTTAAATTTATTTTAAATGTATATTTGATTTTATTATTATTATTTTTATATTTTTTATTATCTTTAATTTTTATTTATATTTTGTTTTTGTTTTTTAATTTTTTTCATTTGTATTTTATATTTTTATTTATTTATTTTATTTTTTTATTGTTATTATTATTTTTTTAAATTTAATTTAATTTTTTACTTTTTAATTTTTTTTTGTTCGGCACCTCGCGGGTGACGTCCTGCGTGGTTGCATCCCGTAGGTTGCATCCTGCGGGATTGCAACCCGCGGGTTGCATCCCCCAGGTGAAATCTCGCGGGATGCAATCCCGCAGGTTACATCCCGCGGGTGCCACCCTGCAGGATTGCAACCCGCAGGTGCATCCCGTAGGAGCAACCTCCGGGTTGCACCCCACGGGTTGCATCCCGCGGGTGCACCCTGCGGGAGGAGCCCCACATGATGATTTTTTTTTGTGACAGGCGATGACGCCTTATCAATTTTTATTTTGGGCGATGACACCACATTTTTTTTCACAGACGATGACGCCTTGTTAATTTTAGTTGGCGATGACATCTCACTCCTTTTTTTTAATAGACGATGACATCTTGTCTTTTATTATGGGCGATGATGCCTCATATTTATAGATTCAAACAATTGGAATTTGAGATAGTACAATAAATTTTTTTGAATTTCTATAATAATAAAATATTGACATCCTCAAATTTGTCTTACTTATTTGTAGGAGTTTAAGCATGGTCAATGTAACAGTGAAGCTTGTTAAATGAGGCATGAAATTTTTTATACTGACAATAAGTCAGAAAGTAATTTATATTTTTATATTTGCACGTTTAGATGAAGTAGATTGGGATAACCAAGTAGGTTGTCTATTTCCATAATGATCTTCATATTGAGAGTACAAATGATCAAAATATGATTTAACATAAAAATTAAAGCACTAACATTATCATTATAGTCCATAAATTTATGAAAATCATAAGGACTACAAGATAAAATAGATAATTTTTTTTAAAATACTTCTCATATTTAACTTTCATAGGAGCAATAATATACTTAAGAAAAGGATTATCTCTAACTTCTAAAAATAATGAACTAATTTATGTCAATAATAAAGTGATAAATGAGTTGTTGAATAATATATTCCACAAAAAGACTCTAGGAAATGACCATACATGATATAAGATCACATCCTTCATTAGAAATATGGCACATTAGTAATTATATATCACTAAATAAATTAATTGCATCTTGGTAAGGATGGCAATTTTTCAACATATAATATGTTGAGTTTCAATGGGTTCTTATAACTTGAAGTAAGACTTTAAGTTTTATTTTAATGCTCTAACAAATATTTTTGAAGGTCTACATTTTAGGGCCAGTAGCTCTCATAAAAAAATATGATACTTACAAGTTTTATATGAAAATTAGTAAATATTATTAGTCCATTATGGGCACAAAAGTTAATATGATAAATACAAATAATATGAAATGATTTTCAATCCAAAACACATCTTAAATAAGTTTTTAAATACTCAATAACTATAGTATTCTTACTAGCACTATTAAATAAAATCAAATTTGTTTAAATTTCTAAATTATTAATGTATAATTAATTGACTAAGATTTTTAGCAATATGAGTAAAATTAAATTTCCAAGAACCAATAATTCTTTTCTACAAAATCCAATCATGCTACTATGATGAAAAGTAACACAAAAATAGTAATGCCATTAAAACCTTCTCAACAATCAGAAATAAGTGTAACTCTACGTGGCAAAATAGCAATTAAGGTTTTTTTTGTTCTTAAAAAATCTTACAGATATTATATTTACACTTAATCCCAGTAACTTTATTAAATTTAGGAATATGTATTTTTCTCATGTACTTTTCAAATACAGAGTTTTCAACCATACTAAAAAATTGTTCAGCTTAAATAATATAGGAATCTAGATAATCTTTATTTAAGACAATATTATATCCTAATGTATTTAGTATGTCACTGTAAGAACTGATTTGGGTCTATTGGGGTTGATTAGGGGGACGTGCCTTATCATGATACCTTTTACATGGCTAGTTCTATTACTTATAAGAAATAAATATTCTTTTTAACATGTTTTATATCTAGTTTTTTTAACACCATCTTCAAAACAAGTTCCAAAATAATTCCAAATATCAGATTTAGAAGTTCTAGAGAAAGTGGATGCATATTGGGAACTAGAAGTAGGAATGTGAACATATTAACAATACGCAATGTAGTCGGTAGATTGTAAGTATGGGGAATTGCCATAATCTTATGGTTCAGTGAATGATATTGGGTATGTAAAGGTTGTTATTATGCATATACTCTTCAACAGTAAAAAAAATATTAAAATTAGAACCAATTTGATGACTAGAATAGTAAGAGAGGATTTCTCATCCATTTTACTATTTGAAATATAAAAAATACTCATCAAAATCAACAAAAAAAAAATAAACTATTACTTCAACCTTAGTAGCTGAAGGATGATTTTCTGATTTAAAAGTTGAAGCTGATTGAGAAGAAACCCTTAAGATTTCAGAGAGTTGAGTGAGATTTTTTACCAATTATAGAGAGATTTTAAGAGTATGAGATTCAAAGAATTAGAGAGGATATAATCCTGGGCGTAAATTGGGGGTATTTATAGGGTTTGGGTAGAGAGAAAATGCATAAAGAAATAGCGAATGAGTCTTTAGTCTTTCGGGTTGTTTGCAAAAAAATTTGCGAAGCACAAACTGATCTCTTAGCCGTCGAGTTTCTGGGCACGGGTTTGACTGGGGGCATGCTCATGCCATGCCAATGCAAGCCAATGGCTCATTTTTTTGGGCCCAGGCACTGGAGGCAAACGGACCAGCCAAGGCTTGTCTACACATGTGCTGTACCCAATACATATCAGGCGGCAGGTCGAGCCAGGTGTGCTGGGAGGCCATCCGACCCATTTGCCACACCTAACCGTTATGGGGAGTTTCTAGAGGGGCACACCATTTTTCCTAGTGAGCTCACCATCTCTTTTAAAAAGAGAGGGTTTTTCCTATTGAGCACACTATAATCCTAAAAATACCCTCATTTTATTTCTCTCACCTTCACTTCCCTTCCTTCTTGTACGCCCGAACATTGCATCTTTGATTCCATTGCAAAATTGATGATTACAACGAAGATTTGAGATTACAAAAATTCCGAAGAATTACAAGAACGGGAATATTAATGGATTCCCTTTTTTATGTGGGTTCGGGTGGCGGTGGAGTCTCGTTGCTGCCTCCGTTGACCGTCCGACCAGGAGAAGATGGCTCTGCTCTTTTCTTTGATCTCACGAGCTCGCACGAAATCTTCCCAAAGTCCAAGAATCCAGAAAGTCAAAAGTCCCCTCTCCCGTTAAATTCCTGTATTTTATAAACCGAAGAAGCTCGAAATCCGGCTCAATTCTCTCCTGAAAAAGCGGATCACGGATTATCAGTCCAAGGAAACAAATCAACGGGAAATAAAGAACGGAAAACAACCCGCGGGTGGCAACCCGCGGGATCGCCCCCACGGGTTGCCACCCGCGGGAATCCTCTCGCGGGTGGCAACCCGCGGGGGCTCCCGCGGGTTGCAACCCGCGGGAGGTCCCGCGGGTTGCATCCCGCGGGGGCTCCCGCGGGTGCCCCGCGGGATGCAACCTGCGGGTGTTCCCACTTAGCAAATTTGGATTTTTTTTTTTTTTGGTATCTACATAACCCCCTCCAAAGTTTTTGAAGTTCTGTATTGAACCGTACTGAATTTCGAAATACTTTGGATTTTTTAATTTTAGTTATAGACCTTTTAAAAGATTTGGTCGATAGAGATAACTATTAATATATTTATTTATTCCATAACAAGCAGAGGTATGATTTTAACGTACTCATTAGAGGACAAGCAGAGGTATAATGTTAACGTGCTTATTTTAGGTCAAGCAGAGGTATAATATTAACGTGTTTATTTTAATCCTAACCGTTCAGTGACATCTAGTATGACGAATCAGGAAAAGACAGAGGTGACATTAAACGTGTCTTGGAGGTTAACCTATTCAGAGGATCTGGTCGTGATAGGGACAAGCTGACTAAACAGAGGTGACGGTTAACGTATTTAGTTTTGGAATCGGACTATCAGAGGTAACTGTTAACTTTATAGGGAGATGATTTTCGTCAGAGGTAATTTTCAACTTAAATATATCAAAAGCACGTTCATCAGAGGTTGTAATGTTGGACTTGATGAAGTGTGAATTTTCTTTTCTATCAGAGGTGAAATCTTAACGTGACAGGGGATCGATTTAATTAGGATTTTATCTCTTTTGATTTTTGAATTATGATGTCAGAGGTATGATTTTAACTTGACAAATATTTTGGAGTGTCGCTTGCTCTGTTGGAGCAAAATGACAAGAAAAGTTTTGCTGTCCGAGGTGAAATCTTAACATGACAGGAGATTTATCTGATCAGGATTTTTAGCAAACCCCCAGCTATCAACGGGTTTGATTAGCCTTTACCAACTACCGTTTGAGTTGGGCTAGCCATGCTATTCCCCTCAGCATGGTGAGTTGTCAAGGATTTCGTTTGGGTTTAAATACCAAACTTTTCCTCTTCCCTTTGCCTTAGCAGCTTAGGGCAGTGATGTATTCTTATATTCGGATAAGAATACTGTTGTGACAGATTGTCGTGGGATTTTTAGCAAACCCCCAGCTATCAACGGGTTTGATTTTGCCTTTACCAACTACCGTTTGAGTTGGGCTAGCCATGCTATTATCCTCAGCATAGTGAGTTGTCGAGGGTTTCGTTTGGGTTTAAATACCAAACTCTTCCTCTTCCCTTTGCCTTAGCGGCGTTGGGCAATTCATACTTTTATCCCCAGTATGGTGGGGTTGACGAGAAATTTATTCTCTCCCCGTAGCCTTGTCGGCGTTGGGTAATTCATGCTTTTTACCCCCAGCATGGTGGGGTTGGCGAGAAATCTATTCTCTTCCCGTAGCTTTAGCGGCGTTGGGTGGTTCATTTTTTTTTTTACCCCCAGTATGATGGGGTTGGCGAGAAATCTATTCTCTTCCCATAGCTTTAGCGGCGTTGGGTGGTTCATACTTATTACCCCCAGTATGGTGGGGTTGGCGAGAAATTTATTCTCTTCCCGTAGCCTTATCGGCGTTGGGCTGTACGCCCGAAAATTGAACCTTTGTTTCCATTGCAAAAATTATTTGATTACAACGAAGATTTGAGATTACAAAAATTCCGAAGAATTACAAGAACGGGAATATTAGTTTATTCCCTTTTTTATGTGGGTTCGGGTGGCGGTGGAGTCTCGTTGCTGCCTCCGTTGACCGTCCGACTAGGAGAAGATGGCTCTGCTCTTTTCTTTGATCTCACGAGCTCGCCCGAAATCTTCCCAAAGTCCAAGAATCCAAAAATCAAAAGTCCTCTCTCTCGTTAAATTCCTGTATTTTATAAACCGAAGAAGCTCGAAATCCGGCTCAATTCTCTCCTGAAAAAGCGGATCACGAATTATCAGGAAAATAAAATAGGAAATAAAACAACGAAAAAACAACGAAAAACAACCCGCGGGTGGCAACCCGCGGGATCGCCCCGCGGGTTGCCACCCGCGGGAATCCTCCCGCGGGTGGCAACCCGCGGGGGCTCCCGCGGGTTGCAACCCGCGGGAGACCTCCCGCGGGTGGCAACCCGCGGGGGCTCCCGCGGGTTGCAACCCGCGGGAGAACTCCCGCGGGTTGCTTCCCGCGGGGGTTCCCGCGGGTTGCAACCCGCGGGTGCTCCCGCGGGTTGCTTCCCGCGGGTGCCCCCGCGGGTTGCAACCCGCGGGTGCACCCGCGGGTTGCATCCCGCGGGTGCTCCCGCGGGATGCTTCCCGCGGGTGCACCCGCGGGTGTGCCCACTTAGATTTTTTTTTTTTTTTTTTTTTTTTAATTTAATTATTTTTAGTGTCTACATAACCCCCTCCAAAGTTTTTGAAGTTCTGTATTGAACCGTACTGAATTTCGAAATAATTTGGATTTTTTAATTTTGGTTATGGACCTTTTAAAAGATTTGGTCGATAGAGATAACTGTTAATATATTTATTTATTCCATAACAAGCAGAGGTATGATTTTAACGTACTCATTAGAGGACAAGCAGAGGTATAATGTTAACGTGCTTATTTTAGATCAAGCAGAGGTATAATATTAACGTGCTTATTTTAATCCTAACCGTTCAGTGACATCTAGTATGACGAATCAGGAAAAGACAGAGGTGACATTAAACGTGTCTTGGAGCTTAACCTATTCAGAGGATCTGGTCGTGATAGGGACAAGCTGACTAAACAGAGGTGACGGTTAACGTATTTAGTTTTGTAATCGGACTATCAGAGGTAACTGTTAACTTGATAGGGAGATAATTTTCGTCAGAGGTGATTTTCAACTTAACGATATCTAAAGCACGTTCATCAGAGGTTGTAATGTTGGACTTGATGAAGTGTGAATTTTCTTTTCTGTCAGAGGTGAAATCTTAACGTGACAGGGGACCGATTTAATTAGGATTTTATCTCTTTTGATTTTGAATTATGATGTCAGAGGTATGATTTTAACTTGACTAATATTTTTGAGTGTCGCTCGCTCTGTCGGAGCAAAATGACAAGAAAAGTTTTGCTGTCAGAGGTGAAATTTTAACGTGACAGGAGATTTATCTGATTAGGATTTTTAGCAAACCCCCAGCTATCAACGGGTTTGATTTGCCTTTACCAACTACCGTTTGAGTTGGGCTAGCCATGCTATTCCCCTCAGCATGGTGAGTTGTCAAGAATTTCGTTTGGGCTTAAATGCCAAACTTTTCCTCTTCCCTTTGCCTTAGCAGCTTAGGGCAGTGATGTATTCTTATATTCGGATAAGAATACTGTTGTGACAGATTTGTCGTGGGATTTTTAGCAAACCCCCAGCTATCAACGGGTTTGATTTTGCCTTTACCAACTACCGTTTGAGTTGGGCTAGCCATGCTATTATCCTCAGCATGGTGAGTTGTCGAGAGTTTCGTTTGGGTTTAAATACCAAACTTTTCCTCTTCCCTTTGCCTTAGCGGCGTTGGGCAATTCATACTTTTACCCCCAGTATGGTGGGGTTGGCGAGAAATTTATTCTCTTCCCGTAGCCTTAGCGGCGTTAGGCAATTCATACTTTTTACCTCCAGTATGGTGGGGTTGACGAGAAATCTATTCTCTTCCCGTAGCTTTAGCGGCGTTGGGCAATTCATACTTTTTACCCCCAGTATGGTGGGGTTGGCGAGAAATTTATTCTCTCCCCGTAGCCTTGTCGGCGTTGGGTAATTCATACTTATTACCCCCAGTATGGTGGGGTTGACGAGAAATTTATTCTCTTCCCGTAGTCTTATCGGCGTTGGGCAGTTCATACTTTTACCCCCAGTATGATGGGGTTGACGAGAGATTTATTCTCTCCCCGTAGCCTTGTCGGCGTTGGGTAATTCATACTTCTTACCCCCAGTATGGTGGGGTTGGCGAGAAATTTATTCTCTTCCCGTAGCCTTGTCGGCGTTGGGCGGTTCATGCTTTTTACCCCCAGCATGGTGGGGTTGGCGAGAAATTTATTCTCTTCCCGTAGCCTTGTCGGCGTTGGGTAATTCATACTTCTTACCCCCAGTATGGTGGGGTTGGCGAGAAATTTATTTTCTTCCCGTAACCTTAGCGGCGTTGGGCAAAATTTTTTTTTTTTAATTGGGGGTTTAAATTAACTGCCCTGAGCCCATTTTTTGGGAATTGTTGTGAGCCCAAGTGGTACCTTTAGACCTCACGCATTAAATGTGTCGGAGTTAGCTCTAACTCCTTTTTTGTTCAGCTTTGAGCTGAACTGCTCCAGCGTCAATCAACGCTTGAATTTTATCTTTTAAGATAAAACAATTTTTTGTGGGGTGACCTACAATCCGATGGTACAGGCAGTAGTTCGGATCGTTAGTTTTCCCTACTTCTTCAGGTCTCTTGCTCTCCGGCAATTTAAGCATCTTGCGTTTGGTGAGCAGATTGAACATAGTAGCTGTATGTTCATCCTTGAACGAATACTGCTTTTGAAGTCTGGGCGACTTTGCTGTGTTGCTTGTAGTTGGCCATAGTTTCTGCTTAAGTGTACTTTCTACCGCCATTGCCGTTATGTCTTTCCCTTTTGAACGGGAAAAATGGAATGAAGATTCGTTTGCACCGTCTCCGGTTGCAGCCTGTTGCATTTCGAGACGTCGAAGTATTTCTTCGGCCTGTTCGCCCTGCTTAAGCAGATCCTTCCATGACTTGGATTCGACCGAACCCATCTTGTCTAAAATATCGGTCAACAAGTTATGTCTGCAGGTTTCCACAAGCGTATCCTGCGTCATGCCATGTGGGCATCGAACGGAAAGTTCTCGGAACCGCTCGACATAAGTTTTGACCGTTTCGCCTTCTTCTTGCTTCGCTGCTAGCAAAGATAATATGGAGACTTCTATATCATCTTCAAAGAATCGGGCTAGGAACTCACGTTCTACATCAGCCCAAGATTTAATTGTTCCCTGGGGAAGTTGCATAAACCAGGTAAATGCGGGCCCCCGTAAAGTGCTCGCAAATATCCTAGTCATAGTTGGATCATTCCCCATGAGATGTCCTGTCTGTGAGAGGAAATAGAAGATGTGTTGCTGCGGCGAACCTTTACCGTCGAATGATTGAAGATTCAACGGTTTATATTTTGCAGGATAGGGTACGGTCTCCCATTCTACGGGATAGGGACGGACTACCCCCACCTCTTGTAGCTTTTTGCGATGAAGAAGAGCTTGTAATTGGTTCTCCATCTTTTCTATTTTCTCTGCGTGAGGATTGAGGATAACTTTCACTTCCTCTTCCTCTCTTGAATGAGGAGGCACTTCTTCATCTTCGTCTTCGCTGTCTTCATTTATTTGGACAGGCCGTTTTCCTTTCTGCCGACTAGAAATGGACGGCGATGATTGGTTCTTTCTAGTTTGAGCCAGCAACTCAATCAAAAGTTGTTTCATTTCTTCTATGGTCTCCTCGTGCTGTTCGAGACGTTTTTCTTGTCTCTCAAGTCTTTCAGAGACTTCTTCTAGAAGCGCGCCCTCTGGTTCGATAGAAACTCCTTTTGATCCTGGAGTGATTTCCTTATCCGAAGGGTTGTTTCCGACGACCTTTTTACCTTTATTAACCATATTTGATGAGGCAGCAGGTAGATCGGTCCCAGAGTATGTCTTTTTCACCGTCCGTATTCTTTTAGGTTCGGTGATCCGCTCAAAAACGGATTGTCTCAGATGGCACTCGCAGTTTGATAGAACAGTTGAGATTAACTGTTCGCATTGGCATTGAGGAGTATTCTGTACAGAGTTCTTCTTCCAATTGAGATATTCTCTCAAGTCTTGAGATATCTTCTCCTCTCTATTTGCATCTTGACGTATTTTGCGTCTCAAATTTGGTTCATAATACTGGAGAGTTTGTAATATTTCAGGGCTGAGCTCTTTTCCAGCATTAGATTGTTCTCCAACCCTTCTGCGGATTCTTCTGGAGTGTGTGCTGGCCTGCGCAGTTGTGCGGGCCTCGCACGCATCTGACTTGTTCTTCGGGATCTGGAGGATTCTATCATGAATATGTTCATCCGAAGAGAAATTTGAAGATCTATTCTCAGGTGAGTTCATGAGCACATCCTTATATTTATTTGTAGAGGAACGGGATGGTACATCTGAGAGAGTAACCAAAAAGTTAGATGTGCGTTGTGTGCTCACTGCGCGTGTGCCCGAATAGACACCAGAACCAACCCTTGATTTTTCCTGCGGAGTGCAACCCACGGGTTGCAACTTGCGGTGTGCAACCCGCGGTTGGAACCGCGGGTTTGCACCCGCGGTTGCAACCGCGGGGTTGCACCCGCGGGGTGCAACCCGCGGTTGGAACCGCGGGTTTCCACCCGCGGTTGCAACCCGCGGTTGGAACCGCGGGTTTCCACCCGCGGTTGCAACCGCGGGGTTGCACCCGCGGGGTGCAACCCGCGGTTGGAACCGCGGGTTTCCACCCGCGGTTGCAACCGCGGGGTTGTCCCCGCGGGGTGCAACCCGCGGTTGGAACCGCGGGTTTCCACCCGCGGTTGCAACCTCGGGGTTGCCCCCGTGCGGTGCAACCCGCACTTCTGCCTGCGGATTTTTATTTTTGGAATTTTTATTTTTGGAATTTTTTCTTTCCGATGTTTCCTGATCTGGATTTTCCGAGCGCAATTTTCCAGAGGCACTGTTGAGGCGGGCCCGCTGTGCCTTACGCCTCAGGTTTCTCTTCTGAGAGCGGGTCAGGGACTGGTTTGACTTTTGGCTTGACTTTGGAACGGGCGATAACGCCTCGTAAATTTCAACGGGTGATGACGCCTCGTAAATTTTCATAGGCGATGACGCCTTTTGATTTCCAGTGGGCGATGACGCCTCACCTTTTTTCATCGTCACCCGGCGATGACGCCTAGGCTCCGAATCAGAGGAGGAAAGAAATTCCTCATATTTTTGCTGGTCAACTTCTATGACCAGCATCTCAACTATTGAGCCAATCGGCACCCGGTCGGACTGCGCCACCAAATTCTCTGTGGTAAACAGAGGAGCTCCCACTGTGGTCGCCAGTTCTTGTACGCCCGAAAATTGAACCTTTGTTTCCATTGCAAAAATTATTTGATTACAACGAAGATTTGAGATTACAAAAATTCCGAAGAATTACAAGAACGGGAATATTAGTTTATTCCCTTTTTTATGTGGGTTCGGGTGGCGGTGGAGTCTCGTTGCTGCCTCCGTTGACCGTCCGACTAGGAGAAGATGGCTCTGCTCTTTTCTTTGATCTCACGAGCTCGCCCGAAATCTTCCCAAAGTCCAAGAATCCAAAAATCAAAAGTCCTCTCTCTCGTTAAATTCCTGTATTTTATAAACCGAAGAAGCTCGAAATCCGGCTCAATTCTCTCCTGAAAAAGCGGATCACGAATTATCAGGAAAATAAAATAGGAAATAAAACAACGAAAAAACAACGAAAAACAACCCGCGGGTGGCAACCCGCGGGATCGCCCCGCGGGTTGCCACCCGCGGGAATCCTCCCGCGGGTGGCAACCCGCGGGGGCTCCCGCGGGTTGCAACCCGCGGGAGACCTCCCGCGGGTGGCAACCCGCGGGGGCTCCCGCGGGTTGCAACCCGCGGGAGAACTCCCGCGGGTTGCTTCCCGCGGGGGTTCCCGCGGGTTGCAACCCGCGGGTGCTCCCGCGGGTTGCTTCCCGCGGGTGCCCCCGCGGGTTGCAACCCGCGGGTGCTCCCGCGGGTTGCTTCCCGCGGGTGCCCCCGCGGGTTGCAACCCGCGGGTGCACCCGCGGGTGTGCCCACTTAGAATTTTTTTTTTTTTTTTTTTTTTAATTTAATTATTTTTAGTGTCTACATGGGCGATTCATACTTTTTTACCCCCAGTATGGTGGGGTTGGCGAGAAATTTATTCTCTTCCCGTAGCCTTGTCGGCGTTGGGTGGTTCATTTTTTGATATATATATATATATATATATATATATATATATATATATATATATATATATATATATATATATATATATATATGGGGGTTTAAATTAACCGCCTTGAGCCCATTTTTTGGGAATTGTTGTGAGCCCAAGTGGTACCTTTAGACCTCACACATTAAATGTGTCGGAGTTAGCTCTAACTCCTTTTTTGTTCAGCTTTGAGCTGAACTGCTCCAGCGTCAATCAATGCTTGAATTTTATCTTTTAAGATAAAACAATTTTTTGTGGGGTGACCTACAATCCGATGGTACAGGCAGTAATTCGGATCGTTAGTTTTCCCTACTTCTTCAGGTCTCTTGCTTTCCGGCAATTTGAGCATCTTGCGCTTGCTGAGCAGATTGAACATAGTAGCAGTATGTTCATCCTTGAACGAATACTGTTTTTGAAGTCTGGGTGACTTTGCTGTGTTGCTTGTAGTTGGCCATGGTTTTTGCTTCAGTGTACTTTCTACCGCCATTGCCGTTATGTCTTTCCCTTTTGAACGGGAAAAATGGAATGGAGATTCATTTGCACCGTCTCCGGTTGCAGACTGTTGCATTTCGAGACGTCGAAGTATTTCTTCGGCCTGTTCGCCCTGCTTAAGCAGATCCTTCCATGACTTGGATTCGACCGAACCCATCTTGTCTAAAATATCGGTCAACAAGTTATGTCTGCAGGTCTCCACAAGCGTATCCTGCGTCATGCCATGTGGGCATCGAACGGAAAGTTCTCGGAACCGCTCGACATAAGTTTTGACCGTTTCGCCTTCATCTTGCTTCGTTGCTAGCAAAGATAATATGGAGACTTCTGTATCATCTTCAAAGAATCGGGCTAGGAACTCACATTCTACATCAGCCCAAGATTTAATTGTTCCCTGGGGAAGTTGCATAAACCAGGTAAATACGGGCCCCCGTAAAGTGCTCGCAAATATCCTAGTCATAGTTGGATCATTCCCCATGAGATGTCCTGTCTGTGAGAGGAAATAGAAGATGTGTTGCTGCGGCGAACTTTTACCGTCGAATGATTGAAGATTCAACGGTTTATATTTTGCAGGATAGGGTACGGTCTCCCATTCTATGGGATATGGACGGACTACCCCCACCTCTTGTAGCTTTTTGCGATGAAGAAGAGTTTGTAATTGGTTCTCCATCTTCTCTATTTTCTCTGCGTGAGGATTGAGGATAACTTTTACTTCCTCTTCCTCTCTTGAATGAGGAGGCACTTCTTCATCTTCGTCTTCGCTGTCTTCATTTATTTGGACAGGCCGTTTTCCTTTCTGCCGACTAGAAATGGACGGCGATGATTGGTTCTTTCTAGTTTGAGCCAGCAACTCAATCAAAAGTTGTTTCATTTCTTCTATGGTCTCCTCGTGCTGTTCGAGACGTTTTTCTTGTCTTTCAAGCCTTTCAGAGACTTCTTCTAGAAGCGCGCCCTCTGGTTCGATAGAAACTCCTTTTGACCCTGGAGTAATTTCCTTATCCGAAAGGTTGTTTCCGACCACCTTTTTGCCTTTATTAACCATATTTGATGAGGCAGTAGGTAGATCGGTTCCAGAGCACACCCTCTTTATTGTCCGTATTCCTTTGGATTCGGTGATCCGCTCAAAAACGGACCGTCTCGGATGGCACTCGCAGTTTGATAGAACAGTTGAGATTAACTGTTCGCATTGGCATTGAGAAGTATTCTGTGCAGAGTTCTTCTTCCAATTGAGATATTCTCTCAAGTCTTGAGATACTTCTTTATCCTTATTTGCATCTTGACGTATTTTGCGTCTCAAATTTGGTTCATAATACTGGAGAGTTTGTAATATTTCAGGGCTGAGCTGTTTTCCAGTATTAGATTGTTCTCCATCCCTTCTGCGGATTCTTCTGGAGTGTGTACTGGCCTGCGCAGTTGTGCGGGCCTCGCACGCATCTGACTTGTTCTTCGGGATCTGGAGGATTCTATGATGAATATGTTCATCCGAAGAGAAATTTGAAGATCTATCCTCAGGTGAGTTCATGAGCACATCCTTATATTTATTTGTAGAGGAACGGGATGGTACACATGAGAGAGTAACCAAAAAGTTAGATGTGCGTTGTGTGCTCACTGCGCGTGTGCCCGAATAGACACCAGAACCAACCCTTGATTTTTCCTGCGGAGTGCAACCCACGGGTTGCAACTTGCGGTGTGCAACCTGCGGTTGCAACCGCAGGTGCAAACCCGCGGTTCCAACCGCGGGTTGCACCCAGTTCTTGTACGCCCGAAAATTGCATCTTTGATTCCATTGCAAAATTGATGATTACAACGAAGATTTGAGATTACAAAAATTCTGAAGAATTACAAGAACGGGAATATTAATGGATTCCCTTTTTTATGTGGGTTCGGGTGGCGGTGGAGTCTCGTTGCTGCCTCCGTTGACCATCCGACCAGGAGAAGATGGCTCTGCTCTTTTTTTTGATCTCACGAGCTCGCCCAAAATCTTCCCAAAGTCCAAGAATCCAGAAAGTCAAAAGTCCCCTCTCCCGTTAAATTCCTGTATTTTATAAACCGAAGAAACTCGAAATCCGGCTCAATTCTCTCCTGAAAAAGCGGATCACGGATTATCAGTCCAAGGAAACAAATCAACAGGAAATAACCCGCGGGTTGCATCCCGCGGGGGTTCCCGCGGGTTGCCACCCGCGGGGGCTCCCGCGGGTTGCCCCGCGGGTTGCAACCCGCGGGGACGATCCCGCGGGTTGCTTCCCGCGGGGGCTCCCGCGGGTGCTCCCGCGGGTGTGCCCACTTAGCAAATTTGGATTTTTTTTTTTTTTTTTTTTTTTTGGTATCTACACTTCTCTCCCCCACTTCCCTTCCTTCTCTTCCCCTCCCCTCCTTCCTCTTCTCTCTCCCTTTCACTTCCCATGGATTCTGCGCTTCCAGTCACCGCCCCTTGAGTTCAGTCACCGGCTCCTCCTCCATCGGTCGAGCAATCGATCGAGATCGAATGATCACAAGAAGAAGCAGCAACAGCAATGGGGATCGAAGCAGATGGCGACGGCGAGAAGGTGCTCTTGGTCAACGGGCTCTCGATGAAGTTCTCTGAGGTTGAGGCTAAGCTCGACGAGGGTGACATTCAAGAGGCTGAGTCGTCGTTATGCGAGGGCATCATCATCAATTTCGAGGTCCGCAACTTCTCTCTCTCTATCTCAATTTTAAAAGTTTATTCTTGCGATTGCGAGCGTTTTATTATAATGTGAAACATTCGATTGGTTAAAACATCGAGTCCTTTGAACTGTTTGATTCTTGATTGGGACTTGCAATTTAGTGTAATATGTCGAATTCTAGTTTTATTGGCCTAATTTTAGCTTTTTTCTTAGGAAAGTTTGAACTTTTGGTTGTATGTAGTTTGGATGGGATTGGTTTGCTATTAGAGAGATGTTAAAAGATGCGAATTTTTGAAAATTATCTAATTTTATAATGTGTTTATGGTCAATTTTATGCATTGTACTGCAGTGGAGCATGTAGAAAATTATTGTTGTGGTCGATGTTGGCATGCTGCGGCTTTGAAGTATTTATCTAAAGGCAGAGAAAATAACGAGGTAATATTCTGGTAATAATCGGGCATTTTTTTTCATACAATCGATCTGACTACTTGACTACCTTTGGTGAAGTATTTATGATCAGTGAAATTTTTTGCATGACACTATTGATTCTTCATCATACATGATAAAATTAAAAAACTTGAATGTTGTGTCAACCTTGATTCAAGTGATTGCAAAATGATCTTTCTTGGCGAAGAGATAATTTGGACAGGATCTTCATATGCTTCAAAGCAATTAAGAATTGCTCACTGTCCGAAGGTATGGATATAGAGTAAGTTACTTTTAATCTATTGAAATCATTTTTTTATGTTGAATTGTAGATTTTGTGCATTCATGCTTCCATGAATGTGTTTGGTGAATTCATCAAGCTTGAGGCATTCAACTTATCTCATCTTCTATGTATTATAAAACTTCCACAATTTATCATATCAATTTATAAATATTAAATGTTTTGATCTCAGCGGCACATTTCCACATTTCCATTGTTTTTGGACTCTTCCCATTTACGCAAGTTGATGTGGGACAAGAAACTTCCGAAGATTGTGCACAAAAACTTGAGAAGTAACAACCAAACGTATTTGTCCCTGAGCCGTGCAATATGAAAATGCAAGAAGAAACTCATATGCATCCACATATTAATAAGATTGCCTACGAAGAATTTCTTCAGAAATGTTAACATATTTGTTGCATCACCCTTATGCATCCGCTAGTGGGGATGCTAGCGGAGATATTGTAGCTAGGAGAGCAAATATAATATTGTCAACAATGTATTTTAGAAGGTTGTTTGAGAACTGTTTACTGCAAACGGAACTTTATATATATATATATATATATATATATATATATATATATATATATATATATATATATATATATATATATATATATATATAATTTTGTTTCTAATTATGGAGAAAATTGTCGATATTGATAAAATTATGTATCGTAACAATAAATTAATAACAGATTTGTTAAATTTGGATAAGACTGTTAAAAATGAAGATCAGACTTTATTATTGTTAGCCTCTCTTCTTGATGAGTATGATCACCTTGTCACTGCTCTCCTTTATGGTAAGGATAAGGTGACTTTTGATGAAGTATACAATACATTATACAATTATGAAATTAAAAAGAAAGATCAGAAAGAGTATGGGTATAACACAGCAGAGGCATATGCTGCCAAAGGCCGATCTTAGAGTCGTAAGTCAAATCGGAGAGTCAGATCCCAATTAAGAGGTAGATTTAGTAAAGATAATTGTGTCTTTTGTCATGAGAAAGGACATTGGAAGAAAAAATTTCCAAAGTTGAAGAAGAAAGATAAGGGTAAGGCTGATTCTAATGCATATGTAGCCAAGTGTGATGAAGATAATGACTCGGTTTTGCATTGGTTGATCTACTTTCAGTTTCACATTCTGATTAGTGGATTTTGAATTCTAGATGCACATATCATATGTGTTCTCACAAGAAGTGATTCCTCAATTTTGAAGAGTTTGATGGTAGAGTTATTTTCATGGGTAACAATAACTCTTGCAAGACAACCAGAATAGCTGCAACAATAACTCAAAAATTTTTCCGTCGTATGATTTCTTAGGAAATAATATATGAAAATAAGCTTATTTTGTAATCATTGTAAACTTTGTGATGAACTTCTTTTGTATTTACTTTTTTTTTTAATGGATATTATTATGATTTGAAGATATTTAAACTGACTTGAAGTTATTTCAGTAAGAATTGCAGTTATTATATGTTAAATAACTTATTGTGTTTGAATTTAACTTGATAATGTTAACCAATTTACATGCATGGTTTTTAATCCACTGTCTGGAATGTACACTCCGAACAAAATAACAACTTTTCGGTCTGGAAGTCCGGACAGTGGACTACTGTCCGGGATCTAAACCCTGGATGGATAATATATCGTCCGGGGTTAGACCCCGGACGGACAATATGCCGTCCGGGGTCTAACTCCGGACGGTACATTGTTCATCTGGGGTTATAGTCTGGACGGACAATATACCGTCTGGGATTTAATCCCGACAGAAATAGAATGGATGTTAAAAATAAGGGTATTAGTATCCAAAAAAATCGATGGCAAACTTGTTATTTTTAACTAAATTTTAAAGTGGATTCACTAGGAAAAATGGTGTGCCCCTTTAGAAACTCCCACCGTTAGGCCGTGCCTTTTGGGAACTTCTAAAGGGGCACAAGTTTTTTCCTAGTGAGCCCAGTGAAAACTTAATATAAATAACAACTCTGCCATCCAAAATAAATCCCCAACTTACCCTTCTTCCCTCTCCCGCTTCCTCCATCCGTCTCGCGCGCGCGCAGCAGCAGGTAAAGTTTTTTTTTTATTTTTTAACTAAAAAAACCCATTTAAATCTTCAATCTCCTTATAACATTTTGTTAATAGAGATTTAAAAGGTGATTATTTTCTATTTTTTGTGTATTTTCATTAGAAATCAAAACAAAAGAGAAATTTTTGAGTTTTGTCGAACGAGACGTCAATGGAGAATACAACGATGTCGTTGGTTTCATTCGACGATCAAAACACACTTGAGGTTTGATTCTATATTCTTTGTATTAAATTATTCGAAATATACCTTTAGATTTTGTTATTTGTTGAGTATTATGAAATTAGGGTTTTAGAAATCAGTTTTCTGGTCGATGCGGTGCGAGAACCCGGGAGTTCACGTCGCGGTTCGGACTTACAGTCCGCCCAAAATAACATGGGCCGGACTTAGAGTCCGGACAAAGAGAATTTGTTCGGACTCTAAGTCCGGACAAATTCTTTTTGTCTAGACTTAGAGTCCGGACAAATTCTCTTTGTCCAGACTGTAAGTCCGGACGAAAGGAATTTGGCCAGACTTAAACTCTGGACAAATTTTTTTTGCCCGGACTTTAAGTCCGGACAGGGTACTTTTAATGATGGTTTCTTTCTGTAAGAGAGTTATCAATTATTAATTATTAATATTGTTAAATTATTGGAACACAGGGTTATATTTCGACGCAGAGTAGGCAAGTCGATAATGAATTAGTTGTCGATTATGGTTTGGACTTCACAACAAATCAGGTATGATATTATGTTTAGAACCTAGTCATATTGAAATTAGAATATTTCAACTAAAAAAATGTTTCTTGTCTATTATGACTATAGATTTTTACAAATCGAGACGAACTTTGTCGGTGGGTGCGCGATAATGGAAAGAAATCAGGATTTGTCATCATGGTTTCAAAATCTGATACTGGAGGTCAATTGAATAAGGGGAGAATATGGTTTGGATGTGAACGGGGTGGACAACCAAGATTCAAGAAATTAAAAAATGATGAAGGCCACAAGGGCAGTAAAAAATGTGGATGTCCTTTTCGATTAAAGGGTCAACATATATCATTAGCGGGCCCCGAATATAACATGACGGTTTTATCCGGTGTTCATAATCATCCAGCAGCAGATTATTTCGAAGGCCATTCATATGCGGGAAGATTGTCTGAAACCGAGACAAATGTTGTGCTCGAAATGTCGAAGTGTCACGTAAAGCCGAAAGATATACTGACAGCACTGAAGCAAAAGGATCCACAAAATGTTTCGACAATGAAAACAATATATAATGCACGACACAAGTTAAGAGTCAATGAACAAGGTGGTCGAACGCAGATGCAACAGTTGTTACTAAAAATTTCTGAACTCAACTATATCGAATGGCATCGAAGCAATGATCAAACAGAATCAGTAACGGATCTTTTTTGGGCTCATCCTGTTGGCGTCGATCTTTTCCGAGCATTTCCAGGTGTTATTATCATGGATTGTACCTATAAAACAAACAGGTACAAATATCCTTTACTAGAGATGATTGGAGTAACCTCAACGAATATGTCATTTTGTATTGCTTTTGCCTTTCTTGAAAAAGAAAGGGAAACAAATTATTCCTGGGCACTTGACAAGTTGCGTGGACTGTTTCTGAACGATGTATATCCAAGTGTCATTGTTACAGATAGAGATCTATCGCTTGTTAATGCAGTTAAGCTGATATTCCCGGCTAGCTGGCATCTTCTTTGTAGATGACATATAAATAAGAATGTGTTGACAAACTGCAAGAAATTGCTAGAAAAACAGAGTGAGTGGGAGAAATTTTTCTTAATGTGGAAGCTAATAATGCTATCTGATTCGCTAGACGCATACAATGCAAATCTAAGCAATCTAACAAACGATTTCCAAGGAAAACCTGAGGCAGTTGACTACATTCTGAAAACATGGTTAAATCCACACAAGGAGAAGTTCGTGGCTTATTGGACAAATATGTGTCAACATTGGGACAACGTGACTAGCAACCGAGCAGAAAGTGCCCACACAAAATTGAAGAGACAATTGCGAACTAGTCAAGGCGATTTCGAAAAGTGTTGGAGTAATATACATACATTACTTGAACTTCAACATACAGAGATTAAAGCATCTTTTCAAAAAAGTTTGACCATCGTTAAACGATGTTTTATGCTAGCAGAATTTAAGGAATTACGGGGCACAGTATCAATCCATGCATTGAATTTGATCTTAGCCGAAGTAAAGAGAACTGAGTCTGTTGGAGTCAACCCTGCTGAATGTGGTTGCATCATTCGACAAACTCACAACTTGCCATGTGCTCATGAGATTGCAATATACAAAAGAGACAACCGACCAATTCTCTTGGATTGCATTGACCAACATTGGCGGAAGCTTGATATGTCCGCGAGTAAAGCATTGGTTGTTGAAGGTGTCGGGTATCAGAAAGATGTTGAGGTTTTTATTCATAACTTTATTATGTGTGATAACGAAGAACGTACTCGAAGATTGAGGAAATTAAGGGAAATATCTACTCCAGTTTGTTCTTCATTGGCGGATCCTGTGTCCAGGGTGATCGGACATACAGTTGGCCGTAAAAGGAAACTTGATATTTCGACGCGAAGGGATCCGTGTGCGTTTGAGCTAATAGCCTCCGGCTCTGATAGTGCTTCTCCAAAAATGACGGCATTGATTCCCCGCATCGACCGTAAACCATATAAGTTAATTCCAAGAAGGCCGCATATGACCAAGGTTCGCTATTATATATAACTAATTCTTCCTATATCTCACTTGAATTTATTATAATTTTAATTTTTTTTGTTCCGAACAGAAATCGAAAATTGTTGCCAAGAGCGCCCCCCATGAACTGCCTGCAGACCATGCGGAACAACTCCATCAAGCTCCAACTCTTGCAGATCCTGTTGAATTCTTAGCAGACACAGATCCTGCTGGTAGTATGATCGGAATGTCCGAACCAGAACTGGAGTTAAAACGTTGTCCCAAGCCCGAATTGAAGTTCGAAAACTCATTGCCTGGATTTATGTTGCCATATATAGAAGATGTTCGCGATGTCAAGGCCGACGGAAATTGTGGATTTAGGGTTATCGCACACAGCCTTGGTATGGGGGAAGATCAATGGATGCAAATAAGAAGAGATTTGTTGGTTGAACTCGATACAAATTACGTCTACTACATTCCATTATTTGGGAGTATTGATCGAATTGTTGAGCTCCGAAAAGCACTTAATTATTTTCGGGACTTTCCAAAGGCCGACTATTGGATGACGATGCCGGACATGCGACATATTGTCGCTTCCCGTTACAATGTAGTTATTTTCTTCTTATCCAACGAGCAATGCCTTACTTTTTTGCCACTTAGAACTCCTCCTCCTGCCGCAAATATCCAACGCAAAGAAGTGACCATGGCATTCGTTGCGGACTGTCACTTTGTACATGTAAGCATAATTCATTGTTGTTAAATTTAGTTTGATTTAACTAATAATATGCTTATATATGGTTATTACATCTTTACTATTAGGTGTCATTGAAAGAACTTCATCCCATCCCTCAAATTGCATTGACTTGGCACCGACACCATGATCCCATTGCACAAGGATGGGAGGTACCGTACTTACAACGGATTGAACAGTTCAAAGGGATTGTACCATCTTCGGTTGCTACACAAGATGTTATTGAGTTGTAATTTAATTTTGTTACTCGCAGACGTGTTAATTTTGGGTTTTAATTTGATGTATCCGTGTATCAGTGTGTTAGTTAACTACTGTATCATAGTTGTGAAATTAACCATATTTTTTGGAAAATTGTATAATTAAATGTATTTAAGCGCAATTAATATGGTGTTACATTGGGTTGACTAATGATTTACCAATTTATTATGTAAAATATTGGGTAAGATAGCGGGTTGCTTGAATGGCCGTCGTTCGGACTGTCAGTCCGAACGAAACCCGGCTGTTCGGACTGACAGTCCGAACAACCGAGTTTCGTTCGGACTGACAGTCCGAACGACGGCCATTCGTTCGGACTGGCATCCCGAACAGTGGCCATCAACTCGGCCTTCAAATATTCCAGTCGTTAATTGATTTATTTAATTGTAATGAAAGTATTTATATATTATTATTGGATTTTAGGCAAGGAAGCAAGAAAACATACAATGAAATACCGAAACACATCACCAACCCATTGATACACTGATACATCAATCACTGCAATACAATGATACACATACACACAATGATTTAACCGATGTAATGAAATAATGGGACATGGCTACTCCGATACATTGATATTTCGACACAACTCTGATACAATGAAATAGTATTTATATTAAAACGAGGAAAAACGAACAAGAGAGATCATTACATAGAAAAAAAACCATTAATTTAACATAACTTGATATGTTTGCAAGAAATAATTTTACACCGGCCACTTCATGTTACATACATTATCCATATCATTACATAACTCGTGCAATGATCACTGTCTCCTTGTTTTTCTCAGGGGATTACGTTTGCTTCTGGTTCGAGTCATAATTGCCGTATCGGGTGCATTAGGAGTGGATTGATCTGGTGTAGGTTCCTCCACTTGCTCTTGTGGTGGTTCTTCTGGCTGAGTGCAACCGGTTAGCACGGCTTTGATCTTCGCAAGTCCAGTAAATAACAATCCAGATCGCTTCTTGAATGCCTTATCCCCTTGCGCAAGTAATGGATCGATTATTGCTTCTGTACGTGTATATCTCTGTTATATTAGTGGACGGGAAAATAATAATCAGCAGAAAAACTGGTTAACCATATTGAACATTAAAGTATGAAGATATATGGTTATTACCTCATAATCGACATTTGCCCGGGTTGCTTGAATTCCTTCCTCTGCTGGGGGTTCATCTGGTGCTACTCCAAGGAAGCACTGTGAAACTTTAGAGAACCAAGAAATATAATCTGACGTGCAATCAGATGGGTAGTCAGCAATAGACCCACGGTGCTCCAGAAACAATACGTGATCATACCAATTTATCCACATCTCCTCAATGTGAGTGTACTTTACCACATAACTATTAGCTGTTATACCCCGTGCTTCACGTAACGCTGAGAATGGTGGAGGTGGAACATACTGTTGACGACCAAACTGCCTTAGTACTCGCACTGGATGATACGGCTCAATCACGCTCAAAATCTTCAACGTACCCATAAAAAATGTAATTTCTCTGAACGGATATTTATCTGATCTATAATTTCGATATGGATCCCAATCAACCTGCATGTACGTTGGATACAAAGAAATAAATTAGTTACTGTTACAAAAAATTGCAAACTAAATAAGTATATGAAAAAAGGGGGAAATATTACCTGGTTGCCTGTGAGTTTATCTAGACTTGACCGAATAGACTGCACATGTGATTGGGAGATATTGTGATCCCGTCTGCTCTTCCGGCGACAAGCAAGTGGATCACCGGTGGTAAAAGATAGGTTCGAGACAGGCATAAAACTTGGGAAATGAGCAAATATCCAAGCCTGTAGTAGTGTCAAATACCCCGCAATCTGAGCAACGTTAGCTCGGGAAGCAAGCCCAAGCTGCCTATATAACCATGCAAGAGCACCAGCACCCCATGCGAACATATGAATATCTTCGAGATCATGCAGCAATGGTAAGTAATCAATGGAAACTCTCATACAACTCTTGTCAGCAAAGAGCATGCAACCAAGAAGATAAAGTAAATAAGCCCTTGCAGCACACCGAATCCTATGTTCGGTGTCAGTTTCGACAACCCCACAGAATCTTTCTCGTAACCAATCTAGTCGAACCGATGCACCGCTTTTGGTATTGAGCTCATTCCACGCTTCATCATAACTGACGCCCAAGGAATGAGTAATTGTATCAGCAGCTTTACGTGAAACAGCTGATACTTGTTGGCAGACGGATTTTCCAACAACAGGTAAGTCAAGTAAACAGGAAATATCATCCAACGTGATCGTTATCTCACCAAATGGCATATGAAATGTATTTGTTTCAGGATGCCATCTCTCAACAAATGCACTAACCTCAACAGCACTAATGTACTGGTAGGAGCATTTCACCAATGGATACAATGAAGACCCACGTACTAATTCCATGAAACGGGTGTTCGGCTCAGGTGTTAACAATGACCATGCACTTATTTTTCTCCAGTGACTAATATATCGAAGTGGATCTCGTTTCTGTATATATACTATAGTCTTAACATATGCACACACACACAGTAGAGTAGTTTAAGCTTTAAAACGGAAATATTACCTCATCTTTTAAAACGAAGAAAGCAACGTGCGTCTTAAAACTCTTCAGTACTGATAAATCAACTGGACCCCGGTAATTTGACCCATGAAGATCATCTTCAGAGCCTTCTGCATCAGTATTCCCTTCTTCTACTCTTTCACTATCATATCTCATCAAATTCGGAGTTTCTATATTTATTTCAGTATCAACGGACACTTCGTTTGCTCAGTTGGATTTGTGGTCGAGATGCTGCTTTCTTCCTCCTTAACGAGGCCGTCGGTCGAATGCGAGAAGATTCTGCCGGATCCATCTATGTAACACAAAGATATTTCATTTATGGAAACATTTTATCAAAGCAATAAATTTTCTATGAGCAAAGAAGTAGTAATAAAGTATAATTTGTTACAAATATCATATTTTATCTATTTATTTTCAACTTCTAAATTAATTATTAAATTTTAATATTAAGAACTACAATTAGAAAATAACTACTTGTTTCGTAAATTTTACAACTACGATTACAATATTATACTTTTTTTCCTAATTATAATCTAAATATTAAATAAACAAAATTATCCAAAAAATTGTACTCGTTTAGAATTTTCCGAATGTAAATTATTATCGAACTATACAAGAAGTTTTCAGTTTTCAAGACAGTTACAAAGCATATAAGAATAAATAAAATTAAATTAAATTAAATTTAAATTAAAGGAGGCTTACAGTAGAGCTCAAAAATCCTGAACCGAGAAGAAATCAGGCAGCTGAGGGTTGGGTATGGCAGCGGACACTGGAGGCAGACGATCGGGGTGTGACAGCGGCGGGTGGGGGCGGAGCTGGGTGGGGCGGGCAGAGGGTTGGGGGGCCGGGCGGAGGCGGGTGGGGGGGAGGGGGTAGGGGCGGAGAATGTGGGTCGGGCGGAGCCAGGTGGGGGCGGAGGGGGATGTGGGGGCGGGCGGAGGCGGGTGGGGGCGGGCGGAGGCGGGTGGGGGCGGGCGGATCTGGTTGAGGGCGGAGGCGGGCGGAGAAGAGAGCGTCGAGAAGGAGATGGGTGAGGACTGGGGTCGGGCGGAGCTGGGTGGGAGTGGGGTGGCGGCGGCCGGGGGGTTGGGAAGGAGAAGAGAGCGCCGGGAGGGTTGGGAAGGAGAAGTTCAGGAGGAGAGAGAGTGAGATACGAGATATAGAAGGGTAATTTGGAAATAAATATATGCTCACTAAGAAGTTCTCTTCTTTTCTTAACTTAAACTGGGCTCACTAGGAAATCTGGGCCACTAGGAAAAATCTTGTGCCCCTTTAGAAGTTCCCGTGCCTTCTCAACCCACAACGCGTCAATATCCTTGTCTTTCGATATGGGACCATTCTCACCGTTGCCCATAACCGACGGGAGTTTCTAGATGGGCACGGCATATTTCCTAGTGAGCCCACTTTAAAAGTTCACCTTTTTTACCCTTTTGCCATTTTTTTTTTCCAAAATTGCCCTCTAAAACTCCATCCGGGACTGCTAATCCGGATGGAGCAAACCCATCCGGGTTATCAGTCCCGGATGGAGTGGGCAGGTCCGGGTTAACCAGCCCGGATCTGTGCAGTTGATCCGGGGCTGCTAGCCCGGATCAACTGCACTGATCCGGGCTGGCTAGTCCGGACAGAGTACCAGAGCCCTAGCTTCTTGATCCGGGTTTACAGTCCCGGATCAACTAAAATTAATCCGGTTCTGTAAACCCGGATCAATGATACAAGACTAGAGATGCCCTGATACGTGCGTACAACCACGAATACGGAAGATAAATAATATACCCTAACAAATATAATTACTTGTTCGTGTTTCGTACACCCAATTTGGTATCAAAACACACAAGATTAATAAATCATTCATAGCTTCAAAAACAAAGAGTAACGGCAACAAAAATTCTACGTATCAACAATTCATTCATTGTTTCAAAGATTTAATTGAAAAGTGATATCCAAAACTACAACTTGATATATAAAATATGTTCCTTGACTACAACTTCATTTACATGAAACTACAAAATAAAATCAATTTATGTTCCATGCTAACAACTTCATTTTTATGTTGACACGAACAATCATCGTAAGCTATAGTTTGAGGCTCAATTAAAAATAAAAAAACCCAACAAATTCTAGATTCTTCGAGATCCGAGCGAGTTGCTTCTTTTTTGGTTGACGCCGTCTTACAGAGCTGGGACCTTCGGTGGGGGACTACGCTACTGTGTTAACATCAGCTTGTATGCACCCGGTCTTGAATCTCATTCCTGAAATGATAACAAAGTAAGATATTTTAGATAAATAACTATTATGATAAAATTGAAATCAAAGTTATTATGTCTGACCTCATTCTTAGATATCAAGAAAGCAACGTGTGTTCTAACTAGAATCCATTATAGACTTACTTGGATCTCGTTCTAATATTTGAAGGTATTCATATCATAATCCAAAAATCATATTCATTCATATTCTTATATTTCCTACCCAACACCATTTAAGAAAATTGGACTAGGCATATTAATAAGAGGAATTTCTTTACTAGCCTTATCCATCAATGCTTAGAAGAAAAAACAAAAAACGATTGAAACAAGAGAAGTAGAATTTGCATTAAATTTATAGAAATAGTCAAAAGTGCATGTGTGCACGCACGCACACACGGGACATTGTTTAATTGGACTAGTTATGATATATGTGATTTGCCGATTAGGATATAAAAATATTCTTGTAACAAAAGACCAGTGAGCCAAACTATCCCCAGCAGACACTCCAAATATTTAGCAAAAAACCTCTCATAACTTGAACAATGACAAAAAACGAAAAAAAAAAAGGATAGAAATCACAACATACCTATCGATAATCTTTCATTGAGATTATGTTGGAGTGATAAATATGAGAGATGTTCAAACCAACTTAATATTAAATAATCTTTCATTGCATAATGAGGAATGAGTAAATAATTTTGAAACACTAATAATTAATTTCCAAATATTCTTGGATGTATAATGTGTTTTGAATTACACTTCATTTCACAATTTTGGACAAATATAAAATGATCTACACTTCATTTTGAACATTTGAATAATTTTAGATAAGTATAAAATGACTTGTAGTACATGTTACTAATTTACAACATAACATATTTATAACATACTCGATCAGTTTTCTGTATAACAACAACAACCAAGCCTTTTATCCCAAACACTTAGTGTAGGCTACATGAACCAAAACAGAATCACGTCTGATCAATCACATGATGATCCTTCTCCACTCATTCCTATCGAACAATATGTCATTCATATAAGATCACCTGCATCCAATGTTTCATCCGATCGTCCCTTTACTCTTTCAACTTGCCCTATATCGATATACTTCCCCCAAAATCTTCACAAACATTGAGAAACCATTTTCGCCGCAAAATCAAATTTTAACAGTAATTGGGATTTTTACTGGAGCAAAAAATTAGGACAGAAAAGAAATGAATTTTTACTGGATTTTTACTAGGATTTTTACCGTTTCAGCGAATCCCAACAGCCTTCTTCTCCTCGATCTCCTCCGTCGCCGACGAGGTCTCGAAGGCCGCGGAGGAGTGGACAGGGCGGGGGAGTGGGGAGGGACCAATGCATTTGGGGCGAGGGCGAGCGAGGGGCGGAGGTAGGGGCGGGGGTGGTTAGCCCGGGCGAGCAGGGGCAGGGGCGAGGGCGAGCGGGGCGGTGAGGGCGAGCGGGGGCATGGGAGGCGTGGGCAGCGGCGAGGGCGAGGGTGGCGGCGAGGGCAAGCATGGGCGGCGAGGGCGAGCGGGGGTATGGGGGGCGTGGGCGGCGGCGAAGGCGAGCAGGGGCATGGGGGGTGTGGGCGGCGGCGAGGGCGAGCGGGGGCATGGGGGATGTGGGCGGTGGCGAGGGCGAGCGGGGGCAGGGAGATCGGAGAGAGAGAAGAGGAGAGGGATAGTTAGGGAATATTGGTGTGCTCACTAGGAAAAACCCACAAATTTCAAAAGAGGGAGTGTGCTCACTAGGAAAAGTGGGCTCACTAGGAAAAAAATTGTGCCCATCTAGAAGTTCCCATAACCGACCGAGTCAACATTTCCCCCTTTCGCAAGCAAAACTTTCTACTCTCTCTTCACAACCACCGGCCGATCAATCTATCATCGGCCGGGGGCGACAACGAGGCCGTAAATT
Source organism: Dracaena cambodiana (assembly GCA_036321105.1). Taxonomy (NCBI): domain Eukaryota; kingdom Viridiplantae; phylum Streptophyta; class Magnoliopsida; order Asparagales; family Asparagaceae; genus Dracaena; species Dracaena cambodiana. Next base: position 36,421,550 of record JAYEPQ010000007.1, read on the forward strand.
GAACGAGGAGAAAGAGAGAAGGATCGCGGAAACCCTAGAATTCGTCTTTGATGTGTGTTTGAGAACGTCGTGGGGTTGAGATCGAGCGAGCGAGCGAGCCAGCGAAGATGATAACTCGTTCGAATCTCGCCGAGCAATTGAGAGAGTACCAGATCCGATCCAAGCATGATTGGGCTACCGTCTCCTTCTTCTCCAAAACGTCCAACGTCCCCCCAACGAGGTGAGCCTAATCTCCTCTTCTATTTAGGGTCTTGTTTTCCAACAAATCTGGAATATTTCTTGTTGTTCGTTTGAAATTTACTTTGTATTGATGGTGAAATGTTTATTATCAAAGCAAGATTTCCCTCAAGGGATAACTTCTACTGATGTATTTGTCAACCATCATGTCCAGAGTAATTTTTTGGATAATTTGGATTAATTTTCTACAAAAAAAATGTTTGTTTCCAACATTTTTACTTGAATAATTTTATTTTAGATGTGTTGCCATTGGTAACTTTGATACTTGACCTAACTAGTCTTACCCTTGTGGATGGAGCTTCAAAAGCAGAAAATCTGTACCATGACTCCCGACATTCAGTTGCTTAAGATTATTATGTTCGAAAGGCTCTTAAAAGCATAATGTATTTAACATGCCATGATGATACCTTCTATATTGCACGGACATGGAAACATGGACATGAATGTGCCCGACAACTTTGCGTCTAGTATGTCGCTGTTGAGCCAGTTCAGTCAACCCGAAACATGTCCTTGAGCCCAAATTGAGCTGGCATCTCAGTTCATTATGATATGAAGAATCATTTATCTTAAATCAGGTTCTGTGCAATAAAATTTTTTCATTCAGATCCCACTCCAAATCCTATATTGTGTAAAGGAATATCAAATCTGTCCTGTACGAGTTTAAATTACTAGACTAATTAACATGCATCCCTCATGTTCGACTCCCTTTAACCCGCTATTAGTGTCATTTAAGGTTGTAACACATAGATTAAAGGAAAATAATAAATTTTACTTAAATGAATCATTAGTTTTTTATTTTTTTTTAAATTTTTTTTTTTGAATTTTAGACTACTCAAAGAAACTGAGTGCTTAAATGACTCCTCATTGTGGATGGGAGGGATGAATCTTTCAAGTTTGAAGACAGGACGAATTACTTCTAGCTAGATTTATTGGTTGGAGAAAGTCCGGTGAATCTTTCACTGGAGCTTTCTTGACTTGACTGCACATAATGGGAACATGGTAGTATTAAGCCGCCAATGTTGAAAAAACATGCTCCGTAACAACATTGTTTGCGCTCCGTAGCAGGGCGAAATAATGTCCTGTTGCGGAGTGCACGTTTTTTTAAATAATTTGTGTTACATTACGTTATTTGAAAACATAACGTAACATGTTTTTTTACATACTTCGTTCCACGTATATAACCTGAGTTACCCGACTCGGCCCCAAAAAAAAAACCTAATCTGATTTCGACCTCTCTTCTCCCGATCGTGCGTTCGCCCTCTCCAACTCCGACCAACTCCGGACATCCTCCAATCATCACTGATATCCTCTGACACCCTCTCCGATTGACCGCTATCTCCGATCGTCCTCCGAAGCTACGATTTCCCCAACCGATCTTCCGATCCTCTAGCTCCAACTCCGGCGTCGTTTGCGTCAAGGCAGTGGAAGAGTTTCTTCTCTGACGTTTTGTGCGGCTCTTCCTCTGACCCTAGCTTCGGTGGAGGTAAGTTTTTGAAAATCCTAATTTTTTCCAATTATTTTAATTGAGGAATGGATGGTAGGATCATGTAAGAAATTGATAGTTGCAAGTTTGCAACTAAGGAATGGATGTTGTGTTAGGAGAATTTTTTTGAGATTTTTAATTTTTTGTAGAAATTTTTGACTTTTGAGTGCATGAGTTGTTGAATGAATGCAGTGCATTGTGCGTGAGTTGTTGAATGCAGTGCATCGGTTACTGTAAAAGCTAAAAAAACTGAATTAAAAAAATTAAAAAACACTAAATACATATGTAAAAAAAAGTGTTATTTACTTATTTATTTGTAATTGATGAAAAACCAGTGTTATTTATTGATATTGTTGTGTTGAATAATGCTTTAGTAATGTGTAATTAAAGGTTTAAGGTTACTACAAAAGCTAAAATAAACTGAATTACTTATATATAAAAACAGTGTTATTTATTTGTAATTGATGAAAAACTGGTGTTATCTGTTGATATTGTTGTGTTGAATAACCTTCGTAATGTGGTGTAATTGAAGGGTTAATTTGTGATTTGTGATTGTAAAAAAACTGATTTGTGAATTAAAAAAACTGAATTATTTATGGAAAAAAATGAATTACTTATGTAATTGTTAATTTTGATTGTTGAATAACTTGTGTAGAAGCAATTGTTGAAGCATTTGTGTTAAAGTAATTGTTGAATAATTGAACTATCTGTGTAGATTGATATTTGATAATCTACTCAAAAAATCATGTCAAAAAATATAGATCCGAGGAAGTGGAATCTCCAAATTATTTCTGTTATAAATACTGCAGTCATCATATAACTGCAGGGATCACTAGACTTAAACATCATTTGGCCAGTACAAGACATGGGATAAAAATATATGAGCAAGTCTCCCCAGATGTGAAGAAAGCATATAAAGATGTTTTGAAATTTACTGAACTAGAAAAAAGAAGACATCACTCAGTCGTAAAATTGGAAGAATGAGGGAACCAGAAGCTAAAATAGTGAGCCATAACCAAGAGCTTGAAAACGCTGCCGACAGCAACATTCAGCCTCGAACTTTGGATGCCATAAATAAATTTATTAATTTTGAAGCCCGCCAATCAATATTAGAGATAGCAATATTAGAGATAGCCTTAAAGGAGGCAAGAGAGGACTATGTTTATGCAAATGGGCTGTCATTCGACATCTTGAATAGTTCATCTTGGAAGGAGATGATCGAAGCAGTTGGGAACTTCGAGTTTGGCTTGAAGCAACCATCTCCGTATGAGATAAGGATACGGTTTCTTAAGGCCAAGTTTGAGAATATTGATAAAATTAAAGAGAAGCACATGACGGTTTGGGAGAAATATGGATGCACGATGATATCAGATAGATAGACTGATAAGAATTGAAGAAGTTTAATAAACTTTCTTATGAATTCACCTGAGAGGACTTTCTTTTATAAGTCTATTGATGCATCGGCTCAATTTAAGATAGGAGATTACTTATTGGAGTGTTTTGATAAGATAGTTGAGGAGATTGGAGAGAATAATGTGATACAAATGATTACAGACAATTATGCTTCTTATGTCAATGCGGATACAAAACTTATGGAATCACGAAAATGTCTTTACTGGACTCCTGGTGCAGCTTATTGTATTGACTTGATGCTTAAAAATATAGGCAAGATGAAAATCCATAAAGAGACTCTTGAAAAAACAAAGAGAATCATACAATTCATCTGAAACTATGGTTGGGTTTTGAGTTTGATGCGGATATACATGAAAGGAAAGGAACTATTAAGCTTGGCCATCACTCGATTCGCTACATCGTTCTTGACTCTATAAACACTATAAATTAAGGCAACTTTTGAGGAAAATGTTTGTTTCTGATGATTTTAATAAGAGTACTTGGGCGAAGAAACCGAATGCAATGAAGGCAAAAAAAGTAGTGCTATCTAGTAGAAGCTTCTGAGGCCGAGTTCTATTTTGCTTTAGCACCCCACTTCCATTAGTGTATGTGCTGTGAGAGGTGGATTCGGATGTGAGGCTTTCTATGCCTTTTCTATATGAGATGCTTGATAGCTGCAAAGAAAAAATTGCTAATCTCTGGTGGCAGTAAGCGGAAGTATATGCCATACTTGAATATGATTGATAAGAGGTGGACATGCATGTTGCATGGGCCCCTCCATGCAGCGTCATACTTTCTAAATCCTAGATGCTTGTATAGTGATACGTTCTCTAATATTCCTGAAGTAAGAAGAGGTATTTGTGATGCATGCAACGAATGATTTTTGACCCTAACGAGTATACACAAGCTGACGTGGAGTTGGATTAGTATAAATAGAAACTTGGAGAATTTGGATCCTCACTGGCTCAAATGACTATGAACGCTCGAATTCCAGATATATCTTAATTTATTATTTTCATTTTTAGGGTTCTATTTGTAAAAAGATCATTAAGTTATTTTTTAAATTTTTTAGCACCAAAATTATTATCTATTTTAGCTATTTGATAGGAAAGATTTGGAGAGGATGTTCCAACACTCCAAAGTTTGCAATTCGAATTCTCTTTTACGATTAGTGCTTCTGAATGTGAACATAATTGAAGCACTTTTGAGCAAGTATAAATTTTGAAAAACTTAATATATTATATTTTTAAAGTACCTTATTTATCATCATGCTCATATAATAATTCACATCTTTGTTAAAGTCGCATTCAAAAAAAATATGTCGCTTCGAGCAAGAACGTCTACATTCCCTCGTTTACGTCATGTACAATATTAAGCTTAGAGAGAGGAATATTCAGAGGAAGCAATTGAATTGGATCTAATTTTGATAAATGAGGCAACACTTAAGGATGAATGGCTTGTTGAGAGTGAAGAGTCTTGTCTTTCAGAAAATCTTAGATTGCTAGATGAGCCTGCTGAGAACGATTCTAATATAAGAACAAATGATTTTCTAAAAGTCACAGTGATTAATAACAATCAAAATATTTTTCGACCCATTGCGGATAAGAGTGATAAGCAAAATGAAACTGAAAGCCCAACAAAGAAACGAAGGGTTGATATTTCTTGTAAGTTATTAAATTTTTGCAATTTAATATTCTTAAATGAATTCTCTGCTATCAGAATTTAAGTATCTAATAACATCCTAATTTATATATCTCTTGTATAGTATCTTCTTCAGATAAAGGAAAAATAATTGATGATAGTTTTGATGAGACAGGGGATAATATCGATCTGGAGGATTTGTAGATTAGATGATGGTGCGGGTTTATGTTTCATCTTATAAGAAAAAACAGTATTTTGTTTTATATGACTTATATTCATATAATTAATTTGTATATTGTGGTGAACTATGAATTGTAAATATAGTTTAAAAAATTATTGTGATATTTGCTACAAATTTTAAAATTATTTTTATGCCTTTAAAATAATTTTACAGTATTTTTATGGTTTTTAAGATTTAATTACTTATTTATGAAAATTATTAAATACAGTTTTATATTATTTTAATTAAATAAAGAGAAAATTGCGTAACCTACATTATGCGTTACATTATTTGCTACATAACCTAACAAAAAAAAAAACCGTTACGTTAACATTATCGTTATTTTAAACATTGATTAAGCCAATTAAGGTGTTACTGGTTATTGCTTGCTAAGAATAAGCTCTTTGATAATGCTGAATTCTCCAAAGTAATTTCAGCCTATGCATTATCTATTTTTCTAATTGCATAGTACGAGCCTTGCTAGTTTCTGGTGAACCTTCCATGTCACACTATCTTCTAGGGTCTCATATGCCATTTATGTTATATCACTGTCTTTCTTCATCCATTAAGTTGGACGTCATTTACATTTTTCATGTTTGGAAATTCTAAGTATCTTAGCTTTCTGGGCTATAATATTACACATTTAATAATTGTTTAGCTAATGCACCTAATACTGCAGGCTTGTTCTACGTGAATCCCTAACTCAACTCTTAATATTATTATTTGCAATTAAGCACAACTAATATTAAATCATTTATAAATGATGATTTTAGTCCCCACCCTTTTGGTGATCCCATGTGCATAACTCGTATCTCATCATCATGGATTGGTTATACATCAGAACTGCAAGCAGAGAATTGTTGGTCAGTCTTTTTTGCAGGGCCCCATTTAATGAGAAAAACTAAATTCCATTTATGTGCTAATATTGTTTGGTGATCAAGTTGTTTCAGGAAAGTTTAGAGAATTAAGGCAACTCCACATTTGTTATTTTTCATAATATCAAAAAAACAAATATTATATCACCTTTTCATGACATTTTATTTGGACCTAATTAGGATTTAAAAGTTTCCCATGACATCGAGGAACATAGTGCACATGTTTCTAGTGCTATGAAACATTTTCTTTTCTAATAGTCATCTTCCCTCACCTCATGCTCTCCAATGCACTCCCAAATTGATTGTAACAGCTCTTGCTCAACACCTAAGAAAGACAGTGGAAGCTAAACACATTAGACAAATTAGCCTTATGGAACATGATCTGTATTATCTTTTCCAAGACCCTTGTTCACCATTGTGAACTTGTTTTTATTTCCCCATTATACTGTTCAGGCAACCTTTCTTCTTGGATGAGATATTTTGAACAAATATAATATTGGTTTAGTTGATTTGACACCAAGCCAAAAGTATTCCCTTTTTATTTTCACCATGATCTGTATGGACAAGGTTTACAAGTGTCTTTCTGGGATTTGTGTGGAAACAAGTATAAATGACATGATGTGCACAAGGTTTAGAGTGTCTTTGTGGAATTTGTATAGAAACTAGTTCAAACAACATGAAGGCAACTCATGCTTAACTGTATTCGTGCTCCTAGTGTTCAGTGGGGGTTGATCAAGTATATCCACCATTCCCATGTATTTTGTTTTTTGTGTCACCATCAATTCCTATGGAAATTCAAAACTCCATTTAGAAAAAGAGAATTTTGGATGAATATATTATATGTTCATTATGTTTCTGGATAACATTATCATTCTCAGACCATTACTTCGATCATACTTTATAACCTCCCATCGATAATGTCCCTAGAAATCCTTAGCTTGCATCTTCTTTTGCTCAAAAAGGATGAGGATTTCAGATGATAAATGCCAAGCAGCCAAGCTTGTGAGAGGACTAATCAGAGAATGAAGAGCCAAGCAGGCCAGGAGAGATTTGCTGTCTATACGTCTTCTCCGATATGTACTGTATGTTCGAATTAATATGAAGTCGATTGTGTTTGGTTTTGTGTTTTAGATAAGCTGTTCTGTGTATTTTATTTTATGCGATTTTAATTCTGAAAATTTTATAAAAAATTGCCAAAAATCATAAAAATTCGCAAAAAATTCTAAAAAAATTACAAAAGGTTACTGTTCAAGTCACGTTCCAAATTCAAAAAAATTATTAAAAAATAAGCAAAATTCGGAAAAATCACTATAAAATTCAGAAAAAATCGGAAAAAGTAAGGAAAAATCAGAAACATTAAGAATAATTCGGAAAGGCTCTTTTTTGCCCCTTTTAATTCATATTTAGCATCATATTGACCACAAACTCAACTTCTGCTCTCTTATAATTAATAAGGGTATCATTTTAGTTTCATTCTAAGTGTCTCTTACTAGATTTGAATAAACTTTAAGTCCAGATTTCTGTGTGTGCCTTGTATTGTCGCATATAGGCGTTTGTTGGCACCCGTAGGTGGTGGTTTTATGACATCTCATACTGTGATTTGTATATCTCATACAGATCATACTGTGATCTGAATAAGATATGTAAAACGGATTATAGTCTGTATAACATCTATACTGTGATATGTATGACAGTAACATTTGCCCTGAGATATTTGAAAAAGAGATTTGATGAAGTAGTGTCTTAAATGGGAAAATGGAAAAAACAATTTAAAAATCCTAATAAGACTCCAGAAGATAGAAAAAAATCTAATTTACAAACTTGAAAACAACTTTGCAAAATTTAAAAACCTACTATGCCATTTTGGCTGTGAATTAAGTATAAAAGTGGTCAAATCAATTGTAATGAATGATATAACTAATTAGAAAGATTATAATAGACTTTTACAATCCGAACATAAACTTTCACAAACTAAACTTCCAACATCCGAGATAAAGAAAGAATGTCTTAAAAAGCAAATGTGATGAAGAAACAACAAACGAGGAATTTATCTTAAACTACGAAGAACCTTCTGACAAAAAGAGAGATGAAGAGTGTTCGATATGATACGACGAAATAATTTTTGATCCAAAATAAGGAAGAAGAATTAATTATGTTAAAGGAACATTCAAAATTAATGGATATAGACAGTATTCATTATATGCATTATTAGATACTAACGCCACAGTTTGCTCTTATTTAGAAAATAATACCATTAGAAAAATGGGAACTGATGAAATACCCAATTAAAATAATAGAAATTAGCGCATATAAAACAATCATCCAAAATAAGGCCAAAAATGTAGAAATTTAGTTTAATGAAAGAAAATTTATTATACCAAAATGTTTATGCTTCCCGCATATGAAATGGTTTTAGCGAATAATTTTATTAGAGAATTTCTACCCACGATTATAGAAAAAAATTAGTCTCTCTACACTAATGAAAAGGGTGCAAAATCCATAGAGTCGACATATCACTTTTAGATGGATCGAGATATAAGTGTTCAGAGGACTTTTTATTCAAAAAAATAGCTCAAAATTGGGAGATCTATTAAAGAAATGTGAAGAAGTTTTTGAATTAAGTCAAATCCACTGGTTATACAAGACTCTCAGTGAGAATTTTAGTGCAAGTCCATTAAAGCTATATAATCGAAGTCCAAGATTGTATAAGATTCAACTAAGAAATGACAACGTAATCATTAGAGTAAAAATCATGCTCTATGTTAAGCAAGATATAGACGAATTCGACAATCAAATAAATGAACTATTGAGTATAGGCCTAATAGAGAAGCCTACTAGTTCTCATTCTAGCCTGGCATTTATGGTTAGAAACTTTAATGAAATAAAAAGAAAAAAAACCCTGAATTGTAATTAATTATAAAACTAAATCAAAATTTTAAACTTTAATAGATATTTTATCCAAAGGAAAGAAATACTAATAAATTTAACTGAGAGATCTAGAGTATTTATTAACTTCGAGTACAAGTCTGGGTTTTAGCAACTCTAAATGATGGAGGATTCAAAATCACTAACCGCTTTTAGTATACTACATTGGACATTATCATTGGAATGTTATGTCATTCGGACTAAGCACAACACCACAAATATTTCAAAGATGGATGGACTCTTTTTTTAATGATCTAAAGGATTTTTGTATTATATATATTGATGACATTCTGGTTTTTTCTAAAACAAAAGAAGGCCATAGAAGACATCTAAGAATTATTAGTAGTATTTTCAAACAGCATGGGATAATATAATAACAGCAACTAAGCCTTTTATCCCAAGTACTTGGGGTAGGTTACATGAACCAAAGGAGAATCACGCTGGATCGATGACGTTGATAATCCTTCTCCATTTATTCCTATCAAGTAATATCTCCTTATTTAAAGCTCTAGAATCCATATCTTTTCGTATCACCTCCATTCATATTTTCTTTGGTTTTTCCTTATCTCTTTTAACTTGTCATATATTGATAAGTTCTCTTCATCGAAGTGGTACATTTGTAGGTCTATGTTACACATGATCAGACTATCGTAAGTAATTTTCTCGCATCTTCTCATCGATGGGGGCTACACCTAGTTTAGCACGAATATTTTTATTTCTTACTTTATTTTTCATAGTATTGCCGCATATCCAGTAAAGCATGCGCATCTCTGTTACACTTATTTTTTGTGAATGACGTTTCTTTATAGCCTAACATTCCGTGCCATATAATAAAGCTGGCCTAATAGCAGTTCTATAAAATTTTTCCTTTAACTTTAATGTAATATTGCAGTCGCATAAAACTCCCGTTGCACTCCTAAAATTCAACCAGCCAGTTTGTATCCTATGGTTGATATCATTATCGATCTCTCTATTATTCTGAATAGTAGAACCCAAATACCTAAGCTAACTGCTCATTTACATCTCTTATCTATCCAGTGTTGCAACACTAGTTTAGGGTCTGTTGTTTATTAAATTTACACTCTATATACTATATTTTAGACCTGCTCAATTTAAAACTTTTGGATTCTAATGTGCGTCTCTATAACTCTAACTTGGTATTTATCCCTGTCTTATTTCATCAACTAAGACAATATAATTTCAAAAATTAAAGATCTTTCTGAGGATATAAAGGATAAGAGGCAAGTGAAGAGTTTGCTAGGATTGTTAACTATGGAAGAAGTTTTTAACGAGAGTTGACCAAGTAAGAAATATCTCTACTGAAAAAATTAAATAAAAAACAGGAATTCATTTGGACGGATGAAGATAAGAGGATTTTAAACCAAATAAAACAACTCGTCAAAAATGTGCCATAAGTTTATCTACCTAAACAAGGAGATAAATTAGTTCTAGACATCGATGCATCTGATAAATGTTGGGGATGCATATTAAAAGCAATTCCGAAAGAAATTTGGAATGAAAATGATCCACCTTTATCCTAGAACGTGATTGGGCTTGGAAAAAGGACCATCCCACAAAAAAATATTAAGACATGAGAAACTTGGTGGCTATAACTCCGGCTAGAGGCTTACCAATTTAGTTCTATGGCTGGTGGCAAAAGTATGTTGCTAGTCTAGAAATGCTACCTGAGCCAATATTAAAGTTATACGAACCTTGGGTAAATACCCATCCTGTTATAATGTGGATGAAAATGAAATTTTTGAGGGACTATGCCCTATCTACTTTTTGGCAGAAGTAGAGATCCCATGGATCTGGAGAAGCTCAATTGAGACTGAAAAAGATAACTTCCATCTCCCTTGTTTACGAAAGAGGTACCACATCAGATGATGGAATATAGTTAGTGTAGAGGAAAAAGTTACTCAAATCATAGAAATAATATAATGAAACAAGTCGGCTCTAGACCAATCTATTAGCCGAGAAATTCAGGCTAAAAATCCTCTCCTCAAATTGAAAAGAATGTTCCAAAGGTAATACCCTCAAGCCTTTTCTGAAGAAATTATGAAGAAATATTTAAAACATATGAAAAAATAGTTCTCAGAAACATTCGACACCTCAGATGTTATATCAACTAACTCGCAATCGATAATGCAAGATTCTCAAGATCTACATAAGGATTTTAGTGTTGAAAACATTTGGTATACTTTATTTGGAGAAGAATCCAAGACGACAATATTTTCGGAGAAATTGGGTTCTTTTTTCATTGCCATTGAAATAAGTTACAATGATTTGAATGATTACAAAAAAAAAAGAGAAACAGGAAAAACAATTTGAGAGGACTTATAAATCGTCTCTTTTTTACAAAATATTGTGGGATCTTTTGGTAGTTATGAAGTTGCTTCAACCTTTGTTGATAATCTGATGTCGAAAAGGTGATGGAGAAGAAGATGAGAGAGCCGAATCCTCTTTGCTGCTGATCGAAAGAGTGCTACGAGCTCTTGCGCAAGATCTTAATTTGCCAAAGGTCCCCTTAAGTCTTCATTGATGGCTATTTATAGGTTTCAAGTTGTTATGGTTGTTTCCTCATTGATAGAGATGAAATCTAATCAAGTATTTGATTTTCCATTTAATTAGATTTGGTTCTGTTATAAGATCAGCTAGAATCTTTCTAGGATTGAATCTGCCCAAAGTAGATTCTATCTACCCGCAAGGCTATAGCCTCACGGTGCACGCGAGGCTAGACGGCCTCGGAGCACGCGAGGTTATCAACCTTGCATGGGATTTTTATCTTCTACACGCAAAAAGTAAAGAAATTAGTCTTTCATAAAAGGAACACTCTATACTTGCTCTATTGAACGACTGCCACTCATCCAGTACACGACAGAGTTAAGTGGAAATAACAGTTATACCATTTCAATTATTAAAAGTCATATCAGAAGACGAATGTCTACAATGAAGATTCACAAAATTATTGAAGGGAGGAATTATTAAAGTGGCTTGACAGGTGGATGGCTGCAATTCCTCAACCAACAAGTGTTTGCTAGAGAAAAAGAAAAATTAATAATTGTATGTACGAAAAGCAGTGTTCTAAAAAACGCCCTATGCGGGCGCATATGCGTCCGCATAGGCGTTTTCGCCACCGAAGCGCATAGAAAAAGAAGAATGCATCCAATTATGTGGACAAACGGGTTATCGGGTTTCGAACGTTAAAAATTCGCCCGACTCGCACCCAAAACCCGACCCGTACCCGCAACCCATTACTTATTTCCCTTCCTCTTCGATTCGATGATTCCAAAATTCTCCCGAATCGAAGCTCTCGAGCCCAGCAGGGAAAAAAATTCCTAATTCTTTGATCTCACCAGCAACCCGACGAAATCTCATCCGGTGGCTATAGTCCTCAAGGTAAACTCTCCGGCGGCGGCGGCGGCGGCAGCGGCGACAGCACAGGTATTTTTTTTTTCTGTTAAAATTTTGGATCTCTTTAGGGTTTTGATGGTTTTTTTTGGGTATTATCCTTTTTGAATATTTTTAATGATTATTTTGAGTAAACTGAGTTGATTTTAGGGTTTGAATTTTTTGTTGAAAGAAAATATTCGGAAAAATTAGGGCTAGGGTTTTATTTGGGGAAAATGAGTTGAGACAATTTTTGTGCTAACTGTTAACTAAGTAGAATTAAGGGTTTGAGTTAATTTGAAAAAAGAGGAGATTCAGCCACTGCATTATTTTGGTTCTTCACCTCCATTAGCCAATTTTTTGTTTTTTGTTCTTCACCTTCATCGATGACCACACCACTTCTGCAGCACAAACATTTTGAAATAATAGCTGAATTCTTTTGAAATAATTCTGCAGTACAAACTTTTAGGGGAGTTTCTTTTGATAAAGAAGTTGAATCTTTCTTAAAATTTGTTGGATTTAGTTACTGATGAGTAATGTACAGTTTGGTGACTTGATTAGTAATTTAATTTCTATTTGTACTTGATTATTAGTATGTATGTGCAGTAATTGCTGAATAATTTAGAAAGCTTTTTCAAACTTATGTGAACACAAGTTTTTTTTATCAATTTTAATTTCTTTAATACTTGATTATTTCTATATCCAAACCGTACATGCATCTTGAATTTTTGGAATTTCACAAGTCCCCGAACTGAAACTTATCATACACATATGTTGTATTAGCAATATGTGGATTATTGTCATATGTTCATTATAATTTGTAATTTTGTACATGCATCTTATAATTTTGTAATTTGTAATTGGATTATAGCCAATTTATCTTCATTTTACATGCTTACAGTTATTATTTATATTTTTTAGAGTTTTATAGAACTTAATATATCTATTTTTATAATTATTATATTAATATATATTAAAATATTAATATTCTGCATAATTCCGCATAATACGCATAATCGGCGCGTAATCTGATTATGCGTTATGCAGTTCTCGACCGCACGTATACTGAAAATGCATTTTAGAATATTAATGAAAAGAATCTTTAATTTCCTACAAGTAAGTAGATGTAAGCTGAGAGAGGGTGTGTGCTTTTGTAAGAAGAATTATGTATGTGAGAGTTCTTTCTGTCTGAGTGTTAGTTTGTGACTGCTATGTACAAATCCTACTAAATAAAAATGTGTTTTATATAATCTTTTCTCATTGAGCCTGGACTTTGAGCCTGGAGTTTCCAATAGAAAAGCCTGGCCTGAAATCTGAAGTTTTAAGATCTTGCTTATAGGATAGTATTTGTCTTATAGAATATGTTTTTAATATCTCTCTGGTATCATATATATATATATATATATATATATATATATATATATATATATATAG
>JAYEPQ010000007.1:36452646-36470146 GCA_036321105.1 Dracaena cambodiana
GTGCCTAGCGAGAGACGCGAAGCCAGTAAGGGTTGCGCTAGTCGCAGAATACCCAACACTCGCGAGTTACGCGAGTATAAAAATTATTATTCAAAGCCAACGTGTGATTCTCCACGCGAGGCTATTACTGTGCCTAGCGAGAGACGCGAAGCCAGTAAGGGTTGCGCTAGTCGCAGAATACCCAACACTCGCGAGTTACGCGAGTATAAAAATTATTCAAAACCAGCGTGTGATTCTCCACGCGGGGCTATTACTGTGCCTAGCGAGAGATGCGAAGCCAGTGATACTTGCAATAAACGCAAGACTTCTGACACCCGCAAGGAACGGGAAGATGATTGGCAGATAATTGTCAGTCGTAAAAACCGCGCTAAGCGCGAAGCTATGATCTGCGTCAATCGCGAAGATAAGCCAGCGTGCAAGAACTTCCCTTCACGCTGGGCTATTATTCCAGAGGCTAAACTTCCAAGGACACACCAAGCCAGCGAGAAACGCGAGGCTAGTGTGGATCAGCGCGGAGCTATTTTTCAGGTCCGCAATGTGAAACGCGAGGCTATTCCTAAGCCACGCGAGGATCAGTCCGACCCCAGAGCCAGGGTTGATCAATCAAAGAAGCTTCAGTGGATTCCTAAACACTCTCAAGAGTTGAATGGACCTCTTGATTTCATGTCTAGAGGCACTGACCTCAGGGAGCATCTTCATAAGAAGAGAGGCATAGACCAACTTCAAGTTGAACATAGTTGCCATTGCCAGCAACTCATGACGACAGTATCAGCCGTGATGAATAACTGTGGCTGCAGCAAGAACAGGATATCTGTGTTCAACCGATTAAATGAGTCAAACCAGAATCCTGCTAAGAAGACAAGAACCACTCCCCTGAAACAAGGGAGAGCTGTAACTTCCAACATGGTAGGAAAAGGGAAGAAAATTGCAGAGACGGATGATGATTCAGAATCGAGCGATGATGAACTTCATCATATTACTCGACTAAGATTAGGAGCCGTCCCGCCCCGAAATTATAAAAAGCTCGCAGGGGTTTCTTACGACGAGGACAGCGATAATTCCGCTATAGCCTCGCCTCCATCCTCTACATCATCTCGACTGCAGAAGTCAGCGTCGTACATGGCAGATAAATCTGGTGATATCAATCAGAGATTTGAAGCTCAAGAAAGGATGATTCGAGAGCAACAGAAAACGATTGAAGACCTTAAGATGCTACTTTTAAAAGTTGTTGAAGATAATGCCAAACAGGGCAAGAAGACTCCAAATGAAGAAGAACAGGAGGAGAAAGCCCACTCGATGCATGAGAAAGAAGATAGATTTTCTTTCCATGATCCGCATGAAGAAAAGCTTGAAAAGTTACAGAATCAACTCGAAGCCTTGATGCGTAAAAAAGAGTTGAAGGAGTCAGGAGTCTCTAGACCATTTCCAGCAGAATGGGATGTGGTACCCTATCCTCCAAAGTATAAGCCGCTCAAGTTGGAGCCCTATGACGGGAAGGGATCGCCCAGTCAGCACATCTATTATTTCTTGTCCCAAGCAGGACACTTAATGGGTAATGATCCCATCATGACCAAAGTATTTGCAAGTACTTTGCGAGGGCCTGCCTTTATTTGGTTCATGCAGCTGCCCCCAGGTACTATTAATACCTGGTTAGATGTTGAGAAATCATTTCTCTCACGTTTCTTCGAGGATGACACCGAGATAACGGTTCATTCCCTCCTTGCAACTAGGCAAGGGGAACAAGAAGCGGTTAAAGATTTCATAGAAAGGTTCCGGGAGAAGTCCGTACATTGTAAACACGGAATGATTCAGGAAACTCTAGTCGAGACATGTCGACACAACCTTAAGACCAATGTGCTCCTCAAAATGGGGGCCGTAGAATCTAAGACGTGGAGGGACCTGCTCAAACAAGGAGAGCAAGCTAAAGACTTGATTCGCCGAGTTGAAGAGTCCCGCGGGCCAAGAAGTGCTGAGGGTAGTAAATCATATACCCAAAACAACAGCAACAAGAATAAAGGGAAAGCAGTAATGTCATCAGAAACTGCTCCTCAGAAAACCAGTCCTCTGCCAGAGCCGAAATCTCAAGGTCAACGAGGGTCAAGGCAAATTAGACCGCAGCAAGAAAGGAATTACACTTTCAAAGCTGAACAGACACCAGTCCTCTTTCACCTGCTCCAAAAGAAGGGAATACTAAAACTTCCGGAGAATAAGAAGCCAGAAGATGCGGGTAAGACTAAAGACCCAAATTACTGTCTTTATCACCGGAATATTGGGCACCCTACCAGGGATTGTTTTCCCTTAAGAACAGAATCCAAGCACTAATAAAGGCTGGAGTTTTGACGCTTAAGGAAGAGCAGAAGAAAGTCACTGCCAATATGGCAACCATGGTGGTTGGAACCCACGAGTTCCCCGCAGGAGTGACCCCAATCCCAAAGGGTGAGGCAGTTACAAAGAATCTTGATCCTTACAACAAAGTCCAAGAAGGACTTGTCCCCATAACAACCCAAAGAGGGGAAATTATGTGGGTTCACCCTGATTTGCTGGAAGATGAACAATGGACTACTTCAAGAAGTCCAGAGAAGAAGCGGGCTGTCAATGCCATTTCTGCGGATATAAAAGGAGAATATATAGCTTCGGGGGTCTTCACAAGTTCTGAAGAAGAACCCGAAACTATGGCCACCCATCAAGATGGGGCAGGCCCTTCCGGTACTCGATCTGGAAAGACATATCTTAAGGACTACACCAGAGTGGATCCAAAAGATATCTATGCAGAACTCGCAAAGCCTGCGAAGCAGAAAAGACTTCGTTTCCAGAAGAATTCTACCAGAGATGAAGGAGCCAAAGAAACTCCCTTCGAATTTGACATAATCGCGCAGTTGGCTAATATCCCAGCACGAGTGACGCTTTACGAATTGTTGAGATTATCAAAATCAACACGTGAAGCTCTAAGAGAGGCCTTGGCAGACTCTGAGTCGTTCCTAGCTCAGATTGTCGAGCCGGCCATCGAAGAGCGGGACTCTTGCCCCCACTGTCATCAAGTGAGGAGGCAGGTCCTACAAATTATCTTCTCTCCAGAAGACATGCAGGTGAGGAATATAAAGCATAATAGGCCTTTATATTTCACTGGATATGTCGGGTCCACAAAAGTGGACCGAATTCAGATTGATCCAGGTTCTGCACTCAGCGTCGTGCCCAGTAGATTGATGCAGCTGTTGGGGATTTCCCTTCATCGCTTGACACCTACACACACTACCATCTATGGATTCAACGCTAATAATAGCCATCCTCTTGGTAAGATCCAATTGCGGTGTCAAATTGGAGACTTGAAAACGGAGGTTACATGCTACGTAATTGATGCTGATACCTCCTACAATATTTTATTGGGGCGACCTTGGATTCACTCTCATATGATAGTTCCGTCGACTCTTCACCAGTGCATGAAATATTGCGATGAGGAAGGAGAGGTCCGGACACTAATTGCTGACAAGCAGCCATTCAAAGGGTTGGAAAATTACTTCACAGATGCTGCACTCTACAAGCCAGCACATGAAGCCTCCAATGACAGTCTTAGCAAGTCTCCAAAACCCGACGACAGTGGCAATGAAGCCGACACTGAGTACGAGCTCCTTGGAGAAGATTACGGGGGTGATTACGAAATCAACCCTCACCTAGATCTTAGCTTAGGTCTTGATAACATAGTAGATGTAATAGAAAGTGAATGGGTTATTAATGAAAATGTAAAGTTAGTCTACGAGCATGCTGTAGCTACTGAGTCTGAGCCCTCTTGTACCTCCACCGAAGCGGATGGCCTGACCGAAGTTGAAGTTCTGGTGGCATACCATTTGCCCCTCAGGTCTTCCCTCCTCTCTCAATTAAAAATTACCGAGGATCAAGGGCACTTCTTTGAAGTGCCTACCCGACAGAAGTCCCAAAGGCCGATCATGTTCGGCAAAGTGGCCACGTCGCCTCGACAGAGGCAAAGTAGTGAAAGTGATGAACAAACATCACCTCAATTTCACTTATATGAGCAAAGGTCCCGACAGATGATGAAGAAAATGGGATATAATTTTACCCAGAAGCCGGGATTAAACTTCGAAAAAGGGCGACGGAATCTCATACCCTCGTTTAGACCGAGAGGAAAGAGCCCTGATTATTATCAGAGACCCGCAGGGGGTTGGATTATGTATCTACCCCACCTTCTTCACCATTAAAAGATGAAGAGAGTTCTTCGGATAAAGAAGAAACATCTTCACCAGATTATGATTCAGGTATAAGCACCGGTGCTTGGTTTCAATCTTTGACAGCCAATATGGTTTCAGCTGCACCAGAAAGCGACGAGGAACCAATCGACGTTCAAGATGATGCTTGGGCTAGGCATATGGATACTCTCTGGGATGTCCGCTTTGAACAGCGTGACCCGCCCACAGAAGATAAATTAATACAGGTTAATATGGGAACAGAAGAAAATCCGAAATCCATTTTCATAAGCGACACACTAACTCCTTTAGAAAAAGAGGAACTTATATCTCTTATCAAAGAGTATATAGATGTGTTCGCATGGAGTTATGAAGATATGCCTGGGCTTGACCCTCAAATTGCCACACACCGGTTAAATATAAAAGAAGATGTCAAACCTGTTAAACAGCAACAGAGGCGTTTTCGACCGGAATTGATGGAGGAAATAGTTGCTGAGGTCAATAAGCTTATACAATCCGGGTTCATCCGTGAAGAACAGCATCCTGACTGGGTGGCAAACATAGTGCCAGTTCGCAAAAAGAATGGCAAAATCCGGATATGCATTGACTTTCGAGATCTGAACGCTGCATGTCCCAAGGATGAATTTCCACTCCCCATCACCGACGTGATGATCGATAATACTTGCGGTTATGAGAGGATGTCCTTTATGGATGGCTTCTCAGGTTATAACCAAATCAAGATGCACCCGGATGATGAAAAGCATACAGCTTTCAGAATGCCACAGGGGGTATACTGCTATACGGTGATGCCATTCGGATTAAAGAATGCAGGTGCCACTTACCAACGCGCAATGAGCGCCATATTTAAAGAACACCTACGCAGAACAGTAGAGTGCTATGTGGATGACTTAGCAGTTAAAAGCAAAGACAAAGAAGATCATCTTCACGATTTAAGAGTGGTCTTCGATCTTATGAGGAAACATCATTTGAAGATGAATCCCACTAAGTCATTCATGGGGGTATCCAGCGGGAAGTTTCTAGGGTTCGTAATAACTTCAAAAGGAATTTTCCTCGACCCTGAAAAAGTAAAAGCGATTAGCGAAATGCCGCCTCCCCACAATCTTAAGGAATTAAGGGGATTACAAGGAAAACTCGCTTATATTCGGCGCTTCATATCCAACTTATCTGGACGATGCCAACCATTCTCCAAACTTATGAAGAAGGGAGTGTCTTTCATATGGGATGAGGCATGTCAGCAGGCATTTGATGACCTCAAGGAGTACCTTACTAAGCCTCCTGTACTAATGGCACCAGCCCCTGGGCAGCCCTTCCTTATATATGTAAGGGCCATGGATAATGCTTTAGGAGCATTACTTGCTCAATATAATGAGCACGGCCATGAACATGCCCTCTACTATTTAAGTAGAACAATGATTGGGACCGAACAGCGATATACCCCGATTGAAAAAGAATGTTTAGCCCTAGTGTTTGCTGTTCAGAAAATGCGACACTACCTTTCGGGGCAAACAATTCATGTCATATCACGGGTTAATCCCCTGAAGATTCTGATGACAAAACCGGGATCCTTGAATGGCCGATTGGCAAAATGGGCGCTCTTACTGTCGCCCTATGACATACATTTTGTCCCTCAAAAGGCCATGAAGGGACAGACAATCGCTGATTTCCTTGCAGACCATCCAATTTGGTCCAAATTAAAGCAGACATCAGAAGTCAACACAGTTACCGGAGAACAACCTTGGCAAATGTTCTTTGATGGTGCCGCGAGACGATCTGCTGCTGGAGTGGGGGTTGTACTAATATCTCCACATAAACATATATTGCCTAACGGTTACTCATTAACAGAACCGTGCACTAATAATGTAGCAGAGTACAATGCGCTCATTATCGGCTTAAAAATAGCCCTGCAACTGGGGGTGAACCATCTAGAGGCACATGGAGATTCTAAGCTCATTGTCAATCAGATGACAGGCGAGTATGAAGTCAGACATGAAGCCCTCATCCCCTATCATCAGCTAGCTATTGAGCTAGCAGGATATTTTGAACAATTCTACATATATCATGTATCTCGAAACGAGAACATTTATGCAGATGCTCTTGCCGCATTAGCAGCAACGCTGGCAATCCCGCCAGGTGAAGCTAAAAGCATCGCCATTGGTAGCAGAGAACTCCTCCACCCAGATGTGGTATCTCAAACCGAAGAGGTATGCCAGATTGGCTTAAACTTAGAGCCCCGTGATTGGCGATTTCCGTTTGTGGATTATGCTTTGCATGGGATATTACCAGAAGATTCTAAGGAAGCCACCTCAATAAAGAGGAAGGCCCAAAGATTTTATTATGACCATAAACTTCAGACTTTGTATAGAAAGTCAAGAGATGGTCTATTGCTACGCTGCATATCGAAAGCAGAAGCAGAACAAGTGCTGAAAGAGACACATGATGGAATATGTGGAGCTCATCAGCCCGGTCCCAAACTTGGAGACCGTATAAGAAGGCTGGGGTACTACTGGCCGAGCATGGTTACGGAAGCAATGGCATACGCTAAACGATGTCATGCATGCCAAATACATGCCAATTTTATTCATCAACCCCAAGAATACTTGCACAATACCGTCGCAAGCTGGCCATTTGAAGCCTGGGGAATGGACATTGTGGGGCCAATAACTCCCCCGTCATCCAGAGGACATCGGTTTATTCTTGCAATAACCGATTATTTTTCAAAATGGGCCGAAGCCGTGCCCATGAAAGAGGTGAAGACGACAGATGTGATCAAGTTCGTCAAGCATCATGTCGTTTACCGATTTGGCGTCACCCGACGGATTATTCATGATAATGGTCCGCAATTCATCAGTCAGGGATTCTCCAGATTCTGCAATAAATTCAGAATCAAAGATATCGCTTCTACACCATATAACCCTGCGGCTAATGGGTTGGCCGAAGCTTTCAACAAGACGATCATCAAACTCCTTCGGAAGTTCGTCTCCTCCAATAAACGATATTTGGATGAAAAGTTGGGAGAATGTTTGTGGGCTTATCGCACCACCGTTCGCACCCCGACTAAATCTACCCCGTTTTCTTTGGTTTATGGAAGTGAGGCTGTTCTGCCTCTTGAAATCCAGATACCATCATTAAGAGTGGCTTTAGCCACAAAGATGACGACAGAAGAATGCCATCAGCAAAGATTGCAAGAACTAGAGGCGTTAGATGAAAAACGTCTCAGGGCTCAACAATAAATTGAGTTGTATCAAGCCCGAATATCTCAAACGTTCAATAAGAACGTTAAACCAAGGACCTTTAAATAAGGAGACTTGGTTCTGGCTGTTAAAAGGCCAATGGTGCTAACCCACAAGACTAAGGGTAAGTTTGAACCCAAGTGGGAAGGACCGTTCATTGTGGAGACAGTCTACTCCAGTGGAGCTTATCGCTTAATGAATCAAGACGGCGATAGGATGATGATGCTGATCAATGGCAAATTTCTGAAGAAATACTATGCTTAATATCTCTGGAAGTATAAGCCTCCAATTTATCCAAGTTACGCAGATGAGCACTTGGACTTCTTCTATTCTGGTGATTTTAACCCGGTAATTGGCGCCTCTGACCTAAACCTGGTGTGTTTGGAGTACCCAGTTCGAGTTACGCGAGAGAGCCTTGAACCGCCTCCAGTTTGGTTCTCAAGTTTGAATCACCATCAGTCTTTTCTTGGGCATGCGCATTGAGCGCCTCTGACCCAAACCTGGTGTGCTTAGTTCTCAAGTTTGAACAGCCCCCAGTCTTCTTTTAGGCATGTGTAATTAAGCGCCTCGGACCTAAAAAGTATGAATCGCCCAAACGCTTCTATAGCAATGGGAAGAGAACAAGTTTCTCGCCAACCCATCATGCTGGGGTAAAAGTATGAATTGCCCAACGCCAACTAGGCAATGGGAAGAGAACTAGTTTCTCGCCAACCCATCATACTGGGGTAAAAGTATGAATTGCCCAACGCTTCTATAGCAATGGGAAGAGGAGATTAAATTCCTCGCCAACCCATCATACTGGGGTAAAAGTATGAATTGCCCAACGCTTCTATAGCAATGGGAAGAGGAGATTAAAATCCTCGCCAACCCATCATGCTGGGGTAAAAGTATGAATTGCCCAATGCCAACTAGGCAATGGGAAGAGAACTAGTTTCTCGCCAACCTATCATACTGGGGTAAAAGTATGAATTGCCCAACGCTTCTATAGCAATGGGAAGAGAACAAGTTTCTCGCCAACCCATCATACTGGGGTAAAAGTATGAATTGCCCAACGCTTCTATAGCAATGGGAAGAGAACAAGTTTCTCGCCAACCCATCATGCTGGGGTAAAAGTATGAATTGCCCAATGCCAACTAGGCAATGGGAAGAGAACTAGTTTCTCGCCAACCTATCATACTGGGGTAAAAGTATGAATTGCCCAACGCTTCTATAGCAATGGGAAGAGAAGATTAAATTCCTCGCCAACCCATCATACTGGGGTAAAAGTATGAATTGCCCAACGCTTCTATAGCAATGGGAAGAGAACAAGTTTCTCGCCAACCCATCATGCTGGGGTAAAAGTATGAATTGCCCAACGCCAACTAAGGCAATGGGAAGAGAACAAGTTTCTCGCCAACCAATCATACTGGGGTAAAAGTATGAATTGCCCAATGCCAATTAGGCAATGGGAAGAGAACTAGTTTCTCGCCAACCCATCATGCTGGGGTAAAAGTATGAATTGCCCAATGCCAACTAGGCAATGGGAAGAGAATTAGTTTCTCGCCAACCTATCATACTGGGGGTAAGAGTATGAAATTAACTACCCGACGCTGATTAAAGGCAAAGGGGAGAGGAAGTGAATTCCTCGACAACTCACCATGTTGAGGAGAATAACATGGCTAGCCCAACTCAAACGGTAGTTGGTAAAGGCTAATCAAATCCGTTAATAGCTGGGGGTTTGCTAAAAATCCCATATTAAACGTTAATTGTTATTTCGGTTCAAGAAATTGAGCATAAAACGGTACCGAGATAAATCATTTTGACGACAGGTTATTTGTTGGGCAAGCAAATCTGTTTTGAAGCCGGCAAATAAAAGAGTCAAGAGAATCATCTTTATTAAGGTGAAGATACAAAAAGAATTTCAAAGAAACATAGTAAAGTTATCTCTCTCCTGTTTACAAAGTTCTTATTACAAAGAAGATAAAAGGGTAAAGAGAGATGAAACTATTGGCCTCCCAGAAGTCTCAATTGGTTTATTGTCTCGTCCAAATTTCTACGATGAGAAGCCTCCACGGTTTGCTGAGCTTGCCTACGCAACTCATCATCACTTATTGAAAGTTGTTGCTGACGAGATTCTTCTATGACACGATTCCTGGCCATCTCTTCCTGCTGAATCTGCTCCTACTGGACAAGCAACATCTCCCGTTTCTTGACAGATTCTCCTAATCGGAGTTCATTTTCTATCAAGGTGGCCCGAGCTCTCGCAATCGTCTCCTGGGCTTTAGAGATGGCCGCCTGATTTTCCTCAATTCCGAAGTTTACCCTTTGCAGGTCGCCAATAACGGACTCCCGACTGGCCTGGAGCTCTGTCAGCTCCTGAGACCATCTCTCCTCCTGCTGCCTTAAAATATTTCTTCGAGATAAGGATTCTGCTCGAAGCCGCGCCAGCTCTATCTCAGTGATCGCCTCCACATCCGCCTGACGGAGTGTGTGTAGCGTGGTCACCTGCTCTTCTAAAGCTGCAAGGCGGGCCCGGTATGGAGCTGCTCGATCTTGTCCACCGAATTCTTCGATATTTCCTAAATACCGGAGTAACAGTGGACGTGCGAAGTTGAAGGAATCATGGCCAGCAAGAACCATCTCGACACATCTTCTTAACAAATACATAAAATCCTCGACAGTGAAGCCAAAAAGTCTTTCAAGAGGATTTGCAGTGTCGGTAGGCAAAGTAGGCAATGCCAAAAGGGGTGTCGTGAGCAAGGGAGCAGTAGTGGCTGGGATTGGAGAAGAAGAAGCCCGTCCCTGCATTAAATTCATGATCTGAGGGACCAGTAGAGCCAGTGCAGATCTGGAAGAACTGGAGACCCCAGACGAAGTACCGTCGGTACAGATCACTTGGGTACCCCCACCAACAAGAAGAGAAGATGGGACCACTTCGCCTGAAACTCCTTCGGTGGGAGAAGCATCTTCGAACGAGAATTTCAAATTATTCTCCTCCCCTGCTGGAAGGCTTGGAGTCGGAAGAGTTGCAGATATCTCAGTAGCCACGACAACAGACGACGTTAAAATCGCTGACTGAGAAGGCGCTCCAACGACCGTGGGAAATGTCTCAGAAGAGCAAACGGGTGTTGGAGATGGCATGCTAGGAGAAGGTGTAGCCTCATTAGCAGCAGCTGCGATAATGACTTCTGTTCTCTCATCGCTCCCCAGTTCGTCAATTGGGGGAATTAAGGAGAAACAGATGCAGGAGCCGGTGTGGAATAATCAGCCGCAAACTCACTAGCAAAGCTACCTACACCACTAACAGAGCCAGAATGGTCCATTCTATCGTCAGACTCTACTTGGGTAGTCGAGTGCATTGGCGAAAGAAGTTGATCACCTGCATTTCAGAAGACCAGAAAAGCAGTGTTACGTTAAAATAATAACAGGCAAAAGATAAAATGCTAAAGGCCATACCAGGCGATACAAGTCCAGTTGTCGGACTTGAAGGGGGGAGCCATTGTCGTTTCCAGCAATGTACCCGTCTCGCTACCCGTAAGTTGCGCCCCAGGTTCTGCTACAGGCTCTACGGCCGAAGGAGCTGAAATCTCAGCAACACTTGGAGCTTTGGCAGGTTCATCCTCCCTTGCCAACGCTGGGGGTACGGCTGAAGCCAACAAGTCGGAAGCAAGTTTGATAGCCACTTCTTGGGGGGCTATCAAGGTTTCTTGTGTCAGTTTTTGCTTCTTACCCGGCCTTTTCTTTAAAGTGCCACGGCATTTAAGAGTTGGACTCAGGGAACGACTGACAACAGGCTGAGGAACTCCACCAGCACCAGCATCATCATCATCATCATCACCGGCGTCATCGTCTGATTCGCTGATGTCCGAAGGCTCAGCCGCAGCGCCAAGGAATTCTTCCATTCCTTTTATCCTTACCCTAGAAGCACCCTGGCGGCTAATATAGAGGGCTTCAATCTCTTTGCAACAACTGCGATTGAGAGAGAAGTCGGGCACGTCAGCATTCGCAATGTTGAACCAATTGCAGAAGCTGAGGGTCATGGCCAATTCTGGCACCTTCTGGGGCAAGGAGAATTCAGCTTAGGTCCCACCCGCTGCAAAATGGAACCAGCCATGAGCACCCTCGTATAAATTCCCCTCGTAAGCAAGATCTTTATTTGGATTGCCCACATAAAGTTGAGAATATCCAAACTGGCGAGCAAAGCGACTCGGAGTATATGGCTCAATCTGACACCTGAGATCTTGACGATACACCAAGTGTCCGGGACGGATGTTGAGAAGCCACCAGAACGCTCCTGCAGATAAAGTAGTGAACTTATCTGCTCCCATGGCATCCTTTAGCCTCGTCCTATATCCTCCGCCGGGAAAGTCAGGAAAACAACGGAAGATCTCGTAATTCTGAAAGCTACGAAGAGTCTTCCGAATCTGGGACATATAATTCTGCCTCCATGAAGAACGTTCATACAGTTCTACAAGGAAGCACTTTTCGCCCGAACGGCGCTCTGGCGCGCTCATTAAAGAGGGACAGTGCAAGACAAGCCACGCCATCAAATAGGTGTAGGGCATCTCCACCCTAGGGTTTGGAGTTTCGGTTGGGCAGTCTCTTTCGACTTGCCCTTTCCTTTCCCCTTGATCTTAATAGTAGGGAGGAAATCACGACAGAATATCCTCAGTCCATACTGCAAATTGCATACCATAGCGGGAAGGAGTCCAAGGGGTCGGCCGTATGCAAGAAGAACCGCTGGATATACCACGGTCACTGCAATCACTTCCTTGGGCAATGACGGCACGACGCATCTTTTGAGCCACAACATCAAAAACCCGGCAATGAGACCTCTGTTGGAGATCGAAAATTGGGCTTGATAGTGATAGCTCTTAAATGAAGTACCGGGACCGTATCCATTCTCATTGGATTCAGTGGTATAATATAATAGATGACGGCCCTTAGCAATACGGTGATCAATCTCTGAGCCATAGATGGGTGGATGACCATGGATAGTGGCCGAGCTATCCTTAGAATTTAGGTTGGCAAAGAGGTATTCGGCCCACTTCTTGTGGCCAATACCATGATTACGTGCACCTGTCAGGTCAGCGCAAATATGATAATGGCACATCATCTCCCAGTATGTGGCATGGATGCGCTCGTCCCTCGCCAATAGCATGTTCAACTCATCGGTGGTGGGGATATACTCCTCGTAAGGGACTTCGCCCATCGAGAGCCCAGAAACCTCAAACATCTCGTGGAGAGCGAACCCTAGCTCACCCACTGGTGTAAAGAAAGTACAGGTTTCAGGGTTATACATCTCCAAGAGGCAGTAAAAGTGATAAGCACTCTGGGGAAACCCGAATTGGACATTCCTGATGGCTTTATACAAGCCAATATCCTTTAAAATGGGCTCGTGGGAATCCAGCATGTACTGAACAAGGCGTGCCCACCACATATTGTTAGAAGAATGAACCCAGCCAGGCATCCTGAAGTCGCTAGCCGGGTACTGACCATCCTTCGCCAGAAACTCACTTAAGAAAGTTCGGGCACGAGATGGGACTTCTCCCATTGGAAGCTCCTTGCCAAATCGGCCTGGAAGCAAGCCAGTAATGCATCTGGGGGAACCATCTTGATAAACCCCTTTTGCACCAAATTTGCCTGTTGGGACGCCATCTTGCTCTTGAGTCAGTCCCCATTTTAATTCTCGAGGCGTCGCTAGCCTTTGAAGATAGACCAGAGGATAGCTACGATCCATTCTAGGCAGAAACATCAGCATTTCGCCTGAGTTATATAACCAAACATGCTCCTCTTCAGAAAGGATCTTATCTGAGTGGTCCATCTGGTCTCCAAAGAGAAAGGCGGGTTTCTCCATCGCCTTTCTGTTCACATCTTCAAAAGCTGCGTCAGTTATGATTTCTCGCGCAGTAGTAGGGTGGTACTTGATCAGCTTCTCCTTGCGTTCCTTCGGGTCTGGTTTATATGAGGGCAGGATGGTAGTGAAACGGAATTGGCCGGAGGGATCAGAACCCCTAGCAAAGCCGAAGTAGTTCTTGTGGGGAAGAGATTCCATCGAATACCCTACTGCAAAAAGAAAGCAGAGTGAGAGAAGTTTCTATAAGACAGAAAAAATTCTCTAAGTATGGACGCGCGAAACTAAAAATTAGAACGCGCGACGCTAAGAATAGCGCCGCGCGAAGCTAAAAATTAGACCGCGCAGAACTTAAAATAGCCTCGCATTTTTAGCGCGACTGCTACTTAAAAGAGCCTCGCGTTTTCAGCGCGATTGCTACTTAAAATAGCCTCGCGTTTTCAGCGCGACTGCTACTTAAAAGAGCCTCGCGTTTTCAGCGCGATTGCTACTTAAAATAGCCTCGCGTTTTGCAGCACGACTGCTACTTAAAAGAGCCTCGCGTTTTCAGCGCGATTGCTACTTAAAATAGCCTCGCGTTTTCAGCGCGACTGCTACTTAAAAGAGCCTCGCGTTTTCAGCGCGATTGCTACTTAAAATAGCCTCGCGTTTTCAGCGCGACTGCTACTTAAAAGAGCCTCTCGTTTTCAGCGCGACTGCTACTTAAAATAGCCTCGCGTTTTCAGCGCGACTGCTACTTAAAATATCCTCGCGTTTTCAGTGCGACTGTTACTTAAAATAGCCTCGCGCTTTAAACGCGAGGATGACGCGATAACTTCGCGTAAGAAGGCAGTCAGAGACTTTTCTTCTTCTCCAAGCCTTACGGCAGGAGTACGGCGATCTTGCAGGTAAAGGAGTTGATTGATCAGTTAAAATTAAGCCAAATCACTCTAGAAATGTTCTAAAGAGTCTCGATGGAGAGATTCTTACCCCCGATAGGCGAAATGTGGGCTGGCGCGTCGCTGCCTTGGCCGCCGCCACCACTGCTTGCGCCAGTCGCCGAAGATGGAGCCGCTCGAGAAGTAGCATGAGTTTTGGGAGCCATTGCTGAGAAAAATCGACTGAAAATTGGAAGGAAACTCGGTCGGAAGAAGATCGGGTCGTCTGAACTCTGATCGCCTGAATCTCTAAGTTTCTGGAAAATTCTCAAATAGAGTGAGAAGGATAAGAAATAGAGATTTCTTTTAAATGAAAGGAACCGCCTCTTGGAATTTGGCGCGAATTTCAGAGAAAGTGACTGGTCAGTTACTCTCCAACACGCGAAGCTATTAGCCTCGCGCGATTATGGAAATGCGAAGTTGTTTAACTCCGCGCAACTATACAAAACACGAGGATAGCCTGTGCCTTAGCTTCGCGTTTTCATGGAAAAACTTAGATTTTTGACGAGTGCAATTAGGCGCTTCCATCTAAGTTAAAGCGATCCTTATCCAATCATTTGGGTATTATCAATCTAAGTTACGCAGAAGTGCCTTAGATTATTTCACCAGAATTATTGACCATCTGTTTGTTGAGCAAGCAAAATTATTGAAACTAACAGATAGAGAGGAAAATAATTTATCTTTATTCATGAAGCAAAAGATTACAAAGAGGGAGTTATAGTTCTCCCAAAAGCTTTTACATGATCAAACTCATCAAATAAGCAAAAAACAATAAGATTTCTCTACGGGGTGTTGAAGCTCAGTTCCCTGGTTCACATGCAAAAGGAATTCAGGACTTCTCTACGGAGTGTTGAAGCTCAGTTCCCTGGTTCACATGCAAAAGATCTCCTCTGCAAATGTCAATTCGGATCTGTCATCTGAAATGAAGCACGAGAGGAAAGGAAAATGCTGCACTGAAGCGCAATTCTGCACTGCAAGTGCTGCAGCTCCTTATTTACAGCCCCTTCAGGAGTTTATCTCTCAGAGCCAGAGCTTGAAACTTGCAACTATGTTGTAAAGCATATGCTTCTGACTTCCTTAGAGTCACTTCTGCTGATGAAGATCGATGGACCCACATACATTCCTCTTCAGAAAGGATTGGACTTACTGCAAAAGGAACAGAGTTTCCAAAAGAGTGAAAACGCAGAGCTAAGCTAACTCCGCGCACAGTTAAAGAAATAGCCTCGCGCTTTAAACGCAGAGGATGATGCAATAACTTCGCGTAAAGGGGGACAAGATTTCTTTCTGCTCTTTCCTTCTCTTTCAAAATTCATCGCGACTGCTAATCAAGGATAGCCTCGCAATTCATAGCGACTGCTAATCAAGGATAGCCTCGCAATTCATCGCGACTGCTAATCAAAGATAGCCTCGCAATTCATCGCGACTGCTAATCAAAGATAGCCTCGCAATTCATAGCGACTGCTAATCAAGGATAGCCTCGCAATTCATAGCGACTGCTAATCAAGGATAGCCTCGCAATTCATCGCGATTGCTAATCAAAGATAGCCTCGCAATTCATCGCGACTGCTAATCAAAGATAGCCTCTCAATTCATCGCGACTGCTAATCAAAGATAGCCTCGCAATTCATAGCGACTGCTAATCAAGGATAGCCTCGCGGATTCATTGAGACTACTAGTAAAGCCCCGCGTTTCAAGCGCAGGGACGACACAATAAAACGGCGATCTCGCCAACAAGACAAAGCAATCGTCCAGGTTAAAATCAAGCCAAAATATCTCAAAATGGTTCTTAGAAAACCAAGAGATGAGGTTTTTACCTTCGGAAGACGCTGCATAGACTGGTTCGCTGTTGCGTTTACCTTCATGGCTGCTGCCATTAACGCCGGCCAACTTGCGAAAAGCCAGACTCCTCTGGAGAAACATCCTATGAAGAATTGAACGAAGATCAGTTGAAGATCATTTGTGAATCACTCGAGTTCTCAGAAAATCTTCGAATGAGATGAAGAAGAAGATGAGCCGGGAGCTCTATTTAAACAGAATTTCCATCGCTTGGTATTCGGCGTGGAAACTCGGGGGGTAATTAATGACGTAATTACTCATTTCACTGAAGACGAAGTGAAGCTGATTAGCTCCGCGTAAGTGAGCGTAGCGCGAGATAGACTTGGTATTCTAACTCCGCGTTTCAGTTTAGATATCCAAAGTATTTCAAAATCTGCTGAAGTCTAAGCCATTTTGAAAACTTTGGAGGGGGTTCTGTTGGCAGTGAAAATTTCTAAGTTAAAAGGATTTTCCACAACAGAACGCGGAGCTAATTCAATAGCCCCGCGTTTGGTTACATTAACCCTGCATTTGAATAAAACGCGGAGATGTTTAATAGCTCCGCGTTGATTCCGCAGTCTGGCTTATATTAGCCTCGCGTTTCAGTAAAACGCGGAGATGATCAATAGCTCCGTGTTAGCCCCGCGTTTTGGTTATCTAGCGTCGCGTTTTGATGCGATTAAAACTCCGCGTAAGCAGATAACCAGAATCTCGAATTGATTGAGATTATGATTCTGGGCTTATCCAAATACCCGAATCAAGTCTAATCAGAATTCCATCAAAACTAAGATGTTTGATTGGAATTCTTGATGAATGCGAGTTCTATTTAGATAGAAACTCTTGCATTAACCTGGGGCTATAAATACCTTCTTGGTGAAACCCTAAATGATCTTTTAGAAGTTTTGGTAAAATTCAAGTACGCGTGAGAGCCTTGAACTAATCAAAACCAGAGATCAGGGAGATTCTTCTTCTTTTTGGCATCGGAAGCCTCCTATCGATCCTTTGGCAATTCAAGTACGCGAGAGAGCCTTGAAGCCTTTGCTGATCATCTTCTGAAATCTTGGAGAATTCAAGTTACGCACAGAGCCTTGAGTTCGTGAAGATCAGAGAAAATCACCATATTCTTTCTGGAGTTCTTGAGAAGTTCGAGTTACGCGAGAGAGCCTTGAACAAATCAAAGCCAGAGAAGATCGTCTATATTCGGCCGATATCTTTAAAAGAGAAGATTTCAACGTACCGATCGTCCAAAGGAACTACTATAGATCCCATCGCCACAGATCCCACACTATTGTAAAAGAGAGAAATTGAAATATAAAATCCTCTCGTTTGTTCTTTTTTATACCTTGTTCACTTTCGTTGTAATCTAAGATGTATTCAATGGAAGGAAGCGAAGCAACTTTTGCGACGAACAATATATATATATATATATAAATATATATATATATATATATGTACGTATGTATGTATATATGTATGTATGTATATATC
>JAYEPQ010000007.1:37072646-37227646 GCA_036321105.1 Dracaena cambodiana
TAAGTTGACGAAGTAAATGAATAGTTTCTGTCGTCGATCGTCCCGGTATAAATCCAAACTGGTTCTCCGATATTTTAACAGTTTGTCGCAATCTATGTTCAATTACTCTTTTCCAAAGCTTCATAGTGTGACACATTAGTTTTATTCTCCGATAGTTAGAACAACTCTGAATGTCGCCCTTATTCTTATCCAGAGATACTATGGTACTCTTCCTCCATTTATTTGGTATTTTCTTAATTTGTCAAATCTTGTTAAAAAGATCTGTTAGCCACCCACACCAATCCCTCCTAAGTATCTTCATACCTCTATAGGAATCTCATCTGGACCAACAGTAGTTCTTGATTTCATCATCTTCAAAACCTTTTTTACTTCAGACTCTTTAATTCTGCGCATAAAACTGCGATTCATATCCTCACATTAAATAGTAAGATCTCCCAAATATTGAGTATAACAACCATTATATAATCTATTAAAATAATTTTTCCATCTTTCTTGAATTTCTTCGTCTCGAATTAGAACCATATGATCCTCATCTTTAATACACTTTACAGTACATAATTCTTTAGACTTTCTCTCTCTTATTTGAGCAATTATATATATATATATATCTTTTTCTGCATCTTTATTATCCAACTTCTTGTACACTTGTTTATATAATTTAGTTTTTGCATCCCGAACAATTTTCATAGCCTCCTTTTTTGCTAGTTTATACTTCTCAAAACTTATTCCATTATTATTATTATTATTATTTAAATCTCTATAAAACTCTCGCTTGATCTTAATAGCATTTTTTAGCTCTTCTTTCTACCATGATGTATCCTTATATGGTGGAGCACCACCTCTCGACTCACTGAATATATCTTTAGCTATCTTTTTAATACAGCTAGCCATTTTGTTCCATATTATATTAGAATCATTATGATCCCTCCAATCTGTTTTTTGTACTACTCTATCTACAAAAACTTTTTCATGACCTTCTAATTGCCACCACTTAATCTAAGGATCTAATTTACACTTAATCTTTCTAAGTTTATGTCTAATCTGAATATCTAAAACTAAGAATTTATATTGGGTAACTACACTCTCACCTGGCACTATCTTACAATCGATACAACTAGCTCTATCTACTCTCTTAGTTAAAAAAAATTAATTTGACTTGCATTCGATCCACTTTTAAAAGTAACTAAGTGAGAAACTCTCTTTTTAAACCAATTATTAGATAAAATTAAATCATAAAACAAACCAAAATCTAGAATTGAGTTACCTGCTTCATTTCTTTCTCCAAAACCAAATCCTCCATGTAACAACCTAATTTCTATCATAACTTATGTTCCTGATGTCAAATTTATCCAAGAGTAAATTCGTTGTGTTCGTCTCATTTTTCTATATTTTTGGTGATTTGTTTTTGAAATTTTCTAGATAATCACTTAAAATAATATTATTTTAATCACCGGTGGGCCCTACACATATTTTGATTAGTCTCTCTTCTTATGACTTGTAAAGATGAAGTTTGACTTTATTTGTGATAGTTTAATTTGAAATTACAATTTTAAACAACTCTAATAACCTAATATTAATAGTCATTTGTCTTATGCCTACTTTGTCTTTATTTACCCATATCGTATCTTCACCATACTTTTCTTTTGACTAAGCATGACAAACCATCATCTTACCCGCATATCTCTCCTTTGTCTATATCTTTTTCTTCCCTTCTTTTCATTTATTTTCTCTCCTTCATTTTTCATTCCTCTCTTCTTTTTATTTTTTTTTACACCAACTCAAGAGAAGAAGAAAAGAGAAGAATACGAAAAGAGAAGAAGAAGAAGAAGAAGAAGAAGAAGAAGAAGAAGAAAAGGAGAAAACGTTTTTTACTCTCAAAATAGCCTTATCTTCCTACCCATCAAGGCAAGTAAAATCACATCCACTTTCATGTTTTTTTCTAACTCTAATTGTTTATGGTTAAATTAGAATCTTGATTTGTTAAAACTTAAAAAGATAATGTCTCTATACAAAAATCTCTATGATTATTGTAGAAAAATAAAAATATGATTTTTATATTTTACTCTATGTTTATATATCAAATTTATCATTTTATTTATAATCTCTCATTCTTAAACTACAAATTGTAAAGTTAAACTATATGCTTAATTTTTAAATTATAAAATTGCTACCTTTATGAATGTTCATCATATTGGATATAAATATGAAGTTTTCTGCATAAGTTCTTTGTGTATAATACAATAATTTAAAAATCATTTTTCACTTAAAATTAGAAAATATGTATATATGTATTTATTTATTTATTCATTATCATGTTTTAAAGAGAGAGTTCCATATAAGTTTTACATTAAATTTACTAAAATAATTCTTTTATGCAAGCTATTACATTAGATCATGATTCCTTTATGCTAATCCATGTTCACTTTAATAATATATACATTAATAACGTTTAATAAATTTGCTACTTTCCATACCATGAATCATGCTAGAATTTGAAAAATTCATATATTGTTAAAGTAATCATTATAATAGTGTTGAGTCTATTTAATGCCCATCTTTACGCTTTACTTACCTAATATGTATTTATATGCATAATTGTGTATGTGTGGTTCACATACATGATCATCACAGGTATTTTTACATTCTAATACTCACATACGTGTTTATATATAAACTTGTATATATGTGTGGTCTACATACATGATCATTTCTATAACACTCATTCTAACATTCTAGACTCCATATTTGCCTTGACATATACATACTAATTACTTGTACAAGATACATTATTTCGGATTTTCCTTATTAGTACATACATATGTCTGATAGTGCCATGGATCCTTACTTGCCTGTTAATTTGATTTTGACATGGACCACATCTTACTTATTACTAGACATATATATGTATTAACCTTGACATGATTGGTTCATCATATTCCGGTATGATTTGCATATAATATAACTTGAAATCTTGGGTTATGTGAGAACTAAAGGGTGGACAAATATATATCGTGAAAAGTTTATGATAGGTTGCGCAACCGAAATAGGGGCCATCTGCAGGGGCATCCGGATGGTACTGGGCCATCATCTCTTGTTTAGTCCATATTGTTGGGATGACCGATTACTCAGTATCGATATCTGCTTGAATGCTTAGCGGCACGGCTGGTTCAACGCCAGCATCTTAGCCGGGTCCCGGGTATGCACGAGTACTTTCATGATATAAGTCTATTTCTTCACCATTCAGTTCAAAATATAAACTAAAATAAAATATTAACCTAGACTTGATTTGCATGTATATACCTAATTGATATTGTTACTTAATGATTACTATTTTCCATACATGTGCATATGCTTTTTACATCAATTCATATTTTACTTGTCAGTGCATATTGCACACGCCCTACGATACGATTCTACTTCTTTACCATTTAGTTCAAAATATAAACTAATATAAGATATTAACTTAGACTTGATATGCATGTATATCCATACTTGATATTGTTACTTGATTGTTTAATATTTTCCACACATGCGCATACTTTTATATCAACACTCATATTTTAAATGAGTCTATTTCTTCACCACTTAGTTCAAAATATAAACTAAAATAAGATATTAACTTACACTTGATATGCATGTACATTCTTGCTTGATATCGTTACATGATCATTTAATATTTTCCATACATGGGCATACATTTATATCCACTCATATTTTATATGAGTCTATTTTTCCACCATTCAGTTTAAAATATAAATTAAAATAAGATATTAACTTAGACTTGATATGTATGTATATCCCTACTTGATATTGTTACTTAATCATTACTATTTTCCATACATGTGCATATAGTTTTTACATTAATTCATATTTTTCTTATCAGTGCATATTGCACACTCCCTACGATACGAATTTATTTCTTCACCATTTAGTTCAAAATATAAACTAATATAAGTATTAACTTAGACTTGATATGTATATATATCCTTACTTGATATTGTTATTTTATTGTTTAATATTTTCCACGCATGCGCATACCTTCATATCCACACTCATATCTTACATATTTGTTTATATTACACACACCCTACTTCTTATTGTTTTACTTGTAGGGTTTGACCCTGAATTCTCTCACTCCCTCAGGTATTGAAGATGAGAGCGAGAATCCGCTATTGCACGACCCGTACTTTCTGGAGCAGGCCAAGCAGTAGTAGATTTATAAGCTTCCGCTTTTGTATTTTTGGTTTGGTATGTATCACCCATTTGGACTTTATTTTCAACTTTTATATTAGTATTGTACTTGTTGCTTCTTATTTTAGGTATGTATATTTTCTCTTTTATATGTCAGTAGACTAACTTCCAAGATCCTGGTAGATGACTAGTATTTAATTCTATTCATTTATGTTTTTACATACTTATAGGCCTCGTGCACGTCGACTTACATGTGCCCGCCGGTAACGCACTCCGTTTCCATATCCCCCGGGAAATGGGGCGTTACAGAGTAGTATCAGAGCTCTAGGTTAATTTAGGATGTCTTTATGACTATTGCCATATATAAATATGTCCAATTTTTTTTGATCTGAAATCTTATCATGGTTGTATTATTAGTTGATTTTCTATCTTTCCTTGTTCTTTTGACCATACTATATTTATCTTTTGATTTTCTATATACCTAGTCTTGTATTTTTGCTGTTCGAGTCCTATTGAGTTGACGTGGTAATTATAGTTTTATTCTCAGTCGACAACAATTACAGTTATTCATTAGAACTATAGCAAGCGGATTTATGAGATATTTCATAGTTGATTTTCGACCAAAATCATATGCTTTCGCTATTATGAGTCTTACCATTGGCGTGACAATAATTGATCTGCAGGTAATTATTGCAGCTATTCGCAAGTACCTTAATAAGTGAGACTCATGATATTTTTTCCATCATATATCTTTGATTATTTATCCCACTAGTTTAGATAGTATGACAAGTTAGTTTTCAATTATATTCTGATTGGAACTATTTTCTCAATAACCACATTCTTATTAATTGATTGATATCTTATTATTCCAACCAGTTAAAAATTAAATATCGAGGACGAAATTTTTTTATAAGGAGGGTAGGATTTAACAACCTAATTTCTATCATAACTTATGCTCCTGATGTCAAATTTATCCAAGAGTAAATTCGTTGTGTTCGTCTCATTTTTCTATATTTTTGGTGATTTATTTTTGAAATTTTCTGAATAATCACTTAAAATAATATTATTTTAATCACTAGTGGACCCTTCACATATTTTGATTAGTCCCTCTTCTTATGACTTGTAAAGATAAATTTTGACTTTATGTGGATTAGTTTAATTTGAAATTATAGCCTTAAACTATTTTAATAACCTAATATTAATAGTCATTTGTCTTACCTTCACCCACAACTTACCTTCACCATTCTTGTCCTTTGGCCAAGCATGACAAACCATCATCTTACCTCCATATCCCTCCATTGTCTATATCTTTTTCTTCCCTTCTTTATATTTATTTTCTCTCCTTCATTTTTCATTCCTCTCCTCCTTTTATTTTTTTTACTCCAACTCAAGGGAAGAAGTAAAGAGAAGAATAAGAAAAGAGAAAAAGAAGAAGAAGCAAAGGAGAAAAAGTTCTTTAGCCTCAAAATAGGCTTATCTTCCTACCCATCAAGGAAAGTAAGATCACATCCACTCTCATATTTTTTTCTAACTCTAATTGTTTATGGTTAACTTAGAATCTTGATTTGTTAAAACTTAAAAAGATAATGTCTCTATACAAAAATCTTTATGATTATTGTAGAAAAATAAAAAAATAATTTTTACACTTTACTCTATGTTTATGTATCAAATTTATCATTTTATTTATAATTTCTCATTCTTAAAATACAAGTTGTAAAGTTAAACTATATGCTTAATTTTTAAATTATAAAAATGCTACATTTATAAATGTTCATCATATTGGATATAAATTTGAAGTTTTCTACATAAGTTCTTTGTATATAATACAATGATTTAAAAATTATTTTTCACTTGCAATTAGAAAATATGTATATATATATATATATATATATATATATATATATATATATATATATATATATATATTCATTATCATGTTTTAAAAAGAGAGTTTCATATAAGTTTTACATTAAATTTACTAAAATATTTCTTTTATGCAAACTATTACATTAGGTCATGATTCCTTTATGCTAATCCATGTTCACTTTAAAAATATATACATTAATAAGGTTTAATAAATTTACTACTTTCTATACCATGAATCATGCTAGAATTTGAAAATTTTATATATTGTTAAAGTAATCGTTATAATAGTGTTGAGTTTATTTAATTCCTATCTTTACGCTTCACTTACCTAATATGTATTTATATGCATAATTGTGTATGTGTGGTTCACATACATGATCATCATAGGTATTTTTACATTCTAATGCTCACATACGGGTTTATATACATACTTGTATATATGTGTGGTCTACATACATGATCATTTCTATAACACTCATTCTAACATTCTATACTCCATGTTTGCCTTGACATATACATACTAATTACTTGTACAAGATACATAAAAAAATGCCGGATTTTCCTTGTTAGTACATACACATGTCTTGATAGTGTCATGGATCCTTACTTGCCTGTTAATTTGATTTTGACATGGACCACATCTTGCTTGTTACTAGACATGTATATGTATTAAACTTGACATGATTGGTTCATCATATTCCGGATTGATTTGCATGTAATATAACTTGAAATCTTGGGTTATGGGAGAACTATATGGTGGATAAATATTATATCGTGAAAGGTTTAGCATTGGTTGTGCAACCGAAATAGGGGCCCATCCGCGGGGGCGCCCAGATGGTACTGAGCCATCATCTCTTGTTTAGTTCATGTTGATGGGATGACCAAATACTCAGTATCTGTATCTGCTTGAGCACTTAGCAGCACGGCTGGTTTAGCGCCAGCATTTTGGCCGGGTCCTGGGTATGCACGGGTACTTTCACGATACGAGTCAATTTCTTCACCATTCAGTTCAAAATATAAACTAAAATAAAATATTAATTTAGACTTGATATGCATGTATATCCCTACTTGATATTGTTACTTAATCATTACTATTTTCCATACATGTACATATGCTTTTACATTAATTCATATTTTACTTATCAGTGCATATTGCACACTCTCTACGATATGAGTCTATTTCTTCACCATTTAGTTCAAAAGATAAACTACTATAAAATATTAACTTATACGTGATATGCATGTATATCCTTACTTGATATTATTACTTGATAGTTTAATATTTTCCACACATGCGCATACTTTTATATCCACACTCATATTTTAAATGAGTCTATTTCTTCACCACTTAGTTCAAAACATAAACTAAAATAAGATATTAACTTAGACTTGATATAAATGACATTCTTGCTTGATATCGTTACATGATCATTAAATATTTTCCACACATGCGCATACATTTATATCCACTCATATTTTATATGAGTATTTCTTCACCATTCTGTTCAAAATATAAATTAAAACAAGATATTAACTTAGACTTGATATGCATGTATATCCCTACTTGATATTGTTACTTAATCATTACTATTTCCATACATGTGTATATGCTTTTACATCAATTCATATTTTACTTGTCAGTGCATATTGCACACTCACTACGATACGAGTCTATTTCTTTACCATTTAGTTCAAAATATAAACTAATATAAGATATTAACTTAGACTTGATATGCATGTATATCCTTACTTGATATTGTTACTTGGTTGTTTAATATTTTCCACACATGTGCATACCTTCATATCCACACTCATATCTTACCTATTTGTTTATATTACACACACCCTACTTCTTATTGTTTTACTTGCCGGGTTTGACCCTGAGCTCCCTCACACGCTCATGTATTGAAGATGTGAGCGAGAATATGCCACTGTATGACCCGTACTTCTGGAGCAGGCCGAGCAATAGTAGATTTTTAGGCTTCCGCTTTTGTATTTTTAGTTTGGTATGTATCACCCCTTTGGGACTTTATTTCCAACTTTTGTATCAGTATTGTACTTATTGTTTCTTATCTTTGATATGTATATTTTCTCTTTTATATGTCAGGAGACTAATTTCCAAGATCCTGGTAGATGACTAGTATTTAATTGCATTCATTTCTACTTTTACATACTTATAAGCATCGTGCATGTCGACTTACACGTGCTTGTCGGTAACACACTCCGTTTTCATATCCCCCAGAAAATGGGGCGTTACACTCCATGTACACTATGAAACCCATTACAACTAGTTTCTACATGCCCATTGAGATCACCACCAATAAATAGTTTTTCTCTAGTAGGTATTCCTTATACTTTCTCATCTAGATTTTCCAAAAATTAATGTTTACTGGATTCATAAAGTCCTACTTGTGGTGCATAGGCGCTAATGATATTAAAAATCTCTCCATTTAAAATAAGTTTAACTAATAAAATTCTATCACGCTTCCTCCTAACCTCCACTACATCTCAAAGTAGTTGCTTATCTATGATCACACCTATCTCATTACGATTTCTATCTCTACCCGTATACCAAGGTTTATAACCCCAAGGCTCTATGACTTTAGCTTTCTCACCTACCTACTTAGTCTCCTACATGCACAAAATATTAACCCTCTTTCTAATCATAATATCAACTAACTCTGCTAATCTACTTGTAAGCGAACCTATATTTTATGATGCCAACCAAAATTTATGTTTATGAGCTAACTTTTTTACTCTCACCCGCTCATTAAGATGTGGAAACTCTCTTATATTTGACTCTACATCCGGGTGCCGACGTGGCGCGTCACTTCTGGGTGATAACCTAGCAATACTTACACATTTTTCACTACACTCGGGCTCCGATGTAGTGCGTCGCTCAGTAGAGAACGCTCCAATGAAAATCGTATTTTGGCTCATGGCGTAATATGTGATAATATTTTACGTTGGCTGTCACTGACATACCACAACCCTCCTCCTTTATCCTGGCTTGAGACAGATAGTGCATAGCACTGGCGGAGTTAAATTCTGGATATACCACATAAAACATGGAATTCGCGATTCTAATACAGAGTTGTATTTCCTTTCAAAGTGCGAAATCTGTGAAGATTGCATTCTTGCCAAATTATCTAAAGTATTTCAAAACACCTCCAAAACCATAGAATTTTGAAAACTTTGGAGAGAATTTTGTTGGCGGAATTTTCTTGGGATCATCTTCTATAAAGAGAGATTCACAAATATAAACTAAAGAGTAAATAAATGGTCTTCACTGAGTTGTGCTTTATTTTCCATAAAAACTGAGATGCGATCTTTGATTCACGAATGAAGTTGAAGTGTGAATATCTTTTTTTAGATTCACAGACTTAATAATGAGAATGGGACTCGTAGGGTCTCACCATCATGTCTAAGTATATTATGCAAGCAGTGAACATGCCATCATACTGAAACGCAAATCTAAAGTCTGAGACTCGTGCTCCATTTGTAATTTAGATTAAAATGTAAATCTAAAGTTTGAAATTAGCGTTCTGATTTTTATTCAGAAGAAACATGAATCTAAAACTTGAGATTCGCGTTTCAGTTATGATCTAGAGAATTAAAGACGTTAGTATATCGGTTGATATTTTCAATATTGCCTAGACCCGATATATCACCCCGACATATCAGCCTGTATGGATAATGTTTTAATTAAGTTTTTAATTTGAAAATAGATTTTCTATTCATGCGCAATGTTATTCTCATTATATGGAAAAACCTAAATTCTTTCACCTCGATTTAAATTAACTCGGTGTTTAAATTGTTTAAATGGAAATATCATAGCCAAACATGTAAAGAGTTACAAATGTTAGATATCTATATTGCGGAGCTTATTTAAGTATTACTCAACACTTAAAATCTTCTCTAAAGTTCTGTTCTTCTTCTACTTGTTCTATTTTTATGTCTTTGCTTGTTTATATACTGTTATTATTGTTCATGCTATTGTAATTTTCATTGTTACTATTACTGTTACCAATTTTCTTTAACTACTATTCTCGTCATGTCTGAATCTCAATTATTCTATAATATATGTTTGTTTTCAGATTTAGTTAATCTATTATGTAGTTTATTTTGTTGGCTTGTATACATGAATATCTTCTTTTTTACCTTTATATATATATATATATATATATATATATATATATATATATATATATATATATATATATATATATATATATATATATATATATATATATATATATATATATATATATATATATATATATATATATATATATATATATATATATCATACTAGTTAGATAGTAAAATTAAACCAATTCTAAAATATCAAATTTACATATTTGACATGTATATATAATGTTTGATATGAACATCATATATTTGCTAATCCGATATGAAAAAAACCATCTGATAAGACCTGATATTCGATATTTAGAACCATGTAAAATATTATATCTTACTATACTTTAAAATTATTATCTCGCCCATCCCAATCACAATGCTTTTGAAATATTATATCATCTTTTTTATCTACGATCTTAGGCACCATCCGATTAAAATATTATGTCTTACCATTCCATTCATTTTTCCTTATTTTTTTGTAGAAGAGACCAAAGGTATAAGGCCCACCTTGGATCAATGGTTACCAGGGAGGGAATCGCAAAATTTGGTGATGCAAAAATTTAGAAGTATTAGAATATTGCATTTCCACCTTGTAAGTGTGATTCCATCAGGTTAGGTGGAAATCTAAAACAAACACTTGGTAAACTGAACTAAATAGAAGACAGAATTAAAGAAGAATCCTAGAATTGTCTTTTAAATCTGGATTTTCATTGCACACGTGACAGAGATTTGTGCTTCAGTTAGCATCATCGAAAAAATGAATTCTAATTTCACTAGTATTACTGACTCCAAATTGAATCTAAATATTCAGAAGCTACAGATAACTTGTTGATCAAGTCCAACAAGGTGGGAAGAATACAGAAAATGATGATGATTGAATATAGAGCCTAAGAACAGCCTGTCCATTGCTCTGGACCCTCATCTTTTAAGCAAAGGTAAAATATAATCCAAGAAGACTGCATCACAAGGCAATGTGATAGGCCCATCACTCGGCAGTCCGTACTCCTCTTCAGACATCTTGAAGAGCTCTACAAAGATACTGCTTTCCAGGTATGCCAATGGTACCATGACTCTCTTCCCTTCCGAGCTATATGCCACGAAGTGGCCTTTTTCCTGCAACTGATGTACTGCAATCGTCAGAATCATGATGCATGTCAGTCTGTGCAGATGAATTTCTCTTGCCAAAGGAAGCCACTCTATGCAACTTCCTTGCCATCTCAATAAGCTTCTTAGGATTTGTGATAAATCTTCTGGTATGCACTCTGCTGTGGGAGATGCTTTAATTTCTAGTTTCTGAGGCAGTGGAAGTGATGAGAAGAATAGCAGCTGGAGCCTCTACTTATATAGGACTAGAGATTGACCATGACAGGCTATTGAGTAGTATGTCTTTTAAGAGACGAAACAGCGTCATGTGCTTAATAAATGGGAGGATAACATTTCATGGGAATTGTCGAGATTTGGCTTGCCAGTTGCTTTCTTGAGGGTGAGACACAAGTCAGCGATTAGCAAATTAGTTTGTCCTCTTGTTCTTGTCATGCTACAACATGCCAGGTCCAGCCAACTGCTTCTATGGAATGGCCTACTTTTATTTATTGGAAATTCACTCTTTCCATTCAATAACTTACTTATCTTATTTCTCTAAACCTTTTCATGACTTTTTGAGGCATGCACATCCTAGCTAATTTTCGTTGTTGAAAAGAATGCTTTTGAGTCATATACCGCCAAGTGTAGGGAAGATGGTGCATGTTCCAACTGGAGATGAGGAGAGAGCAATAACATGTGCAAAAGTATCTCTGGACTACAATAATGTTTCACTTCATGAAATGGGTAGATCACCTAAAGAAGCAACCAAAACAGGTGTCACGGGGTTGGAGATTGGTGGGCCACATGAAGTAATTCTTGTTGTGCTCCATGGGTCTGAATTGGAGGGCAACCGTCGTTTGATATGGTCTTTCTTGATGGAATCTTTTGTTTAGCAACTGATTTCAGTGCTTTGATTCAAATGATAATTATATATCCTAGTGTTAATACCAGCATCCTTGATGGCTCGCTTTAATGTGCCTTTGTCACCTGTGATAGCTTCTTTTGTTTGGCAGAGTTACATTTGTTACAGTTCTTGTCTTTGGATTTTGAAAGAGTTTATTTATTTTTCCCATGTTGACACTAACTTTACAGGGGGGAAGGGCCATGAGTTAGTATTCTAGAAGATAACCGTGGAAGCAATGTCAGCCTTCTGCTTGGTAACAGAGCATCCTCTCTGTTTTGTCTGGTCAAAGAACACGCAATCTGACAGCTGTATCCAGCTGAACATTAAATAACTTTTCCGCTAGTGGAAATTGCCATTTTCATCATTTGTTCCTCCTAATTTTTCTGCTTAAATGTTTTCATAGGTTTCTTTCTAAATTCTTGCAAAATCATGTGGAGTGCTGCTTTATATTAATTTTTTGAGAGAGAGCGCCTCTGCTTTTTTGCTGCAGAAGCCCGAGCTATGCTCAGAAGAGAACTTCAGGAGGAGGTAGAATAGCTTTGCCCTGGTGCCAGCAACATTAATAAGTATACCTTCCTTTTATCGTATGGTCACTGACTGCTTTGCTGAAAGACAGGAATTCTTTCCCGATAGTTAATGGAAGTGAATAGACGCCATGCCAGTGTTTCTGTAGGGTGGAAATGAATGGCCTGTAGTATTTACCAAATAATATGCATTTGTCGCTGCTGATGGAAATTGTTTGAGGTAAAATAGCGATAATTTTCCTTTTCATTCTACCATAGTTTGATTTGAATCTTAGGAACCATACTTTAATTTACTCTGTCAGTTTAATTTAACTTTAAACTTCCTCCTCTTCTAGTTAAAAGCATGTTATCTTGTTTGATGTAAAAGGATATATAATTACTAAATTATTGAAAGAAACAAATAAAAACAAGATTTATCTAGATTTGGCTAAGATTGGATTGGGATAAGATTGGATTAGCGAGTTAGTTAGGATTTAAAAAGAATTATTTGAATTTATTTTTATCTTGCTACCCAAAAGATTTGCTTTATATTTTTTGTAAAGTTCTAATTTTAATCAGAAAATGTTATTGATAAAATTGAAAGGATGTGTTTTGTTCTTCCAAATCTTTCGCTCGAGTGATTCGTATAAGAGCGGACATATGATTTGCCTGGATGTGAGATGTAAATCCTAATTTACTCTCTAAATTCCTAATTTCTTTCTCGTATCTCCACCATAAACCTTAATTTCCCTTCCATTCGGTATGAAATTGGTATTAGAGCTCAAATTCACCATCTACTTTTTCCATATTCTTCCTATTTTTTATTATATTAGTTTTGTAAAAATAGAAA
The DNA here is from genome assembly GCA_036321105.1 of Dracaena cambodiana. NCBI lineage: Eukaryota > Viridiplantae > Streptophyta > Magnoliopsida > Asparagales > Asparagaceae > Dracaena > Dracaena cambodiana. The sequence continues at coordinate 37,086,187 of JAYEPQ010000007.1, forward strand.
AAAAAATCAAAAATCAAATTAAAAAACATAGGGAAAAAAAATTTGTGGAAAAAAAGGAGAGGACAAATTCAAAAGAGAGAGACGAAAAAAACCAGACTCAAAAAAGAACATGTGAAAAAAGTAACAAAGAAAATCAAACTCAAACTCCATCTACACTTCACCCAAGACGGCAAATCGAGCTTCTTCCTTAACTTCTGCAACAACGCCACAATCTAATTAACATCAACAATCTCAACAACATCAATAATCTCTACAATAACAACATCATTTCATCATTTTAACATCATATCAACAACAGAAACTTCATCGAAAATCTCCTCATTTTCTTTAACGATCACAAAAGTATCATCAAATTCAATTGGGCCAGAACTGACAATTCCAGGCCCAATTCATTTGGAGTAAAATAGACTTGTTAAGGCTATTTTGATAATTTGATGCCCGTTTGAAGCCCAGTTTACATCATGTTCGAGCTATAGTCGAGACATTGCAATTCTTTGGAATTTTTGAACTTTGTGTTCTGAATTTTGGAGTTAGTTTTTATTCAATTTATATTTTGTGGTAAATATATTAATATTGATACTGATTTCAAATAAGTGTGATATATATGATGCAATTGTATATTTTCACGGTTATTATGACCATAATAGTTATGAAAATTGGGAGAGGGATCTTAAACAATTTTTTCGTTACTTTTCTTTGATTTTAGAGCAGAAATATTTTATGCTCAATTGAAATTGGTTGGAGAAGGAGCTGCTTGGTATGTCAGCAACTATAAATCTCGTTGAACTTATGATCTGTTAAAACTTCTTTTTCGTGCACAATATGCTCCGCATCTTGTTTTTAATTATTCACCAAATTTTTTTTAAGGTCAAACAGTACTGTAAGTGTGAATGATATGAACACTCTATTCATTAGTGTTCTTCCAGTTCGGCCTGAGGAGAATTATGAAACTATGAATACCAATGCCTTTGAAGAATCTAGATACCAACGGGACCGCTTCTGAGAGTTTAGATGATGTTATAATTTGGATTGAATCTAGCATAGAACTTGTAACAGATCCAAAAATTGACGATCTGATTTTTCTGTCAGAGCCAGCTGCAAAAATACTCAATAACCATGTTTATGAGAACTTGAGGCCTAGCATGTCTGTAGTCTCACTTGCTCATGTACTACTTAAATACCGTAAAAAAATTCGGCAACAGATTGTGCTGAGCAATTTTTTTTTTATAGATTTGTTATAGAGATATATGGAGAAGTACATGAATTCTTCGTTGAAGATCGTATTTTTCCTTACACCTCCGGCTTCCATTTCAAGTCCTTTATTTTCTGCAGAAGCAAAATGATTTCGTGTTCTCTCCAGACCTTTCACATCTATTACTGTCGCTACCATGTGAGTGTCATGCAGTATTATACACTTGGTTACCGATTTGTTCGATTTTTCTTATACTTAGTTTGGAAAAAAGGTTTGCCAGATCTAAGGAAAATTGATCTACTTCATTCGGACTTGCTTGACTTTTTTCTTACCGCCATTCATCGATAGTGAATGTTTCCAAGTGCAAGAGAATCAATAGAAATAAATAAAGGCCAAGATTTATCTAGATTTGACCAAGATTGGATTAGGGATATGATTTGATTAGAGATTTGCTTAGGATTACAATAGATTTGTTTAGGTATTTTTTTATGTTGTTACATATAGGATTTGTTATATATTTCTTATAAAACTCTAATATTAATCAAAGAATAATATTAATAAAATTGAGAACATGTGTCTTGCTCTTCCTAATTTCTCTCGAGTGACTCGTTCGAGAGTGGACGTGTGATTCATCTAGATGTGTGATCAAAATCCTAATTTACTTTCCAAATGTGTGATCCAAATCCTAATTTACTTTCCAAATCCCTAAATTCTTCCCCATATCTTCACTGCAAATCCTAATTTCCCTTTCATTCTGTGTCAATTTTCTTCTCTCAAATAAAAAAAGTAGGCACCAGGATAATATTGACTTTCTAATCATAAGAAGTAGACACCCACATTATATGTGGAGTTATTGAAATATGATGCAAAGTTCTCTCCAACAATCGTCCTGGAAGACAGCATGAAAAAAGTATGTTCTTCATGGACTTTTCTGGTAAATTCTTAATTTAATATGTTTGACAGCATTTCCAGGTTACAAGACGAAGCTTTTCCACTTTCAATGCTGAAATGGCAGTTTGCTAGAAGCGTGGCATTTCGTAAATGAGAATAATAACGTCATAAAAGCTAATTTTAATTTAAGTTGAAGAATTGTGAACCCTTATATTGTTCATTGCTTGATTAACATGGGGAATTATTCCAACGGTTAACTGTTAGTATGCTGAGGCATATAGTACTTTTTAAAATTTACTTACTGTACAATTGATTTTCTCAAAAAAATTGTATAACTGACTCGGGATATTCAGAAGCTGCAGATAGCTTTTTGACTAGACCCTACTAGCTGCGAAAAATGTCGAGAGTGCTGATGCTTGAATACAGAGTGTAGCAATACCCTGTCAATAGATTTAGATCCCCTAATTCTTAGCAACGATAAAACACACTCGACGAAAACTGCATCACATGCCAATGTGATAGGCCCATCATTTGATAGTCAGAATTCATCTTCAGTCATCTTGAGGAGCTCTACAACGATAATGCTGTGGAGGTACACCAAAGGAACCACAAACCTCTTCGCATCCGAGCTGTATACTACCAAGTGGCCTTTTTCTGCAACCGACATTCTGCATGCATGAGGATCAGTATTACTGTTTGGTTGTGCTGATGAGGTTCTTCTGCTTAAGGCAGACACCCTCTGCCATCTCCTTGCCACCTCGATAAGCCCCTTGGGATACACCATAGCAGATTTTTAGATTTGAACACCGTGAGAGACACTTTCTTTTGCGTCCAAGGCTGTGAATGTGATGTGATGCATTGCAGCTGTAGCCATGTACTTGTAGGTGAGAAAGTGGCCCAGTGACAAGCTGTCAAGTTGTGTCCCTTTTTTTGGGCAAAGAAAAAATGCCACGTGAGAAAAATGACATTTCAATAAAGATGTTCGAATTTGGTTATGATTTTGCTCTATAAAGGTCTGGAATACACTAGCGAAGGATTTGTTGAAGGTTTAGCTTCTCTTGTTGTTGGTGGTACAGTGGCATGCCGTGTCTAGCCAGCTGCTCAAGGAGAAGGGCGTAGATTCCTTATTTGGATATTAACTCTATCCATTCTCTTTCCAACTTTCTCATCCTTTATTTCTTGGAAGCTTTTCATAGCTTGAAGAGTCTGCGACAGTATCTTATTGGTGATCATAGCTAATTTTGTGGTTTGGTGGAATGACAACGAGTTGAAGTTGAGAATGGAGTACTCAGGGAGGACATTATGCGAGAGCAAGGACAAGTCCATTTGGCAAGTGGACCATTTCGAATGTGCTGATTGGAGGTGGAAATTGCATCTCTATGCTTTCCTAGCATTTCATATCAATAGATGGGCAGGTCACGGGGATGGACCAGCCATTGCTAGTGTCCCTGCAGGTGGAGATTGGTAGGCCACATTATGTGAAATATATGGTGATGCTAGGGGTGCATGGATCTTAATTTTGTGGGCCACCCTAGCTGGTGTGACATTGTCTCTCTTAATGCATTTTTTGTTAGCAACTGAATGCAACTCTTAGATTTGATGGATAAATGTTGGTCCTGCTGAAGATCCAGGGATCCCCGAAGGGCCACCCCTTTTGTTCCACTGTCTCTAATGATTTCTCTACCTTTTTCTTTTTCTTCTGAAGGTAATTGTTCAGCGAGTGGAGTGGAGTTGTTCACTTTTGACTTTTGACAGAGCAGGTTGTTTTCGTTTCGTTAAAACTCAAATAAGAGAATTGGAAGAGCCATGAGTTGATAGTAATTAAGATGACAAACTGCCAGGGTACCGTATGTCATAATTTTTGTCAGAGAGAATACCAGCACATGGAACCGCTGCCAATGTAAATTTAAAACATTGCTACGTAGTGAACAATATTTGAAACAATGAGTTCACTTATTTCCCTGCTATCTTTCTCATACATTTCTTCTACAATTTATGGCTAAATCATGTGGATTGTATATGATTTTAGAAAGGAGAATGTTTCTTCATTCCTGAGAGGGACAGAGCTAGGCTTGGAGTGGAACTTCACCTAAAGTTGGACAGCAATTTGATTGGTCTTAGCAAGCTCTCTGACTCAAATATGACGTTTGTTCTTGACATCTACAGGCTGCTACTAGAATCTTAGACTTGTTAGCTGTAAAACAATATTTTAGGTAGTTCCCTTTTTTAGACCATCTATAGTTGTATATATGTAGGGTCTTACCCTTGTCAGTTTGATATCAATGAATAGAGAGATTTTCTTCCAATATGGTGTCCGAGCAAACACTAGCTCTCTCTCTCTCTCTCTCTCTATCTCTCTCTCTCTCTCTCATAGCAATGCTACAAAATATCTGACATTTGGATCTGAATTTGACCCCACCCATATATGAATGGGTATATGTCGGGTCTGAAAGTTGGAACCCCGAATTATATCGGATAGGGTCCGGGTATCCTTGAAATTTATTCTAACATGATTGCCTTGAAGGCTGGAGTTCTTAAGCGGCTACCTAGAAACCCGTCTAGATCGCCTTTTACAACGTTGTACTCTTTATTAGCTATGTCCGAATCTGACCTAAGATATTAGTAGGCCTACTTACACAAAAATATACTCTCAAACCCTAGCTATAACTATCCATTCCCTACCTTAGCTTTGACTGTATATAGCATATCCGATTCGGCCCGCTTTCCTACTCATAGACCAATACGAAGTTTGTGTATTAAATTCGCACCATTCTCGTCAGGTCTGTCCAACTCTTGGCAACCACTATCCCGTTCATAGTTGCCATTGGACTCTAGCATGAACTTTGCGCTACCTTCTAATGTTCGAGTCTTTTTTGCTTGCCAGTTATCTAGTCTGTGTGTATTGAAGGACTTGGAGTGTGATTTGACTGTTCTGTGACCTGATTTTCGCTCTTCAGGATTCTTCTCGTGCCACAGGTTTCCATTCGTGTTACAGGGCTTGGATTAGATTGTGTCATATCTCGATTTCTGTCGCACTAGGAAAGGATAATCTGATTACCGCCACTCAGCAACTCAACTAACAACTCTTGTTCAAGCTTCCATAGCCTTTTTCCTTGTTTTTTTTAAATGGAAATAAACTGAGGTGATGTCTCTCTCCCCTCCTATATTTTAGGAAAGAGAATAATGTGTCTTTTCTATCAATGTTGGAAAATTTCCTATGCTAGCCACACAAAAATCCACCCTCCCATATTTTTTTTATAAAAATTATTATTATAATGATATCTATTCTTTAGGGTTCATTCGTACCTAATTTGGTGGATTTTAGTTTTGGTTTGGTTTAGCCTTTTATCAAATTAACACGAAATTAATAGTTAACTATGAATATAATGTTGCATATCCATTTGATGGAAGGGCAATTGAATTCCAAAATCTTATATAATTTGGTCCTTAAAAGATAAGGCGGTAAGCATCATAATTCTAAAAAAATTATGAAAAAAATAATGTGAGGGTAGATTTTTGTTCTGGTGGCATAGGAAATTTGATTGCCTTATATCTATTATTCTTGTTTACAAAATTTGGGTCAAACCATTTTAGTGTAACTTCTACCAAATTCTCTATAATACCATCCTACGTATTTTTGTAGACCTCTTACACACTATGAAGCACAGACACTTCAAAATGAGTATCGTATTCGTGTCGTATACATATCGGATACTGACACTCAATGTTGAAAAAAACGCGTTACGTAACGTGTTATAACGCGTTACGTAACGGAGCGGGAGAGAATCGCTCCATAACAACAACAAATAACGTATTGCAGCGTAGCGTACGTTTTTTTTAAAATAACGCACGTTATAACGCGTTATTTAATAACGCGTTATAACGTGCGTTATTTACAACTCCATTTCGAACGGCACCCACGACCCGAAACCCGTTTTAATCGATCCGAAACCCATTTTAATCGACCCTAAAATTCCCGATCCCTCTCTTCCCTCTGCCCTAATTCAGTTCCCGCTCTCTCTCACCCTCTCTCCCGCTGTTCCCTACTCCGCCAGCGTGATGCCGTCGCCGCAGCCCTTCGCCGCCGCTCTCTCCCGCTCTTCCCTCCTCCGCCGCTCTCTCCCTGCAGCCCTTCGCCGCAGCCCGAAGCCCTCTCTCCCGCTTTCTCCTCTGCCCTAATTCCTCAATCTCTCTCTCTCAACCCTAATTCCCTCTCCTGCTCTCTCATCCGCTCTCTCCCGCTCTTCCCTCCTCCGCCGCCGTCGAACTCAGCCCTAAATCACCTGATTCTTCTCCTGATCAAAGCCCCTCACATCCAAAACACTTCTTCGAACTCCGATTGAGCTTCCACCTGTCGATTCGCCCTATCCTTCTTCCCTAGCTCAACTTTCTTCTCCGGCTCAACTGTTCAACAGGTAATCGATTCTTCCCCATTTTAAATTTTTTTACTGATTAATTAGCAGTGAATTAATACTGATTCTTTCCCATTTCAATTGGCATTTGGGTTTAAAGTTGGCTTAATACTGATGTCTTCCCCATTGTATTTTTTTTACTGATTAATTGGGTGAATTAATACTGATCTTGCTTGGATTAATAGTTTCATTCCCATTTTAATTTTTTTTATTGACTGTTAAAACCATTGTTGAAAAAAAAATTGACTGTTAATAACTTAATACTTATGTTTATTACTGTTTACATAAAAATGTTAATTTGATTGTACAGTGATTTAAAGAAAAATTTAGTATACTGCAAAATGCAAATGTGACTGTTTACGCAAATGTTAATTTTTTACGCCTTTATATTGATTTTACAGTATTTTATATGATTTTTTTGATTTATTTACTTATTTATGAAAATGATTAAATACAGTTTTTTATTTATTTTAATTAAATAAATAGAAAATTGCGTAACCTACGTTATGCGTTACGTTATTTGCTACATAACCTAACAAAAAAAACGTTACGTTAACGTTATCGTTATTTTAAACATTGCTGACACTTGCATGACACTTGTCAATTTGTATTGGACACACAAAATTATATTGTATTTTAAAAATCCAAAAACTTACAAGTCAGAGCCGTATCAACTTTTAGAAAGTCATACAGATAACATGTCATGTTCGCTTTTAAAAAGTCATAAAAATTGTGATTTGAAACAATGTCATGCGTTGCCTTAAAAGACAAATAGTAACTAGATCTTCAATTTTTCTTTTGACGTAAAAAAGATATTAAGCTAATAGGTGCAAAATGCAACGCAAAGGTAGAACTTCAAATATTTCGTTCAAGGTACTAGTTCATTAGATTGAATTTGGATTCAATTCTTTAGTATATTTATGTAGATTAGAATTTTTATTTTTTAAATTATTAAGTTTTTTTCTTTTCTTTCTACTCAAACAAAAGATGTCTTTAACAATTATAAATTTTAACGCACATTATATATATCACATGTATAAATACATGCATATTTATGTCGTTGTGTCCTTGCATCCTGATATCCTACTTTTTTATGTTTTGCCATGTTCTCGCGTCCATATGGTAGCGTATCCGTATTCCACGTGTGTGTCCATGCTTCATAAGTCACACATTCAGAATAGTCCCTATACCGGAGGCAGTTAGAGTTTGGGCAAGTTGTGGTTATCTTTTCCTCTCTTTGGTAAATAATTGCTAAAAATCCCAATTTTATTTGTAATATGAGGAAAACCCTATAGTCAAGTACATCATGCTAAAATTTAGTCAAGCACATCATGCTACTCAAAATGTAATGGTATTCTTTTGCAAAAGATAATGAGAAAGAGAAATATTTGGGAGATAGAATTAACTCTTGCAAAGAAAAGAACAACCATGTCGTGTCTGATATGCTTGCCTAACTCGTTTCTAATACGAAATATCTTAGTGGTTAAATTATATGTTACTTCGAACCATCCCATGGATGTCTTTGTCGATCCTTTGAATCAGCCTGTGTAATTAGGTGGTGGTTTGATCTGTGTCATGGATAGGTACTTGTGCGAACAATTTGACTTATTGATGGGCATTTCTATGAATTGATTCTGAATTTTTTTTTAAAATCACCCTCCCTGTTTATTTGCATTGTTTCTTTTCTTGTTTTACTCATAAATTCAAAATTCACTCACTTCATTGGAAGTGTGAGTTTTCCTATTCTCATTGTTTTCTATTTTTGTTGAAACCTTTAAATTTGCTTCAAGTTATTTTCTTTAGCCCATGGTTCTTGGCCAGTCATTTGTCAACTTCTGTATCCAAGTACGTATAGCAGTTTTTTTTTTTCCTTCCCAGATAACTCGGTGGTCTTGGATCCAAGTACATGGAAAAAGTGGTTGTGGCTCCACGTACACAGACACTTATTCTGTTGGTTAGGAATTCGGATCTTGGAGGTTTTCTACTTATCAAAATCTGTGATATTGAAGATTGTTTGCTTTTACTTTTACTTCAACTGTGTCTTTTGCTAAGGTTGTGCATCCTTTACCGTGAAGTGATTGCTGGATCCTTGCTATATGAGTCTTAATGACTCCTAAGGACATTAGGAACGGTTTTTAACTATTAGGCTTTTGTAAGTGAGTGTCATAAGGGGTAAAAGAGGAGAGGGTATGGATTTGAGAAGGGAAAGCCTCTTTTATTATTTGATGATTCTAGTTTGGACTGCTATATACTGGTAGGTCAATGATGTCAGGATGGCTGAGATGACTTGTGCAGTTTCTTATCTGTTTCCAGTGTCATATGTGATATCACTACTTATTTCAAAATTTTTGAATTTGTTCCTTGTGTGGTGGTACTATTTGTTTCAAAATTCACTGCTTTATTGAATGGTGAGTTTAGATGCTCTTGTCTTCTTATTTCTATGCATGTATCTTTCCATTAAACTTGAATTTGTAAGCATTTGACCCATCATATCTGGTGACATCTAAATCACATAACTATAATTTACCAAGCAAAATATGTGACACATTCATGTCCAAAATATCGCACCAAAAACGGTTCTGATAACTGGACATCTGGACAGACACTAAACAATGTTGGGCAATAGACTGAGCGGATTTATTAACCAAAGTAATGGTTAGTGGTTGTGATGGGGTTCAACTTTGAGACCCATATTCTTAATAGCTATTTTGGAGATAATATGGACACAACTATCCTCATCAATTATCACTTTATAACTCTTGCCCTCTTGTAAAATATGAGTGTGTAAACCCTAGATTTATGCCAATCCTCATCCCTAGATGCAATGTGCATCCACCTAACAATCGTCAATTGTATATTGGAAACTCTGATGTCCTCATTAAAATCACTAGTTTTCGTTATAGCCTCGTAGCTCTCCTCAAACTCATTGTCATCTACTAAGCTCCTTCAACTAGTAAGTTCTTAGTTAGACATTGTGCAACCATGTGACCATGCTCGACACCTGAAACACTATATCTGCACTCTATTGAGAAGATTTTCCTATCACTGATTCACCTTTGGTATCCTTAGTGGTATGAGTTTTAGGTTTGATCCTATCTTCAGAATAAAATCTAGACCACTCTCCAGCTTTAGAAGTGAACTTACACTCTGTGGAAAACTTAAGTGAGTGCTCGTCTTATGCTAGCTGACAAGCCTGTGCAAGTGAATCCATATTCTAGGAGTGAATTTCTTTGACTCATATGTCAGATAGCAATCCTGACTGGAATGTCGATATAGCCTGGTGACGGTTACTCGTACATCACAACAAAGGGTCAAGTCATTAAATTAGGTTATATAATTTTGAATTGACATGGTACCCTAATGAAGAGTGTGAAAATTTGTCTAAAAGACAACTTCTAAATGTAAAAAGAAGGTACTTCTCTTAATTTTAGTTTTAGTATCTCTCCACATTGCTACGAGTTGTCGTTTTATTATTTCCATTCGTTGGTCCGTTATTTCCATTATCCATTCGTTGATCCATTGTCTCCATTTGTTGATTAATGGATTGAATCCCATTAATTAGCACATCAAATTTGTCTTCCATAGTGTTCGGACTAGGGTTATACAGTTTACCATTGTTAAAAAGCATGCATTAAGTTAGGATATAAATATAATCAACCAAACCAACAGATGTAATGCAATTCCTTGATTCAAGTAATATCAAATTTTTGCACAATATAAACTATTACATATTTCCTAAGGGCTCAGTTTCTAGTATGTAAGGAAATGCGTCCTAAAATGTGTTAGATATAATTTGTTTGAAGTAGTCTTTGTTTATTCTGTTAATAAGTCCTATTCTTCAGGGAGGATAGAGTTTGTTTTATTTCAGTTTCTAATCATCACGTTATAAGCTTGTAAAGCGTGGTTTGTTATTTCCGTTCTGTTTTGTAAAGGTTATAAATAGCCCCAGTTTGCTGAAATATAAATGCATTCCTTCCAGCAATCACTTAGTCTCTGAATATCTATATTTGGTATCAGAGCCTGGTTGAGAGTGTGTGTGTGAGAAGTGTGAGTTAAACACAGAGAGATCAAAATGTCAATCTCAGAGAAGTTTGTGCAACCGTCCATTCCGAGGTTTGATGGCCATTAGGATTTTTGGTCAATGACGATGGAGAACTTTCTAAGGAGCAAGGAGATGTGAAGCCTGGTGGAAGAAGGGATACCTGCACCGGCAATTGGGACAACATCAGCGAGTGAGGCGCAGAGGAAGACCATGGACAAAGCCAAGCTCAAAGATCTGAAGGTCAAGAACTTCTTGTTCCAGGCAATTGATAGAGAAATCCTGGAAACAATTCTCGACAAGGGAACGTCGAAGGCAATTTGGGACTCGTTGAAACAGAAGTATCAAGGGTCCACGAAGGTGAAAAGGGCACAACTTCAAGCTTTGAGAAGGGAGTTTGAGTTGCTTGCAATGAAAGAAGGAGAGAAGGTAGACAGCTTCTTGGGACGAACCTTGGCTGTGGTGAACAAGATGAAGTCAAATGGTGAGACAATGGAGCAGAGTACAGTGGTTAGTAAGATACTTAGATCATTGACGGCCAAGTTTAATTATGTTGTTTGTTCAATAGAGGAGTCAAATGATTTGAATACTTTGAGTATTGATGAATTGCATGGGAGTCTGCTTGTCCATGAACAAAGGATGCAGGGATGCCAAGAGGAGGAACATGTGTTGAAAGTGGCTCAGGAAGATAGGTCAGGAAGAGGAAGGGGTCGAGGTGTATTTAGAGGAGGTCGTGGCAGAGGTAGAGAGAGACAATCTCTAAACAAAGCAATCATTGAGTGTTTCAATTGCCATAAGTTGGGTCACTTTCAATACGAGTGTCCCGACTGGGAAAAGAAAGCAAATTATGCTGAGTTGGAGGAAGAAGAGGAGATTTTGCTGATGTCCTATGAAGAGCTTCATCAAACAAAGAGAGAAGAGGTATGGTTCCTTGACTCAGATTGCAGTAATCATATGACGGCAAACAAAGAATGGTTCTTGGATCTGGAAGAAGATTTCAGTCGAATAGTGAAGCTTGGGATGATACGAGAATGACAGTGGTAGCAAAAGGAACCATAAGGATACAAGTGAATGGCATAACTCAGGTAATATCTGATGTTTATTTTATTCGTGAGCTGAAGAACAATTTATTAAGCATAGGACAACTCCAAGAAAAGGGGTTAGCCATTCTAATTCGGGATGGAACTTGCAAAGTATTTCATCCTAGGAGGGGGTTGATTATGCAAACTAATATGAGTGGGAATAGAATGTTTTATCTGTTAGCTTCTATGGCACCAGAAATTTCTCTGTGTTTACAAGCTGAAGCTATATCGGAGAAAGAAGTTCACATGTGGCATTGCCGTTTTGGGCACTTGAACCACAAAGGACTAAGAATGCTTTCTGACAAGAAGATGGTGGTTGGTTTACCCTCTCTGAAGTCTCCAAAGAAGATATGTACAACATGCTTAATCGGCAAGCAACATAGAAAGCCTGTACCGATGAGGAGTTTGTGGAGGGCGACAAAGCCACTTTAGTTAGTACATTTGGATATATGTGGTCCTATCAAGCCAGCTTCGAACTATGGCAAGAGGTACATTTTAAGTTTTATCGATGATCTTACTCGTAAAACTTGGGTTTACTTCTTACATGAGAAGTCAGAAGCTTTTGCTAAATTCAAAAACTATAAGGCTTGTGTTGAAAAGGAGATAGGTGCACACATAACTTGTTTGAGGACAGATAGGGGTGGTGAGTTCACCTCAAACGAGTTTGGGGAGTTTTGTCAATCACAGGGCATCAGTAGACAATTGACGGCAGTCTATGCTCCTCAGCAAAATGGAGTTGCCGAAAGGAAGAATAGGACAATTATGAATGTTGTTCGATCCATGTTAAATGAGAAGCAAGTTCCTAAAGCTTTCTGAGCCGAGGCTGTGAGATGGTGTGTGCATATTCAGAATTGATGTCCAACAACAGCAGTTGAAAACAAGACTCCAGAAGAAGCATGGAGTGGTGAGAAACCAGTGGTGGAGTATTTTCGAATTTTTGGATGTATAGCACACGTTCATGTACCGGATCAAAGGAGGAGTAAGTTAGATTATAAGAGCAAAAAATGTGTCTTCCTAGGAGTCAATGATGAGTCCAAGGCGTGGAGATTATATGATCCAGTCTCAAAGAAGATCCTCGTCAGCAAGGATGTTGTATTTGAAGAAGAAGAAGAAAGTTAGAACTGGGGCAGAACAGAGGAAGAAATCAAGCGAGATATATTAGAATGGGAAGATGAAGATGAAAGCGATGGGAAAGATGACCAAAATAAAGAAGAAAATGGTGGAACAGGTTCAAGCAGTTCAGAATCACCTCCAAATGAGCTGAACTCCGATGCACATGGAGAATTGGCTGAAGGAAGGGGTGTACGAGAAAGAAAAGCACCAGGTTGGATGGCAGATTATGAATGTAGCTGGATGGTGGATTATGAAATAGGGGAATTATTATCTGAAGAAGAAAATTTGATTGCAATGATGTTGGTGACTGAGAATGACGTGACTGAGAATGACCCAGTTTCATTTGGAGAAGCAATAAAAAAACAAGAAATGGAGGGAAGCAATGTCAGCAGAAATTGAAGCCATAGAGAGGAAACAAACTTGGGAACTTACTGTGCTGCCTTGCCTAAAGGAGTCAAACCTATTGGAGTTAAGTGGGTGTTTAAAACTAAGCTTAACGAAGATGGGGATGTGGAAAAGTTCAAAGCAAGGTTAGTGGCAAAAGGGTATGCACAACGCCATGGAGTAGATTACACTGAAGTGTTCGCTCCAGTGGCAAGACTTGACACCATCCGTGTGATACTTGCAATGGCTGCTCAATTCAGTTGGAAGGTTTTTCAACTCGATGTGAAGAGTGCTTTCCTTCACGGGGATCTCAAGGAGGAAGTGTTTGTGCAGCAACCTGAAAGATTCATAAAGAAAGGAGAAGAAGAGAAAGTCTATAGACTGAGGAAGGCATTATATGGCCTTAAACAGGCGCCGCGAGTTTGGTACAGCAGAATTGAAGCTTATTTTGTGCGCGAAGGCTTTGAGAAGTGTCCCAGTGAGCACACACTGTTCACAAAGTCAAAAGGAGGTAAAATATTAATAGTGAGTGTTTACGTTGATGACTTGATCTTTACTGGGAATGATAGAAGCATGTGTGATGGGTTTAAAAATTAAATGATGTTGGAATTTGATATGTCCGACTTGGGAAGGATGAAACATTTCCTCGGAGTAGAAGTTAAACAGTATACAGATGGAATTTTCATCTGTCATATAAGATATGCACGAGAAGTGTTAACAAGATTTGGTATGGAGAATGCTAATGTAGTGAAGAATCCAATAGTGCCAGGTACAAAGCTGTCCAAGGACAAGGATGGAGTTAGAATTAATGAAACTCTATTCAAGTAGGTGGTTGGAAGTCTCATGTATTTGACTGTAACTAGGCCTGACTTGATGTATGGTGTTAGTTTGATAAGCAGGTTTATGTCCAGTCCCACCATGTCACACTAGCTTGCGGCAAAAAGAATTTTAAGGTACTTAAAAGGTACAACTGATCTTGGGATTTTTTATAAGAAAGGAGAAAGCAGTTTGAGACTTATGGCCTTTACAGACAGCGATTATGCCGGTGACTTAGACGATCGGAGAAGTACCTCCGGGTTTGTGCTTATGTTGGGGTCTGGAGCTGTTTCTTGGTCCTCAAAGAAACAATCAGTGGTTGCTCTTTATACTACAGAAGCAGAGTATATGGCAGCAGCATTGTGTGCTTGTTAATGTGTTTGGCTCAGAAGGGTGTTAGAGAAACTTGGAGTTGAAGACAAGACAAGCACTGTGATCATGTGTGATAACAGCTCCACTATACAATTGTCTAAAAATCCGGTGTTTCATGGCAAAAGCAAGCATATTGATGTAAGATTCCATTTCCTTAGAGACTTGGTGAATGATGGAGTCATTGAGCTAAGCTACTGCAACTCTAAGGATCAAATTGCAGATATTATGACAAAGCCAATTAAGTGGAGCAGTTTGAGAGGCTTCGTGGCATGCTTGGAATGGCTGAAGTTACTAAAGTAAGCTAAGTGCAGAAGCATTAGCTTAAGGGAGGGAATGTTAGATATAATTTGTTTGAAGTAGTCTTTGTTTATTCTGTTAATAAGTCATATTCTTCAGGGAGGATAGAGTTTGTTTTATTTCAGTTTCTAATCATCACGTTATAAGCGTGTAAAGCGTGGTTTGTTATTTCCGTTATGTTTTGTAAAGGCTATAAATAGCCCCAGTTTGCTGAAATATAAATGCATTCCTTCCAGCAATCACTTAGTCTCTGAATATCTACAAAATGACTGTAAGCAAGCAATGATTAAGCAAGTAATACTGGTAACACTAACCAGCAATCATGCACAAAGTTCCACACAAGTTGCAAAATTTACTAAAAGAAATGGATAATTTAAAGATTACCCAAAGTTAAAGACACTTCCATATCAGTGGCGGGTCTTTAAAGCTTTTGAGAGAAGATTATTTAAATTCGGCCACAAGTGATGAAGATCAACTTTAGAATTATAATGTTTCGAATCCGGTTCGAATTGGATTCCAAATGACCTCAAAAAGTTGAAAATACCTTGAATGGATATGTTGGTGTGCAAATGGATTTATTGGCACTTAATGAGTTAGGTCACTGTTGACTAAACTTGATTGTACTAACTCAATTTGGGGCTATCAGGAAATAAACTCAGGTCAAGTTTGTAGATCTCTCAACCCAAATTCACTATGAGCCCAAATTGAATCCGACTCTTAAAGGCTCAACGTCTAAATTCAAGTTGCGGGTCAGGTCTGCAATGTTGGGTTGAGTTGACCTAAATCTGATCCAAGTTGTAGGGCTATGACTTGTAGCAGACTCAAATTGTAGTCGAGAATATCTTGCCTTCTTCGATTGTGAAGAAACTTTATCCTCCTATTTGCTTTGCAATCGGAGATGAAGAGGAGGTGCATTGGATCAATTGAAGCTCGGGAGTGACCGAAGTTTGATCAGCTACTCGTCAATAGAACCGAAGTACAAAGACCCAGCAATGCTTGGGTCCGCAAGTTGTTTCAAATCTAGTAGGCACTTGCAAAAATTGGTGTCAATAGAACTAGAGAGCACTGTACATTCGCTATTCCAAAAGATGATGTGGTTGGAATCGTAATCCTTACCTCGTTTCTGACTGAAAAATCCTAATTTTTACTTGTACATCAACAACAAATATGTAAATTTCATCAGTAAATATGATTTGTCAGCAAATTTCCTTACAGAAGCTTTGTAGGAGTTGTGCAGTGAGACTACATGTTTGTATGGCATGTCATATGAGTATGCGATGGGAGAGGAGCTAGGGGGAGGGGGAGTCGATGAGGGATTGATTGTTGACCTTGTCAGAGGTAGAGATCACGATATCAGTTGAAGACAGTGATGGCGCTATCTTGGGTTGAAGACAACATTGAAGCTTCAAAAGTGGTTGATTTATGTAATGTTGCTGTGGTGATCGACGAGGGCAGGTGATTTATGGCTTTGATTGCACAAGGGAGATCGGATGTTGGAAGAGGATTTGAGGAGATTGGGGTAGGGGAAATCCCGATCTAAAGATTTTGATAATTTTAAAAGCTAAAATTTAAACAAAAGGAACATTGGTGGATCAAGATTTTTGAGAATAAATTTTAGTTCTGATACTAATTTGACACAATACAGAAGCTACTTATGGGTTGTGAAGGGGGAAATTAGGGTTTGATGGTGGAAGTTGGGGATTTTAGTGGATATGGGAAATAACAAATTAGGGTTCCGACCTTAACACCTAGGTGAGTCTGCACCTACTTTCAACGAATTCATAAATAAATATTTTCAAAATATTAGTAAATTTTCATGCTAGAGTTTCAATTTTCAACATCATATCGAAAATCCTATTTAAAGCTTAATAATTGGAAGCTAGCTACGTGCCATACATGCACTTCAACAATCAGAATGTAGTAAAATCCCTAATAATAAAATCAAAATCAAATAAAATCTCAAAAAGTAGTCAAATAAAATCTCTAGTTAGATGCCTGTCTTTATTTATTTTCTTCAGTGATCGTCAAGCTTGTGAAGGAGATTGTTCACAGTGTAGGGAGGCTGGTTCCTCAATATATTTTTGAATATTCTCCTTACCTGATGGAGACTGCAAAATTCTGAAAATACGAAGCTCGTGTGTTTAAGGAGGACAAGATGAGGTGAAGTCAAGATCTTGGAACTCTAGTTTGGATCCTGTAGGGATTCAGTTGTGTTCACTGGCGATAGAAACAAGCCCATAAGTGAGATACATTGGACAGAAATGTGCCGGCAGCTTCTTGCGCCATTCCACAAATGGCATATTCTTAGGCCAATAACGTCTACAGAGATTGTGGGCAGTTAAATGTAAAAGAGTGAAAACCATGCAAGGAGCCTAACCTTGATAGGAACATTGGTTGTCCAAATGTGGTGACGAGCGGGTATAGTTGGAGTAGTATTGTTGAGGTAGTTATAGAGAAATGACTGAGAATCAACCATCTGACTTTAGCTTTCAAACACTTTGTTTGTCCCGTCTTTCCATATTTGCAGCTGGTCAAATTCCAAAGTTGTTGTAACTCTATTAAAATGGTTAAATCAGGCTATTTTTTCTTGTGCTTAACATATAACATCATCAACAACAACTAAGCCTTTTATCCCAAATACTTTGGATAGGCTATATGAACCGAAATAGAAAAACGCTAGACCGATCACATGGATGATCATTCTCCATTCATTCCTATCAAACAATATGTCTTCATTTAAACTTTTAAAATTCATATTTTTTTCGTATCACCTCAATCCATATATTCTTCGGTCTTCTTTTTGCTCTTTCAACTTGTCCGATATTGATAAACTCCACTCGTAGAATTGGTGCATTGTACATCTATATTGCATGTGACCAAACCACCGTAAGTTATGTACTCGCATCTTCTCTTCATGGAGGTTACTCTCCCTTAGCACAATTCTCATTTCTCACTTTATCTCTCTTAGTATTATCACATATCCAGTTAAAACGTGCGCATCTCTAATACACTTATTTTATGTAAATAACATTTTTTTATAGCCTAGTATTACGTGCCATATAACGAAGATAGTATAATTGCAGTACTATAAGATGTTATCTTCAATCTTAGCGAAACGTTACGGTCGCATAATATTCCCATTGCACTCCTCCATTTCGACCAACCAGTTTGGGTTCTATGATTGACATCACTATTGATCTCTCAATCATCTTGAAAAATTGAACCAAGTACCTAAACTAAATTGCTCATTTTTATTTCTTGCTTGTCTAGTGTCGCAACACTATAGTCTGGGATCGTTCGTTTACTAAATTTGCACTCCATATATTCTGTTTTAGATTTACTCAATTTAAAATATCTAAATTCTAATGTTTGACTCAATAATCCTAACTTGGCATTTACCCCCTTCGCTTGACATATTTACTTAGATAATATGCTAAAATGTGCTTTGTGCAGATGCATATTTTTATTAAGTGGGAGGTTGGAGTTGCATATATCCACATTGAGGTACTATGCAAAAAAAATTTGGAAGTGAACCCATCAAACATATATGTGGCCAAATATTTATTATGCATCATATTTAGTCTGATTTTTGACTTGATACCTGACCTGTTTAACTTATGTAATCCACATATATATTGTTCGGGCTTTCCCCTTCTCTTTCTCAACAGTTTGCTCATAGTCATATTTTTGGATAATTCAGTAATTTGTCTTGATCGATCTATTAATATAGTCATTCCCAAGATTGTAGACATCTCAAGTTAAGGTACTAACTTACTACAGAAGCAATTTAGAGTTTTGAGTTAAGTTTGGGCATTTGATAAGATTTGGGTTTCACATCCAAGCGAATTGCACACCCACTTTCACACAAATCTCTCAAGGAAATATTTATTAACAATTAACAAAGCATGCCAATAACTGGGGTTTTAAACTTAAAATTTCTTATAATAAAAAATTAAACATGCCTCCTAAGTATATATATATATATATAACTACCTATGTTCACTGTTCATGCAAATCAACCAAACAAAAAGAAGTAATTTAGTCAAACTCTAACTAGCAGTCTAAAGTAGACTAAAAAAGTAAATACAACATTCATAATCAAATCTAGTTTCCATCAGTTTTCCCTACTTGAAACATTTACCACTACAAAATAACAACGATGGCACCAATGAAGAAAGTTTGAGTAAAGCTGCTTCATCTCCACTAAATCTGGCCATCCTTTCCAACAAAATAACTTTCTTCTAAATGAATAAGCTCTCAACCAAGTGTTCTTTGTTTGATGCTTCCACTGTGTCAGTGATAGTGGTAGAGAACTTAAAAGAGCTATACATTTGCTACAGTAAAGGACAATAGGTAGAGGATAATACTTGGTCAGATCTGCATCATCGAAGACTGGGTTAGGGAGCTCTCGTGGAATGTCCAACTCGTAAACATTCACCAATCTCCCTCAGAAATCTGCAAGGATCTGTACATCTAACAAGAAGGATCTCTGCAATTCCTAATGGACTCGAGTCTATCTCTCTCTATACACACACTACGCACGAATGCACGCATGCACGCACGGTGTAAAATCTTCAAAACCTAACAAAAAATTGTAATAAGATTTTTAAATATTTAGATATTGATCAAATATTTGTATTGATAATTTTCACACCCTAATGTTTAGATCAAACTAAAAATGCTATTCTCGATAGTCCATTTAGTGCCTACTTGATGCAAAGGCAGATATTTCTAAATAACTTAAATTTTGTTTGATATCATTTTAAATGGTATATTAGATCAATTTCAACGATGTGGATCGGAATCATGGATGTTTCATCTTTGAAATCCACTGGGAAGTATTTGATTCTGCATTCCGAGTCTCTCTCTCTCTCTCTACACATGCACAAATGCACACTTTTGGTATACTGAAGTAAGGGTGATTGATCTCATTGGTATTGGCAACAATTACTTTGGCATCTATCTCCTATAAGAAAATTTAAATTGATGGATTCTGGAACTTTCCAAATACATCATCTGCTCAAGCGTAGGCCCTATTTCAATCCATCCTGAATGCGGACTACCTATCAGATTGGCAAGAAAAGGAGAAAGATTATTTGATATGGACTTCTATCCAGAAATTTTTGACCTTTTTATGTGCTTGGAATGTAGCTAGAACTCCTCCCCTGATTGGATCGGTATCAGTAGCACCTCATATTGGATTTAAGTTTGATTGCATGATTAGCTTACAAGACAATCGTCTAATGGCTATAACAACCACTTTTTTTTATTATGCATTTATTTTTAACTTTCTTCTAAAAATAATATTTGGTTTTTAAAAAAAAAGATATTTTATATGATTCATAACTAATGGGATGAGGATAAAAAAAAAAGTGGTTGAATCTAAACCAAATTTTTAGATTTACTCTTATTTAGGAAGTAATTATTTGAATCCCCAACTAATATGACCATATCTTAAGTATCTAATCTCCTATACTTAAATAAAAACAAAATCCCTTCCTCTCTTCTGAAACACAAAGAAACACAGAATGTGCGTGAGGAAAGGAGCAAGAAAGGAAGAAGAAAAGAAAATAGAGGAAAGAAGAATTCAGGCAAAGGTGAGTTCTTTTTGACTTATTTTAACAAGCTATTATTTATGTTTACTTTCATATTTACTGTTTTATTTAATTATAAATATAAATTTTGGATGGAAACTTTCTAGTACTATCTTGAAAGATAAAGTTCAATGCACATATTAAGATATGGTAAATTATTAGAGGATTTTTCTTGGATTCGAGATCTTAGCTATGGTAAATTTCGATGACAAACGGCTTGACTGCCGCTGATCATACAAAATTTCACTACAAAAAAATAGAAAAAAATTGTTGGTTTTAGTTGAGGGTTTTTTTTTTAACTCACTGTGTAATGCCCCGCTCCTTACTAAACACGGAACGGAGTGCGTCACCGGCGGGCACGTGTGAATTGACATGCACGAGACCAATGAATATGTAAAAGCAGGAATGAATAAAGTTAAAATATAATTCATCTACCAGAATCTTGAAAGTTGGTCTACTGCCATATAAAAAGAAAGATATACATATCTAAAATAGAAAGTAATAATTAGGTACTGATACAGAATTTGAGAACTAAGCCCTAAGAAAAAGTATACATTACCAAATCCAAAAATACAGAAAGTGGAGCCTAGGAATCTACTGCTGCTCGGCCTGCTACAGAAAGTACGGGTCATGCAATGACGAATCCGCACTCACATTTTCAGTACCTGAGCGTGTAGAGGAACCCAGGGTCAAACCCGGCAAGTAAAATAATAAAAGTAGGGAGCGTGTAATATAAACAAATAAATAAGATATGAGTGTGGATATGAAAGTATGCGCATGTGTTGAAAATATTAAACAATCAAGTAACAATATCAAGTAGGGGTATACATGCATATCAAGTCTAAGTTAATATCTTATTTTAGTTTATATTTTGAACTAAATGGTGAAAAAATAGACTCGTATCATGAAAATACCCGTGCATACCCGGGATCCGGCCAAGATACTGGCACTAAACCAGCTATGCCGCTAAGCACTCAAACAGATACCGATACTGAGTATTCGGTCGTCCCATCAATATGGACTAAATAAGAGATGATGGTTCAGTATCATCCGGGCGCCCCTGCGGATGGTTTCCTATTTTGGTTGTGCAACCTATCTTAAACATTTCACGATACAATATTTGTCCACATTTTAGTTCTTCCATAACCAAAAATTTCAAATTATATTATATGAAAATCAATCCGAAATATGATGAACCAATCATGTCAAGATTTCTACATACACATTTCTAGTAACAAGTAAGATGTGGTTCATGTCAAAATTAAGTTAACAGGTAAGTCAGGATCCATGGTATTTTCAAGACATGTGTATGTACTAATAAGGAAAATCCGGCATAATTTCATGTATGTTGTATAAGTAACTAGTATATATATGTCAAGGCAAGCATGATAGTTATAGAATAGTAGAATGTATTATGGAAATAATGATCATGTATGTAAACTGCACATATACAATTATGCATATAAAGACATATTAGAAAGTGAGTACTAAAGTGTAAAAATAGAAAT
This sequence comes from Dracaena cambodiana, assembly GCA_036321105.1. Taxonomy (NCBI): domain Eukaryota; kingdom Viridiplantae; phylum Streptophyta; class Magnoliopsida; order Asparagales; family Asparagaceae; genus Dracaena; species Dracaena cambodiana. The sequence continues at coordinate 37,107,887 of JAYEPQ010000007.1, forward strand.
TATATAGGCTTAACACTATTATAACAATTAGTTTAACAACATATAAATTTTTTAAATTTTAGTATAATTTCATGGTATGGAAAGCAGCAAATTTATTAAACCTTATTAATATATATATATTTAAAGTGAACATGGATTAGCATAAAGGAATCATGACCTAATGTAATAGCTTGCATAAAAGAAATATTTTAGTAAATTTAATATAAAACTTATATGAAACTCTCTCTTTAAAACATGATAATGAATATATATATATATACATATTTTCTAATGGAAAGTTAAAAATGATTTTTAAATCATTGTATTATACATTGAGAACTTATGTAGAAAACTTCAAATTTATATCCAATATGATGAACATTCATAAATATAGCATTTTTATAATTTAAAAATTAAGTATATAGTTTAACTTTATAACTTGTAGTTTAAGAATGAGAGATTATAAATAAAATGATAAATTTGATACATAAACATAGATTAAAGTGTAAAAATTATATTTTTATTTTTCTACAATAATCATAGAGATTTTGTATAGAGATATTATCATTTTAAGTTTTAACAAATCAAGATTCTAAAATAACCATAAACAATTAGAGTTAGGAAAAAATATGAGAGTGGATGTGATTTTACTTGCGTTGATGGATAGGAAGATAAGCCTATTTTGGGCTAAAGAACTTCTTATTTTCTTCTTCTTCTTCTCTTTTCTTATTATTCTTCTCTTTTTTTCTTCTTCTCTTGAGTTGGAGTAAAAAAATAAAAGAAATAGATGAATGAAAAATGAAGGAGAGAAAATAAATGAAAAGAAGAGAAGAAAAAGATATAGACAAAGGAGAGATATGGGGCAAAATGATGGTTTGTCATGCTTGGCCAAAGGACAAATATGGTGAAGATAAGTTATGGGTGAATAAAGACAAAGTAGATATAGGATAAATGACTATTAATAATAGGTTATTAGAGTTATTTAAAATTATAATTTCAAATTAAACTAACCCAAGTAAAGTCAGACTTCATCTTTACAAGTTAAAGAAGAGAGACTAGTCAAAGTATGTGTAAGGCCCACTGGTGATTAAAATAATATTATTTTAAGTGATTATCCAGAAAATTTCAAAAACAAATCACCAAAAATATAGAAAAAGAGACGAATACAATGAATTCACTCTTGGATATATTTGACATCAGGAACACAAGTTATGATAGAGATTAGGTTGTTACATCCTACCTTTCTTAAAACAAATTTCGTTCTCGAATTTTTTTTTGAGAAACAAGAATAAATACAATAATAAGTTCAGATATATGCATGTGCAGACGGGAATGGATAATAATATTATGAATACGATAGCTGATGTGATCACTCAAACAAGCGGGGATACTTCTTCCGGACATCATCCTCCCGTTCCCAGGTAGATTCTCCTGGCGAGTGATTATCCCATGACATGAGAACGAGGCGAATCATGTAGTTCTTCAAAATTCTCTCCTGTCGATCAATGGTGGCAATTGGTTCCTTCTCAAAAGTCAAATCTATTCCTAATTCCACATCGGAAAGATCTACAATACGGTTCTCATCTCCAATGCATTTTCTCAGCTGAGAAATATGAAATATATTGTGCACTGCATTCAACTCTGATGGCAAGTCAAATCAATAACCCAAGTTTCCAACTTTCTCGACAATAGCAAAAAGACCAATATATCTAGGATTGAACTTTCCTCTCCTACCAAATCTAACAACTCACTTCATTGGTGAAATTTTAAGGAATACTCTGTCTCCAACTTCGAACTCCAATGGCCTTCTGTGATGATCTGCCTATTTCTTTTGCCTATCATGTGCAACCCTCAAATACTCCCTGATGACCTTTTCTTGGTCTATCGTCTAAGCGACTATCTCTGGTCCTAATATGTTATGTTCTCCAATATTGTCCCAACACAAGGGCGATCTGCACTTCCTGCCGCACAAAGCTTGAACCCTTTGGTTTAGTAGCTTTGGACAATTCATGCTTTTACTCCCAACATGATGGGTTGGCGAGAAATTTATTCTCTTTCCATTACCTTGATGGTATTAGGCAATTCATACTTTTGACCCCAAGTATAATGGGGTTGACGAGAAATTTATTCTCTTTCCGTTGCCTTGATGGCGCTGGGCAATTTATATTTTTACCCCCAGCATGATTGGGGTTGACGAAGACTTCGCTTGGCTTAAATGCCAAACGTTTCCTCTATCCTTAGTCAAAGAGACGTGGGATTCATTTTGATTTTGTACCCTTAGTTGGGGTGTGGAGCTGCACGCTAGCGGCGAGCCAATATTTGTTCATTTTGCTGTGTTGAAAAAAAAAAGGTCGGATGACTTCATTCCCTTAAGAATAATATTTCTTCAGGAATTTTTCGTTGATCTGAATCATCATCTGGTCATCGTGTTGATTGATCAATCAGTATTCTCCATTTGAATAGACCGCCTCTACTACAAATGGGCCCTTCCACTTTGGCTGAAATTTGCCTTTAGTATTATGCATTAGGATCATTGGTCGCCTGACTGCTAATACCAAGTCGTCCACTTTGAAAATTCTTTCTTACACTTTTTTGTTGAAGGCGCTCTCGAGATGCTCGCTTGGTACAACTTGATTTATTACTACGCATTCAAGATACAAGCTTAGCCCTATATCCGCGGGCTTAGCCTCGTATTTTAAGCTGACAAAGCCTCGCGACTGGGTTAGTATGACATAGCATTATACGTGGGGTTGGACTTGTGTGCTGGCTTAGTCTCTCGCTCACTGAATTAGATTCATGCTCTGACTTAGCCTCGCACAATGAATTATCTTCGTATTTTAGTTGGGGCATAATTTTGCACTTCACGTGAGCATAGCCTCGCGTTTAGATGACTTTACGCTGGCTTAGCGTTGCATTGTATGCAGAATTTAACTTTGTATGCAACGTTTAATAGATGTGGGTCCCACCCCGCTGCATGGGCCACATTTGACAAGTTATGAGCCCATTGTATTAAGAGTCACCTTCTTCTTCATAAAAATTATGCAAAAGTGCTGGTTAGCATGGCGCCGTAAGTCTCTGACGCAGACCTTGGCCTTCCGTTTCTTGAAGTTTATCCGGAGTTAGGAGTTAGCCTTGCATTCTGGGCCGCTTTACGCTTTGAATTAACTTTGTACTCTGGATTTGCCTCGCGCGCTGTGTTAATTATGCATGTTGGCTTAGTTTTGTATACCGAAGGTTTCATGCTAGGCTACAAATTAGCCTTGTGTTCTGCATCTTCTTCCAACAATGAAAATCACTCGGGCTACCAGATAGCCTCGCATATGTGTTATTCTCATGTTTCAACTATTTTACGTGGGATTGCAGATTAGCCTCGCATTTTGGGGTCTTCTACGCACAGCTGAGACATAGTATTGCATTTCCATTCACTTTTGCACTTTGGATGACTTTAACGAGCTTAGCCTCATATTTGGATTATGATTTAATCATGCGTTATATGCGGGGTTAGACTTGTGTGCTGGCTTAGCCTCGCGCACTGAGACTTGTGCGCTGGCTTAGCCTCGTGCACTGAGTTAGGCTCGTTTGTTGGTTTAGTCTCGCGCACTAAATTAGCCTCTCATTTCAGTTGCAGACTTAGCCTCGCATCTGGCTAGTTTTACGCTAGTTTGACCCGCGTTGTACGTGGGTTTTAGCCTAGCATCCTTATTTCAGACTTAACCTCGCCTTATATGCAAGTTCTCTAGATGTGTGTCCCACCCCCTGTGTAGACCTCATTTGGCTTACCATGAAGTCCAATTACGTCCATCTTTATCATGGACTACATGAAGCTCATGGTTAGTCTGACGCTTCAAATCTCCAATGCAAGGCAGAACTGAGTATTAGCCTCGCGTTCTGATACTTCTACATGGGCTGAGTCTTGGTTTCACAGTTTGGCACTTTAGCGCTGGGTTAAAACTTAGCTTTGCCATTTAGAAGTTCTGTGCGAGACTGAAACTTAGCCTCGTATTCTGACGATTCTATGCAAAACTGAAATTTTACTTTGCTCATCAGATGTGGGCGTAACCATGTATTCTGGATGACTTTAGCGAGCTTAGCCTCGCATTATACGTGGAGTTGGACTTGTGCGCTGGTTTAGCCTCTCGCATTGAGTTAGACTCGCGTGCTGGTTTAGCCTCGCGCACCGAACTAGATTCATGCGCTGACTTAGCCTCGCACATTGAGTTAACTTTGCATTTTTGTTGCGGGCATGGCCTCGCGTTTAGATGAGATTACGCTGCCTTTGTTTTATATAGTCTCACATTGTTTATAGGTGTTAGCCTCGTGTCCTTTACATTGGCCTAGCCTTGTGTTGAATGCGGGCATAACCTCTCGTTCTGGCAAATTTAGCTCAATCCTGTGTTCAATGCGGATTTTGGAGTGTTCTTTTCCTCTTGCAGCGATTTTGAGTTCACTCTAGAGCTTTTTTAACTTCCTTCATCTCTTTTTCTTCATGTCCCCTTCTTCTCTGAATGTGAGAATTTTTAACTTGAGCAAGGAGTTGTTCTGAAAGAGCAACCATGCTTCAGTTTTTTTGACCTGCAATGAATTGTTTGTGCAGTAACCTCATACACTGCAGGGGGTGCTTTGGCACGTTGCATTGCCTTGCCAACTTAAGGAAACCAGCAACTGAATCCACAGTTAGTTGTAAGGTTAGCTCGACCTTGCAAAAGTCATTTAGCCTCTTAACCCTGTCAGCAGCTTCTTCTAATGGTGTTATGTTGATGAATGACCACTACGTACATCCCCTTTAAGATGCATTGAGCAAATGAGATCTTTGACAACAGTGGATGCAGTGGAATCAAGTCCTCCAGTAGGTTCGTCATATAAGAGGTTCTATGGTTCAATTGCCTCTTTTGTGTTTTTTTATATATAATAGATTGAACCAGCTTCACCCTCTCTTTCTATAATATGTGTTATACAGCTCTACAAGTAGGCCTGTTAATCTGTTAAGTGATTGTCTTAATTCTGAAGCATCATCTTGTACAAACTGGATTAAGTATTTATAATCTATCTCAACGCGCTTCCTCAATGCAATCACAAGATCTTTGCTAACATCATCTCTAGCAGTCTTCTGTAGCCACTGGGCCGTGTCTCCGTTCTTTGAGACACCACTTTATTCCAATGGACACCTTCGGTGCCCCTTTCTCAAATCTGGCAGTGACCTCATCTTGGACAAAGCTCTTCATGAGGAAGACTAGTTGAGAGCATGATAGCTGCCCAGTTAGGCTGTTCGAGAGCTTGAACTTGCTAGTTTCTTTGGCATAGGGTTGTACAGTAGATCTTCGATCACCATCTAGTTAATTGCAGCAGTAAAGCAAGTCTCTTCAATTTTTTTTTTTTAAATTTTTTTTTGGCTCTTTGCGCGGGCATGCACGCAGTGCATCTGCTGGTGTAACCAGCATGCGGTACCTGGCAGGAGCACCCCGCGAGTGCATCCTATTTCTCTTCATTTTTAAAATTATTTTTTATTATATTTTTTTTATTTTTTTATTTTTTTATAATTATTAATTTTTTTAAAATTTTATTTATATTTATTATTATTATGTTTATATTTTTATTTTTTTTATTTATTATATATGTACATATATATTTTTTATTTATTATTATTTTTTTACTTTTTTTATTTATTATTACTTTTTTATTTTTTTAATTTTATTTTAATTTTTTTTTTATTTATATTTTAATGTTTATATTTTTATTTATTTTATTTATTATTTTTTCTATTTTTTATATATGTACATATATTTGTTTTTTATTTATTATTATTTTTTTTACTTTTATTTATTATTTATTATTTTATATTTATTAATTATTTTTATTTTCTTATTTTATTTTTTTATATATTTTTTAGTATTATTATGATTATTTATTTTTTTATTTTTTTATTATTTTTATTTTTATTATTATTATTTTTTTTTTTTGCAAACCGTGGGTAGCACTTGCGGATTGCATCCCGCGAGTATACCTCTTGCGGGTTACATCCCGTGGGTATACTTTTTGCGGGTTGCATCCCGCGGTTGAATCTCGCGCACCGCACGGTTTTCTCTCTGTTTTTTTTCTTTTTAGATCCTTGACCCTTTTTTATTATTTTTTTTTATTATGTTTGCGATGACGTCTGACTTCCTTTTTTTTATAAACGATGATGCCTTTTGAATTTTATTATTATTATTATTAATATTATTATTATTATTTTAGGTGATGACGCCTACCTTTTTATTATTTATTTATTTATTTATTTTGATAGGCGATGAGGCCATGTAAATTTATTTTTTTAATTTTAATTTTATTTTATTTTTTACTATTTTTATTTATTATTTTTTTGCTCGGCATCCCGCGGGATGCAACGCGTGGGTAGCACCCTCGCACCACATCTTTTTTCAAGATTTTTTTAAAATTTATTATTATTTTTACAGTTTTGTCAATTTTTTGTGGGAGATAACGCCTTAGTTTTCTCTCTCTCTTTTTTTTTTGATTGGTGATGACATGTTGTTAATTTTTTTATTTTATTTTTTTATTATATTTTTTTATTATTTTTTTGGGCGATGACACCTCGTTTTTTTTAATTTATCATTTTTTTTCGTAGATGAGGCCTTTTCAATTTATTTTTATTTTATTTGAATTATTATTATTTTTATTTTTATTTTATTTTATTCTATTTATTACTTTTTATTATTTATTTATTTATTATTTATTATTTTTTTTCACGGGTTCGGTATCCCGTGTGTTACATCTGCGGGTTGCATCCCGCGATTGCATCTGCGGGTTGCATCCCGCAATTGCATCTGCGGGTTATATCCCGCGGGTTGCATTCCACGATTGCATCTGCGGGTTGCATCCCGCGATTGCATCCGCTGGTTGCTTCCCTCGATTGCATATGTAGGTTGCATCCCACGGGTTGTATCCAGTTTTTTTTCAATTTTTTGCGGGCGATAATGCCTCACTCTTTTTTTTTATGGGCGATAACGCATCATAATTTTTTTTGACAGGTGATGACGTCTTATCTTTTTTTTTTGGGCGATGACACCTCATAATTTTTTTTTATCGTTATCCGGGGATGACGCCTAGGCTCCGAATCAAAAAATTTAATGATCGGATTGCGCCGCCCAAACTCCCACTGTGGTCGCCAGTTCTTGTACGCCTAAAAATTGTAATTTTCTTCTATTGGAAATTTACTTTAGAATTACACCAGCAAAAGAGAAATTACAGAAAAATTTCACGATTACAAGAATGGGGATCGATTGATTTCGATTCCCCTTTTAATTTTTGGTTCCTGCAGCGGTGGAATTTTGATTCTGCACTCCATTAACGATCCGATCTCTCTAGATTGAAAAACTCCTCTCTGGATTTTTTTTTTTGGACTCTGGAGGAAAACCCAGATCTCTCCTTTTTTCCCTTTTTCAAAAAGAAGAATCTCCTATTTTCTGAACTCCGCTCCCAATTTTATAGATTGAGGAGCGCTTCAATCCGGTTCAAATTCTTCCCTCGAATCCGATTAAATCTCCGTAATTAATCCCTAAAAATCTGGATTAAATCGTAATCGAAGCAAGGAAAGGAGGACCCGCGAGGCACTCCGGCGGCAGCGCTACCGCAGGTGCGCTCCCGCGGGATAGCTCCAGCGGGTAGGACCTGCGGGGCGCTCCCGCGGGAGCACTCCCATTTTATTTAATTATTTATTTATTTAATTATTTTCTTCTCTTCTTTTTTTCTTTCTTTTTTTTTTTGGATACCTACAATTATCTATGCGAAATTTTAATATATATTAATATAATAATACTTAAAAATGTATATATTGAGTACTATAAAATTCAAGAATATTAGGAAAAAGCATAACAAAAAGATAATATTCGAATCACCTAACCTGAATATGTTCATAGTGTTCAATTTGATTTCTTCTCTTTTGTATTTATTTGTTTCTTTCCCATAGTGTTCCTTGAATATCATGATTTCAAGTTTAAAACCGTAAACAAAGTAAACCCGCATGCGAATTATGTGGGTAACGCAGGCGCATAACCCGCATAATCCAAGTTTAGACGATTAATTACCATGTCTACATGGACATGGTGATTTTTTAATTCTTTGTGCGTTTCAAGTCCGCATACAATTATGCGGACGCATAAACGTCTGCATAAAACTTTTTTTTGAACATTGGAGAAGATGAATTTACTTAGTTATTAGATAATTGCATCTGTTCTATTCTTTGTTGAATAGCATTCTATCATTCTTTTGGATTATACTCTCTGTTTTCACAATCCGAGTGCACTACATTGCTCTTGTCATTGCTTTAAAAAGCTTTGTAAAGAGAGACTACAGGTAATCTGTTTGTATTCTACCTTGGCTCTAACTATTTGTTTCCCCTACTTTTTCAGAATCATGTTAGATAAAATGAAGTACTATTACTAGGACAACTCTCTCTGGTTTGCTGAAATGACCAAGGCGGCGCAGTAGGGCATTTCAAAGCTGTGGGATAGCTTTACATTGATTATTGGACGACATGCTCAAGTCTTGCATTTTTGGTGAGTCATCCAAACTTCCTTTAGGTGAAAGGCCCGACTTCATTCAACTATTTGATTGAGATAGATTTCTTTTGAGAAAAAGGGGTTTGGCCTTTTGTTGAAAATAACGCGTTATGAAATCCGTTACTTAATAGAAAGCGAATGTTATGAAACCCGTTACGTTGCGTTATAAAACCTAATAGAAAGCTAACGTTATTTAACGGTCGAAAATAACTCAATGCATCATAGTGGTGCGTCTTTTACGTTATTTTATATTACGTTAAATTATGTTATGTTACATTATTTGCAATTACATTATTTGCAATAGTTTTTTTTAATAATTTTTAAATTGATGTCGATTATTTATTTTGATTGTTAAACAATTGCTGCAGTTCTTTTTACTTGATGACTTATTGTTTGCTTATTTGATTACTTGTGGTATTGTTAACTTGCTAGTTTATGATTATTACTTATTACAATTCCTCTCCAATTACTAAATTTTTTTGCTTGTTGATTAAATTGAATTCTCAGCTAAACTCAAATAAGTAATTACAAGTAAGATAAATTGAGCATTATAAAATATAAATTACAATATTGATAATAATTAAATATAAATTTGAAATCTTGTTTATATGATGTGGTGTGAATGTAATTTAATTTATGAAAATAAATATGAGAATTATTGTGAAACTTGTTAAAAATTTAGAATTGATACTAAGATATTAAATGTTTTTATATTCTTCTTCTAGAATTTTCCAATTCATTTTTCAATTTAGAAAATTAGCTTATATAGTTTTATATTTTTTTATTAAATAAATACAAAATTATGTAACCTATATTATGTGTTACATCATAGTGATATAACCTAAAAGAGACATTACCATTATCGCTATTTTAAATATTGGAAACAACCATATGTGGCACTGTTGTGCGCTGGAATTCCTGACTTCAGCAGCGATTGACCAGTGGTCGCTTGACTAGTCCTTAATCCTAACAATGAAGTCCGTTTTATATGAAAGTATTTCGATTTATAAATCCCAACAATATCCACTTTGGCTCTAATATTGTCAAGTTGTTAATAATCTTGTATAATGAAAAAACTTCTGGCTTCAGCTTGATTTATGATGGGTGAACTAAAATATAATGGAGTTCAATATTAAGGCATACTCCATGGTCGAAGGAGGAGAGTCTACTGAATCTTGATGGAAAATGAAAGTTGAACAGCTCTCACCAAATCCCCCAACTCTCAATGAAAATTAGATTGCTGGGTAAACAAAACTCCTTTTTACTCCTCGTCCTTGATAGGTCCGTTATTTATATAGAATACATGATGTGATGTTCCTAAATCTCTGAAGACAAAGATAGATCTCATTTCATGAAATTTTCTTGAATTGATACCTAAAATATCTCCACAAAAGTTATCTCCTAATATTTAAAGATCTTGGGGAAATTCTATTTGCACACTGAAAATTACTCTTGACGCACTGTATTAAAATTTATAATTAATTACAAGTTTGTCCTTATTTTTTTAGACTAAGTTACCCTTATAAATCCCAATACGACTCATCGTATTCCTCATTGTGTTCTTTCTCTATTTTCTCTCTAAAACCCTAATTTCAGTTTCTAAAAAGATTCGAAGAATTTTTAATTATTCGATTTTACCGTATCAAATGAAATTAGGAATTGGAGTTTGATTTCTCTTATGCAAATGGAAAATTTCAATAAGCAACTGATATCAGCGGACAAACATAAGGTACGAATTGTTTTTTTTTTACGTTTTTTTTTTGAAATTTATCGTCAATTAATTTTATTTTTTGGGTAGATGTCGCGCGCTGGTCGGTTATTAGTAGCTGACCAGAGCTTTTTTAGGTCGGGTATTAATACCCGACCAAGCTATTACTTGGTCTTCATCTAATATCCGACTGAAACTAAAATATACACAACCAACAAAATTGTTAAAAATTGTTATATATGTTTAAATATGCACTAATTATATAGGTATGAAATGATTGTTAATTTAAATTAATTTAAGGGTTGTGACAAAATAATATAGAGTAATGATTCATTTGTTCTCTTGACTAATGTAGGTGGATGCAACAACACAATGTACTCCCACTCACATTGGTTTCAGCGTGGAGAATATTTCAAATTTTACAACTTCTCGAGTACCCTGCTGAAATTGATTTGTGATAGGCACAACCACCCTGCTGCAGAGTACATGGAGGGTCATTCTTTTGCAGGGAGACTATCAGAAATTGAGAAAGCGGTGTTAGTTGAGATGTCGAAGTGTCATGTGCGTCCGAAAGATATATTGACATCATTAAAACAGAAAGATCCTAAAAATGCTTCAACAATGAAGACAATATACAATGCATGATAAAGATTGCGAGTAATTGAGCAGGGTGGGAGATCACAGGTACAACATTTGTTGTTTAAAATTACCGAATACAAATACATAGAGTGGCATCGTAGTTGTGAGCATACTGAGTCCGTTACTGACCTATTTTGGGCTCATCCTATTGGAGTAGACCTTCTTCGTGTATTTCCAGGCATTCTAATCATGGACTGCACATACAAAACAAATCGATACAATTACCCATTGTTGGAAATTGTGGGTGTTACATCGACTAATATGTCATTTTCAGTTGCATTTGCATTTTTGGAAAGAGAGAAAGAAACAAATTATGGATGGGCAATGGACAAGCTACGTAGACTATTTCTCAACAATGTTGTATCAGGTGTAATTGTGATGGATAGAGAGTTGGCACTTCTTAATGCAATTGAATCGACCTTCCCTTCTAGTCGACATCTTCTTTGTAGATGGCACATAAACAAGAACGTCCTGGCAAACTGCAAAAAGTATTTTGATCAACAATAAGAGAGGGAGAAATTTTATGCCAGTTGGAAGGTTGTTGTGCTATCAAACACACTTGATGAGTATAATGCACATTTATGTGCTCTAAAAAAAAGACTTTCGAAGCTATCCGGATGCACTAGACTACATTACGACAACGTGGTTGGATCCATATAAGGAAAGATTCATTGCTTATTGGACGAACAACTGCTTGCATCGGGATAATGTGACATCTAATAGAGCTGAGAGTGCACATGCTCGGCTTAAACGACAACTTCGAACCAGCCTAGGCAACTTTGAGAATTGTTGGACAAATATCCATTCTCTTCTGGAACTCCAACATACAGAAATTAAGGCTTCATTTGAGAAAAGCCTAACAATCGTTCATCGTAATTTTATAGTGCCTGAATTTAGAGAACTACGTGGTGTAATATCAATATATGCACTTAATTTGATCCACTGCCAATTGAAAAGAGCAATTTCTATAGGTGTAGATGCAGTTGCTTGTGGTTGCGTTATTCGACGAACTCACAACTTGCCATGTTCACATGAGATTTCGATGTATAAGAGAGACAATCGGCCAATACTGTTAGAGTCAGTAGACCCTCATTGGAGAAAGCTTGACATGCTGCCAGTTGTTGAATCACAAATTATCGATCCAATAAACTATCAAAAAGATGTTGATGTATTCATCCATTCGTTATTGAAGGCAAACAATGAAATGAGGGCTTGTATGATGAAGAAGTTGAGAGAGATATCGAATCCAGTTAGTTCTTCTCTCGCTGATCCAATAGTGAAGGTTTCTGCAAGAGCCCGACAGCGCCGAAAGATAGACAATTCCACACGCCGCGATCCATGTGCATTCGAGTTAGTCATATCTGAGCGTGATAGCTGTTCTCCATCGGTTAGGAACACACTAGTTCCTCGGAAAAGCACGATACGTAAGTTACCACCGAGGAGACGGCCTAAACAAAAGGTAGATATAATCTATTTTTCCTTTAGTATTTAAGTTGTTTTTAAGTCATTTGAAACTTATAATATTTAATTACACTTTATATTAAACATTGCAGTAACAAGACCATAGTTCCTTCACCGAACCCCCTCCACCAGGGACAGTTCCTTCACCAGTGCATGAACTGTCAGTTATTCCTCTACATTATGAGCCATCATCAGAACATGAATCTTACCTATCCAAGTATTTGTCATTCCTTCCAGATTGCTTAAATCCATACATTACACATGTTGGTGATGTTAAGGCTGATGGTAATTGCGAATTTCGAGTTATCGCAAAATGTCTCAGACTTGGTGAGGACCAGTGGAGTCAGGTACGCAGAGACTTAATTAATGAACTTCATAACCATCATACAGAATACATGAGCATTTTTGGGGACACCGGTCGTATTCAGGAGTTGACGAGAATATGAAATTACTTCCAAGATTTTTCCCGAGTCGATCACTGGATGACTATGCCGGACATGGGACATCTTATAGCATCACGGTACGACGTGGTTCTATTCTTCATTTCTAAGACACAGTGTCTTACTTTTCTACCACTCAGAACGTCTCCTCCTTTATCAGTTCTCCAAAGGAAACAAATTGGAATTGCCTTTATTGCCGAATGTCATTTTGTTCCGGTAAGAGTAGTTCTCGCTACTTGCAATATTTATAAGGCTCTATATATTTATACTAATTTAGTTTCCATTGATTTAGGTATATGTTTCTCCACTTCACCCCGTCCCCAACGTTGTACTTAATTGGCAGCGTCATCACCATCATGAAGCAAATGGATGGGAAACACCGTATTTGGAGCGAATTCAGCAATTTCGGCACATTGTGGGACCTAACGTTGCCACACAAGAGATAATTGTGTTGTAAAAATGAATCTTGTACTTCATGTGGACACTTGTGACGTTTTTTTTATGTAGTTAAGTTTCTTCTCTATTTTACTTCTCATTTAATGAAGTTATTCACATCGTATTTTCTCACTTCATGGTCGGATTGTACAACCAAACAAACAAACAAACAAACTGGTCGGATTGCATAACAGGATTTGGAATAATCCACTGGTCAGCTTGCACAACCCGACCAGTGACCATTTGGTCGGCTTGTGGAAACCGACCAGTGCTCACTGGGTCGGATTCTGCAAGCCGACCAGTGCTCACTGGGTCGGATTATGTAAGCCGACCAGTGGACTATTCGGTCGGGTTGTACACACCGACTGAAATAAAAAGAGTTGGCTAGTACAAGCCGACCAGAAGGATGAACTTGTTAAATAGCCTGCTGAATATAGTACTTCCTATATGGGACGAAAGGCTAATACCCTTTGAAACATTGGCTAGCAGTAAAAAATGCCACCAGGGTATTTTCCCAAGTAAAATGCACACAGCAAAAACAAAATGTTGCAGAAGTCCCAGCTTGAAAACCTAAATTGAGACCTCGTGAAGAAATTTGGTGCAGCTTTGAATGGTTCAGTCTATATTGGAGAGCAGGTCGAATCATGTAATGTACAAATATATCAATGACAAACAATGAGCTAGCTACAAGACAAACAGTATAAAGGGCAAGAAAACAAAACCAACAGAACAACAGAAAGGACAAAATCAACAGAAAATTGCCTCAATAATATTGCATAGCATCCCACGCCAAACTTCGGTAAACCAACAACAACAAAACTTAATTTATATAAAATCTATAGTAATCACAAAAGGTTTTGGAATAAGTCAAATATATCACGTCAAATTTCACTGTTCTATCTGAACATGTTTGTGTTAACAGTATTACATTTTGAAATACTAGATGTCATCACTGTTTCCTAGAACTCTTTCTAATGGAACACCGTCTTTCACTAACTCTATTTGATTTTGGAGATCTGGTCTCTGGAACTTCTTCACTTTGTGTTCTACAATTGATAATGGACATGATCTTTTCCATTGCCGTATAAAGCAATCCTGGACATTTCTTGCTTTTTCTAGGCCCTTGGTTCAGAAATGGATGAACAACAGCAGCAATTTGTTCTATTCTCTGCAATAAGTTAAGAATAATTAGAAACAATATACAAGATAAAAATCAAATTCAAATTACGTCATATTTGAAAGAGCAATCACAGACTAATCTCATCAACGAGCTGAAGAATATCTTGTTGGTCCCCATCCTCAACTGGTCCTATAAAACGTCGAGACATCTGAGAGTACCATGCAATGTAATCTGGAGTACACTCAGAAGGGTTAGTTGCTTGAGCCCCACGAAAATCTTGTGATAACACGTGGTCTTCCCAATCAACCCACATTGCTTCGGTGTGGCCGTACTTAACAAGATACTTGTTACTGGATATTCCTCTTTTTTCGCGAATTGGAGCAAACGGTGAAGAAGGAATATATTGGCGACGGCCAAACTGCCGTAATACTCGTACAGGGTGGTGTGGCTCGGCTATGTCTGTAACTCGTATCGTACCCATATAATAAGAAACCTCCTTCAATGGGTGATGGTCTCTTAACGAGCGATATGGATCCCATATGACTTGCAGCATAGAAGAAATAGTAAAATCCAAAATGAACAATTAATTGCTATCTTCATTGAATTAAATAAATTTGTATGATATATTTAATTATCTTACCTCGGATGGAATAAGCTGGTCAAGCGTCGATCGTAAAACACGAAGATGATTCACACTTACGTTAGTCTCCCGACGACTCATCCATCTGCATACCTGCGGTTGTTCTGATTTATATGAACTATTCACTACTGGAAGAAGCTTGGGAAAATGGCCAAATATCCACGCGTGAAAGAGAGTTAGATAGCCAGCTATCTGTGCCACATGAGCTCTAGACGCGAGTCCCAACTGTCTGTATAAATATGCTAATGCTCCAGCACCCCATGCATAAGTGTGCACTAACTCAAGGTTGTGCAATAGGGGCAAGTAGTCAATGGAAACTCTGGTCCCGGTCTTGTCACCGAATAACGTACAACCAAGAAGATATAGGAGATACGCTCTAGCGGCACAATTAATCCTTTCATCAGAGTCATTATCGGTGACTCCAATGAACTGTTCCCGAAGCCAATCAAGTCTAACTGAAGCCCCACTCTTTGTGTTTATTTCATGTAACGCATCGGAGTGGCTAACACCAAGCGAATGGACTAACACGTCAATGCCGAGCTGAACATTTTCCCCTTCATGTTGACAAACTGATTTACCTGTCACAGGCAGACTGAGAAGACAACTAACATCGTCTAGTGTTATTGTCATTTCTCCAAATAGCAAGTGAAAGGTGTTTGTCTTGGGGTGCCATCTCTCCACAAAAGCTGAAATTTCAACCCTACTTACGTATTGGTATGAGCAAGCCACCAAGGGAAATAATGTGGATTTTCTAATCAACTCTATGAATCGTGTGTTAGGTTGCTTCGTACTCAAATCCCATGCCGAAATCTTTTTTGTGTGATTAAGGCAACGTAGTGGCTCACGTTCCTGTAAATATTTATTTTGTTTGATCATATTCATCATTATAAACTTGCAATGAAGATTGCATAATAATACAATTCAACTAACCTCCCCATTTATAATTAAGAAAGCCACGTGTGTTCAAAAACTCTTGAGAATTGTCAAGTCCACGGGACCTCCTTGGATCGGACGAGAAATGTCTTCTTCATACTCTCCTTCATCCATATCTGTCAGCACAGATGTAGGAGGATCAGACCTCAACATAACATGCGACTCTGCGTCTCTCTCGACCTGTAAATGTGGTTGGTTTTCGATTTCTGGCATGCTTGAGGTGCTACGCGCCTTCGAGCATGTTTTCTTCCTCCTGTTCGATGCTGTTGGACGAATGCGGGATGATCCAGCATGTTCCATCTAATTATTATACATGATATTTAGAACCTCATTGCTATTTCTATTGAAGTTTACAATAATTTATATGGAAAGAGAGGGAAAAAAAGGTCTTTCAATCTTTGAAAATATACTGAAAGCTAAAATCATTACAAGCCATCATGTTCAAATGAGACATGAAAAGTCTAATAAACAAGGATAGCCACCAAGTTCATAAACAATTATCTATATGAAATAAACCTCTTACTAATTACTCTTACTTTCCTAATATTTAAGAGAAAAAAAAGGTGTAATAATTATATCTAAACTGCAATATCAATTGGGTGGATATACACCACTGACAACACAACGGAATTACTCTAGTTGGATTAACACCAAAAACAACTATAATTGTAGTGTTTTACTTAAGAATATCATATATTTCTAGCTACTCTCAGGCCCTATATGCATTGAAAACATCCCTTATAGTTTGCTATTTCTATTGAAATTTAAGCTCTTTCCTGTCCAATTCAGCAAGGATAGGCGGCTCCCAGTTAGGATAGAAGATAAGTTTAAAAAAGTGTCATTACAATTTGTAACAAGACACTATTTTTTTGCAGTATAGGTATCAGATACAGTTCATTATTTTGTGAACCTATAAGGCTGTGCCAGCAATAGCATGCTCAAGGCCCTGAAAGCAAGCAATCAATTATAATGTTCTTTAATTATTGAGAATGTAGCAGTGTGTTAAGACCGAGGAATCCCTGTGCTGAAATTTTGACACCCTGTGCAGCTTTAATCTCTTTATGGTGCAGATATGTTCCCTATATTCAGACAATACAGATGTCAATGTGATTCAAGATTTAGACAACTTGCATTCCAAACAAAACATCTATGACAATCAGTTGCAAACATGCATCTCCAAAATGAATCAAATTGTGCCATGAACAAGCATTTGATAAGAATTGCATGGTTACAGGCACTACCTACGACTTGGATGAAATTATTCCATGAGTTGCATATACACAGGTTCTCTAGAAACAATTTAAAAAAAAAAAAAAGAAGAAGAAGAGGCAAAAAAAAATTAAAGAATGCACTGAAATTGCAAAGAAGGGAGGATTAAGCCACTAATGACTATATCTATATCTTCATCCAAAACACTGAAACTATATATATAAAAAAAAAAAAACTAATCAAACATTAGTACAGCAAGACTTTAAGAGAAGGAAGATAGGATAGGTTTAAGATACACTCTAACTAACGGCACAATCTCCTATCTGAAATTCTGAATAAGAATATATATTCTGAATAAGAATATAAGAATCTCAATGCACATGAACTCCTAACCAAGTAAGGTTTAAATTTTGGCACTTTTAGAACAGTATTTAAGAAGACATCAAACAGATTTAGAAAAGGTACAAACAATCAACTCTTCACACCCTTTTAATTTCCCAAACACTTATTTACTAATAGTGATAACGATATATAACAATCAGTTTATCAAATTATTTGGGTTGACATACAATTTATTGCATAAAAAGAAGTAAATTGTAAACTGTGGATGCTGAACAGGGGAAAAAAAAACGATACACCTCTACAGCCATAAATATTATCCTGAAACACCTAAGCTAACGAAATATGCATCAGAATGACATCTTTACATAGAATAATTGCCTTTTTAGCTGTTATAACCCTACTATGTAGAGTCTCACATATTCACTACTATGTACTCAATCAGCAAGCCCTCACACATAAAAAAAAAAAAAAAAGAAATTACCTCAAGAATTGAAGTTCTCTGGCTGGATGAACGTTTGAGGGCGTATGAAGCTTGAACGGAGGAACGGTTGAGAGCGTCCGAAGTGCGAACGAAGCAGGGGATGAAGGGTGCCCGGTGGAGGAGGAATTGGTTGATGCGGTCGGCATCGATGGAGGAGGAGGCCTGGAAAGGAAGGCAGGGGTTGGCGACGGAATTTGGGCCGGAAATGGAGAGCAGTGGTCGATCAAGAGGCGACGACGGTGGGGACGACTTGGTGGTGAGTCGGGAAGGAAGATTGGAGACAAGTGGAGACGATCGAGAGGCGGCGACGGTGGGGACGACTCGGTGGTGGGTCGGGAAGGAAGATTGGAGACCAGTGGAGACGATCGAGAGGTGGCGACAGTCGGGACAACTCCGGTGGTAGGGGATTCGAAGGAAGATCGGGGTTTTCTATTGGGGAAAAAAACTCTGAAGAACGAAGGTTAAAGGGAGTAAAGGGTAAAATTGGAAAATAAATTGTGCGCGGAGAGTAAATTACTTATTTTTCAAAACGGAAACCTGGTGCAAAGAGTACCCAGGGCGTCAAGAGTAAATAACAGGGTGCAAATAGAATTTCCCAAGATCTTGATTTGGTTATGTGAAAGTTGTAATTACAAAACTACCATTGAAAGTCTCGATTGATCCAAGCAGTTGATTGACCAGTTACATAACCAGTGATTGGTCTATTGGCCTTTTGTGGTTGGAACGCCTAACAGCCAACTGATAGGTAGAGTTGCTTCTTAATCCAAACAGTGAAATCCACTTTAAATGAAACTAGTCAAGCCACAAATTTCAACAATGCTTTAAGCAACAAACCTTGAGGTGTTTCTCCTCCTCCGCAAATTGGCAGAGGTGATTGACATAGCACAGAAGCTAATTATGGTTTATGGATGGAGAAATTAGGATTTGATGTTGGAGTTTTGAAATTTTGGTGGGTTCGAGGAAGAACAAATTAGGGTTCGAGTCTCAGCATTCAAAAGAATCGTATCACTTTCAACGTATTCATAAAGAAAGTTTTTCAAAAAATTAACAAATCAGCATGCAAGGGTTTCAATTTTCAATATTATATTCTTGGAAATCCTGATTATAAGGCATATTATTAGGAAACTACTTACGTGCACCACACTGCACTTAAACAACCAAAATATTATAAAATTCCTAATAATAAAATCAAATAAACAAAATCTTTAACAATAGTCAATTATAATCTCTAATCAAATGTAAGTGTTTGTTTGTTTCTATCAATTTTTCGAATTTTCAATATTATATTCTTGGAAATCCTGATTATGAGGCATATTATTAGGAAACTAGTTACATGCACCACACTGCACTTAAACAACCAAAATATTATTAAATTCCTAATAATAAAATCAAATCAAACAAAAACTTTAACACTGGTCAATTATAATCTCTAATCAAATGCAAGTGTTTGTTTGTTTCTATCAATTTTTCCTGTCTTGGAAACATGAACCTTTGTTGAATGGAGAATATGATACTCGTCAAGTAAATCCAGGTAGAACTTTTAAACCTCCTAAGTGTGCAATCAAGTGCAATTTGAATCAGGCCATCCACGCGAGCGCACCAAATATCGCAGGTATACTCCAACAGCTGTTGAGATGATCTTACATCCAAAATATCTTCAATCTCCTCATAATGATATTTCTTTGGTGGCGGTTGTGTATGAATGGGAAAAGACCAACATCCTAGATAAGTTGAGGAAGGTGGATCGGTAATTGCACTTGGGTAATAAAATGGAGCACATGGTGGATTGGTAATTGTACTTGCATAATCAAATGGAGTACAGGGTGGATCGGTAATTGCACTTGGTTAATCAAATGGAGCACATGGTTAGATCCTCGACATTGAAAACTAGTTGATTCCAAGAATTGTTGAGAATCACCAGCTCATAAGCATTAAAACTAAACTTCTTTAAAACTCCGTATGGACCCATACAGCGAGTATAATGTTTCTTCAAGATTTCTTTCAAGACACTCTAACCATTACCTCAACTCAAACTAGAAAATCTTGCAATTGTTTGTGCAAATATGCTGCAGACTTGTAATTATTATTGATAACTGCTATTTATCGATGAATATGATCTTGCAAATTATGCAAATATTGTGTTAAGGACTCAACTGAGACGCTAGGCCTATCGCCTATGGAAATGGGAAGGTCTATAGGTTTTCTTGGCTTATAATTGGTGACTATCTCGAAAGGACTCAACCTACTATAGATTGAATTATTGTATGTAAACTCTACCACAAGTAAAGCAGTATCCCATATAGTCAAATTTTCACTCACTTGGTATCAAAGTAAATTCCCAAGTGTTCAAAGTGGGTAATAAGAACTAGCAGTACCCATTTTCTTCCAGAGAGTGTCAAAAATAACTTGTGAATGAATATTTTTGTTAGAAATAATTGATTTTGGAAGACCGTGCAAGTAGATTACCTCTCTACAAAACAACTGTGTAACATGTGAAGTATTTACTGTCTTATTGTAGGAAATAAATTGTGCCATCTTGGTGAACCTTTCCACCACAACCAATATTAAATCATGCTTTCTTAGTGTATGAGGGAGACAAAATGAAGCCCATGTTGAAATGCACCCAGGGTGCAAAAGGGTATGGATAATGGTGTGTAAAGATCTATGTTTTGCTTTCTACACTTGACAACCTAATAAACCCGATAATATGACATAGCTTGCACAACATCAAGATTAACACTGTTCTCAGCAGAATTTCTTTGCTTTCCTTCCATTGAATTAACTTAAATTACAACGAAAGTGAACAAGAAAAAGAAAGAACAAACGAGAGGATTTATAATCTATCGCTCTTTTTTATAATATGATATGGGATCTGTGTGGTGATGGAATCTGTCAAGCAGCTCCTTTGGACAATCTGACGTTGAACTCTTCTCTTGAAGATAGTGGCCAACTATAGATGATCTTCTCTGGTCTTGATTCGTTCAAGGCTCTATGCGTAACTCGAACTGCTCAAAAACTCCAGATGAAGATCTAAGATGTCGAAAAGAAGACCTTTATGGCTTCCCCAAGAGGGTATTTATAGCCTTAGTATCATATGAGAGTTCTAACTAAATAGAATTTGTACTCATCAAGGATTCCAATCAAATATCTTAGTTTTGATTTAAATCTCTTGATTTAGAGTTATGATCGGATTTAATTTGGGTATTTGGATAAGCCCAAATCATAATCTCAATCAATTTGAGATTCTGATTATCTGCTCACGTGGAGTTAATCGCATCGAAACATGGAGCTAAAGAACCAGAACGCGGAGTTATTGAATAGCTCCGCGTTTTACTCAAACGCGAGGCTAAAATTGCCAAACGCAGAGCTACTGAGTTAGCTCCGCATTCTGTGTGGAAAATTTCTTTTTACTTAGAAATTTTCACTGCCAACAGAACCCCCTCCAAAGTTTTCAAAATAGCTTAGAACTTAGCAAATTTTGAAATATTTTGGATATTCAATTTTGTGATCAGGTTAAGATCAAGAAATTCGATAGAGGTGCTTAATTGCACATGTCTGATATTTTGATGGAGGCGGTTCAAGGCTCTCATGTGTAACTTGAACTGCACAATCCAAGATGATCGGGTCATGATCATCAGATTTCGGCAGAGGCGCCTAATTGCATATGCCTAGAGTTTGGTAGAGACGGTTTAAGGCTCTCTCACGTAACTTGAACTATATCTCACTGTCAGAGGTAGGAGCTTAACATGACAGATTTTATGGGATTTTTAGCAAACCCTCAGCTATCAACGGATTTGATTAGCCTTTACTAATCGCCGTTTGCATTGGGCTAGCCATGCTATTCCCTCAGCATGGTGAGTTGTCGAGGAATTGATTTCCTCTCCCATTTGCCTTTAAAGCATTGGGTAGTTAATTTCATACTTTTACCCCCAGTATGATAGGATTGGCGAGGAACTTGATCTCCTCTTCCAGCCACTTTAACAGCATTGGGCATTTTTTTTTATAACACTCAATTAGCCATTCCAATGGCTATTGAGAATAGCAGAAGCATGATGTTTATCATCGTCAATATTTTCGGCACCCCCAGCCAAATCTGGCTGTTAACCAATGAGGATGATTCGATCGCAGCTGTGGTTCGAAGCATTCCCAAGGAGCTAGCTTGCAAGTGCGGGCTGCCCGTGCTTGGTGTCGATATTGGCTTCCCTACTGGTACAGGGATCGCTCTAGCAGGGAACTCATTAGTTCCTACTACTAAAGTTGCCATATTTACAGAAACTTTCTTCTATTCCTCTTTAAGTGTGAGAATCCCGACTTCTATCAATGCCTGAATTCGGTTCTTAAGAGGATAGCAATCTTTAGTTAGGTGCCCGACATTCCGATGGTACAGGCAATAGTTAGGGTCGTTGGTTTTACTAGCGTCTTCCGATTTTTGATTCTCCAGAAGTTTCAACATACCCTTCCTGAGGAGGAGATAGAATAGAGTACCTGTCTGCTCCGTCTTGAATGTATAAGTTCTATTTTGTCGGGGCCTATTCTGACCTGCACCTCTCGGATTTTGAGGTCTTGGCTTTGGATCTGCAACTGACGTCATCACAGCCTTTCTTTTATTTTTAGGATTCTGTGGATATTGCCTGTTATTCATAGAGTTTCTCGTGCTACGAGATTCCTCAATCCGGTGAATTATATCTTCCGCCTGCTCTCCCTGTTTCAGTAGATCTTTCTAAGTTTTGGACTCTACAGCTCCCATTCTTATCAGCACACCGGTCCTGAGATTATACTTGCAGGTTTCCACCAGAGTTTCCTGGACCATTCCGTGTTTGCAGTGCATGGACTTCTCCCGAAATCTTTCTATAAAATCCTTTACTGCTTCTTGCTCACCTTGCTTTGTTGCAAGGAGCGAATGAACCAATATTTCGGTATCATCCTCGAAGAAACGTGCGAGGAATTGTTTCTCAACGTCAAACCAGGTATTGATAGTACCTGGGGGCAGCTGCATAAACCATGTAAAGGCAGGCCCTCGCAGGGTGCTTGCAAATACTTTGGTCATTACGGGATCATTTCCCATTAGATGACCTGCCTGCGATAAAAAGTAATATAGGTGCTGGCTTGGGGACCTCTTCCCATCATATGACTCCAATTTGAGGGGTTTATATTTTTTTGGATAAGGAGCGAAGTCCCATTCAGACGGGTATGGTCTTGAAACCCCAATTCTTTCAATTCTTTCTTGTGCATTAAGGCATCCAGTTGGCATTGCAATTTCTCGATCTTTTCTTCATGAGGATCATGGAAAAAGTATTTGTCATCATTCTCATGTATCGAATAAGCCTTTTCTTCTTTAGTTTCTTTATTTGTTTTAGGTGGCGGTTCCGAAGAAGTTTTAGCCTTATCATCGGCTATTTTCTGGGTATTTTCGACCACTTTTAGAAGCATTAATTTGAGGTCTTCGATAGCTTTTTGTTGGCTTAGAATTATTTGTTTCTGAGCTTCTAACCTCTGGTCGACATCATCGGATTTATCCACCATATGTGATGCGAGCCTCCTTGGTCGAGAATAAGTGTATGAATGTGAAGAGGCTATGGCTGAATAGTCGGAGTCATCGTCGTAGGAACCTTTTGCAAGCCTCCTGTAATCTCGAGGAACGACAATACCTGACTTGAGTCGTGTAAGATGGCGAGATTGTTCATCATCTGCATCTGACTCGTGTCTTTTTTCCATGGCCTTCTTACCTTTACCGACCATATTTGAAGTCACCGCCTTTACCTCTTTTTCCCTGATTTGATATCTCAGATTATCCTTCCTCCTTTTCGAAGCATGAGACTCAGTTATTCTATTAAATAAAGAAATTCTTTTCTTACCACAGCAGCAACTATTCAGTACAGCTGATATTATTTGCTCGCAATGGCATGTCGAATGTGACTGAGTTTGACTCGTTTTCTTTTTACTTGTCAAATAATCTCTGAGATCAAGTATTTTAGAAAATAGAGAATCTTCAGTTATATTTTGGACAAGGGGCCCACTTGGCTGATGGAGGAGTCCAGGAGCCTGCTGTAACCCCCATGACTGTTGACGTTATCTGTGTTATACTTATCAATTTTTATTCTGTATAATGGCTGATTTATGCGGGGTTGGGACATAGCCTCACGTTTTACGCTAGCCTCGCATTTTACGCTGACTGGGCGTTTTTACAGAAGTTTAAGTTCTGTTTGTTTAGCCTCGCGTAAAAGAGTATCCTCACACGCTGACATTATTTTGCGATTGGTGCAAGAATCCTTGGCTTCGCGTTTAACACTTGGCTCAAGATTTTGTTCAAGTTCAGTAGCCTCGCATGGGGAGTTTTTACCACATGCTAGCTTATGCTCGCATTTTACGGGAGTTTTGGCACTTTGGCCAGTTTCATGACTAAATTCAGTAACCTCGCATGGAGACAATCCATCACATGATGGCCTAAAGTTAGCTTCGCGATTTACGCGACTTTTGGTACTCTGATTTATTTCAGAGTTAATTTTAGTAGCCTTGCGTGGGGGAAATCCATCACACGCTGTTTCGCCGATCTTGCGATTAACGCAAATCACTACTTCGCGTCTAGCGTGATTTTTACGATTAACGACAATTTGCCAATCATCATCGCGATTTATGCGGAGCTGAGGAATCTTGCGTTTATCGCAAGTACTACTGGCTTCGCGTTTATTGCTAAATTCAATATTAGTCTCGCGTGGAGAATCGCATGCTGGCTTTAAGAAAATTTTATCCTCGCGTTTATCACGAGTGTCTTGCGTTTATCGCAAGTTGAACTGGTTTCACGTTTATCGCTAAGTCCAGTAATAGCCTTGCATGGAGAATCACATGCTGGCTTTAAGGAAATTTTATCCTCGCGTTTATCGCGAGTGTCAAAAATCTTGCGTTTATCGCAAGTTGAACTAGCTTCGCGTTTATCGCTAACTCCACTAATAGCCTCGCGTGGAGAATTACACGCTGGCTTTAAAGAAATTTTATCCTCGTGTTTATTGCGAGTGTCACAAATCTAGTGTTTATCGCAAGTTGAACTGGCTTCGCATTTGTCGCTAAGTCCAGTTATAGTCTCACGTGGAGAATCACACGGTGGCTTGTTCTTGTGATTAACGCAATTGCAACTTCGCGTTTAATGCGATACTGATTGGTCTTGCGATTAACGCGAGCCAATTTGCAAGGGACCATAGCCTCGCATTTTATGAAGTTAGCCTCGCGTTCAAGGTGGGCTTTGAGGGCCTTTCGCCTAGCTCTCCGATTTCTATTTCGGAGTTGGGTTCTGGTCAATCCAGTTCCCATGCCTTCTTCGGCAGTAGAGAGGCCATCCTCTACTTGAATTTCCTACCCAAACAACGACTCTATCGCTGCGGTCTTCAAGGATCCCCGTTCATCGGTGGATACCTTTTTACCCATTCCTTGAGTATTGGAGTGCACGCGACGATAGTGTCGTATTTCGTTCAGGTTACCTGATTCAGAGGAGAGATACTCCTCATACTTCTGCTGGTCAATTTCAACGACGAGCATATCTACGTCGGATCCGATCCTCTCGACGTCAGATTGTGCCACGATCTCTTCTCTGGTGAAAGAGACTTCTCCCACTGTAGTCGCCAGTTTGTTCGCAGCAGAATTTCTTCGCTTTCCTTGCATTGAATTAACTTAAATTACAACGAAAGTGAACAAGAAAAAGAAAGAACAAACGAGAGGATTTATAATCTATTGCTCTCTTTTACAATATGATGTGGGATCTGTGTGGCGATGGGATCTGTCAAGCAGACGATCTGACGTCGAACTCTTCTCTTGAAAATGGCGGCCGACTATAGATAATCTTCCATGGTCTTGATTCGTTCAAGGCTCTATGCGTATCTCGAACTGCTTAAAAACTCCAGATGAAGACCTCAGATGCCGAAAAGAAGACCCCTATGGCTTCCCCAAGAGGGTATTTATAGCCTTATGATCATATGAGAGTTTCTATCTAAATAGAATTTATACTCATCAAGGATTCCAATCAAATATCTTAGTTTTGATTTAAATCTCTTGATTTAGAGTTCTGATCGGATTTAATTTGGGTATTTGGATAAGCCCAAATCATAATCTCAATCAATTTGAGATTCTGGTTATCTGCTCACGCGAAGTTAATCGCGTTGAAACGCGGAGCTAAAGAACTAGAACGCAGAGTTATTGAATAGCTCCGCGTTTTACTCAAACGCGAGGCTAAAATTGCCAAACTCGGAGCTACTGAGTTAGCTCCGCGTTCTGTGTAGAAAATTCCTTTTTACTTAGAAATTTTTACTGCCAACAAACACTAGGCAAATAAACCTATCCTCCGCTAGGATGATGGTCTTATTATGACCATGTCCAATAATCACCACATGCATCTCCCAAATCAAATGATCATGCGAAGAAGTATTGAAAATATATAAGCGGGTTCCCTAAAACTAGAAACCATTGGTAATGGTGAATTCGCTCAACATCAGTAGGTAAGTAGATCCTATATAAACGAAGTATAGATGCTATCAAAATCCCAACAAATAGGATACTCTTATATGATGCATGCAAAGGCAATCACTTTTGCATTCATTGTCTGTAAAGTACAAAGTTTCCTACTTAATACTTCAACAACTTTGTTATCCACACCATAATAATGTTTAAACATGAAAGTTATTCTTTGATTAAACTCATGCCATATTAAACTCATGCCACTTATGTATCAATGCACTATTATCTTTTGGGAGATAATATAGCAAAGGAGTTGATGATCTGAATAAGAATAAACTCTTTATTGTAGCAAACAGTGACGTTAATGATGCAAAATTTGCACTACTGCATAAAACTCCTGATCATAAACATTGTACCATTGTTTTTCCTTTCAACTTCTCGTAAAGAAATGGATAAGATGACTTTATTGGCTCAACACACCACCTATATTTATGCTTGACGAGTCACGCACTACCTTAATCATTTTTGAGAAATTATGAAGGTGAAGGACCACGAAAGTTGTCAATTTCTTAATTTCCTCGAATAATTTCCTCAAATGCATTAGCCTTGGCTCAAAATATAGGATATTAGGTTCATGATGAGTATCATATATTGTATTTTTCCTTCCATACTTTATCTATTTTTGTATATAAATAAATGTTATTCGGGTATTTTTGTGTCTTTTGCAGGTAATCCGAATTATACAAGGAAATGGCATGAAATTAGAGTTGGACTAGGAAATCAGAGTCCAAAAAGTTTCCAAAGTAAGCAAAACTACGAAACTATAATGTTTCAGAGACGCAAAGTCGAATACAGTCAGGAAAACTAAATAAACAAGACAATATATTCACTTACAAAAAGCTTCAAGCAATGTGTACAATATTAGACCGCCAATTAGCGGTATTTACTGCCAAATAGCGGCCAAAACGTGGGCCCACACGCCGAGTTTTCTCTCGTGGCGTCTTTGTAATTTATTAGGTTTCGTGGTTCTTTTAGAAATAGGGTTTAGTTTCCAAGCCCTATATATGGCCGACCCTTGTATTTTGACGGTAATTCTAGAATTTTTGTATTCGATTTTTCTTATCAATAAAGTTGAGGTTTTTGCTGAAGGTCGACGGCCACAACACCGTGTCCATAGATAACCTATTGTTCTTGAGAATTTTTACTTGCTTTCTGCATAGATTTAATTGCTTTTTATTTTAGGGTATACCGCTTTCTAGATTAGGGTTTATCATTTTATAAATAAAAATTTGATTTTCCTTAGTAAAAATCATGAATAGCTAATTAGATTAGCTCTAGGATGTAGATGAAGTTAAGATCCACCATGTAATTATTTTCTAATATTTTTCTTCTTAAATAAAATTTATAAAGCCATGATTTTTCAAATGAAAGATTAAAATACAAGGACCCGAAGTTTAGAACTTTGATAGGTTATACTTGAATTAGGATTCTTGATAATCTATACTTAGTTAGGATTTCGGGTTGCTGGTTTTGTCTTTTTATTTGAATTATCTAAAAGATTTAGTTTATTTTTATAAGAAGTAGTATCTTTTGATGAGTTATACTTGCACAACACTTGATAGCTCATGCTTAGGGCACTTTAAGTAAAAATTAACTAAAAAGATTGAATTTTTACGATAGAAGAAAATAATAGAAGTAAGAATATGGTTGGAAATTAGTGGTTATAGATCCTAAGCTACTTAGATTAATCCAACTTCAACCTAGAACCTTTGGTTAGTCCATTAGACTGTAGAGAAAGTAAGAAACGCAGAAACACCTTAGATCCCTGTGAGACGACCTGTACAGCACTACAACGATACTGTGCGCTTGCAGTAAATATATCACATCAGTTCATATTGGATGAGGGGTTTTAATAATGGATAGCAGAATATCACATGATATATTAGGGATATGAACCAATATCGGACTTCCATATCATATCGATAAATTCTCCAAAACGATATACTAGACAATATATTATTCATACCGGCTAATATATCATTCATATTGGCTTTTAGAACAATGGTCTTAGTAGTAGATTTAGTCCATTTGATCTCCTCTTAAGACAATCAGTAATCATATCCATTATAAGGAAATAATCAGAACCAACTAATCTATTTTTTATGAGTCAAGCAATACATATGTTTATATGTGTCTCAACACCATACAAACAATCCAACAGGCAATATGAGACTAAACCTAAGTACAAAATAGTTTTCTAATCTAACATTTTCCGTTATGTTGGAGTATATATATAAATTATACCAAATTTGTTATACAAATTAGAAATATTGTCTTCCTCTTCAAATAGAACAGATTAACATGAAGTGGATGAGTAACAACAGTAGCAAAAGAGAATAGCAGTAGTAATAGCAGCAATAGTAGATGAATTACTTAAATTATTAGAGTACACCCGTATTCAAGCAGTAGTGGCAATTACAACAGATAAACTTCTGTCTTAAAAGCAATAGTAGGTAGTAGATAACGTTCTTGATTAGAAGTAGTAGTAGCAGTAGATAAACTTCTTGTTTAGAAAAAACAGTAGGCAAATGAAAGAGTAAAAGGTTGCATCAAGCCTAAATTACACCCTTGCAGCCGAGAAAGAACCAGCTAGAGTCTCTGCAGTCACAAAATAGAGAAGAAATAAAATTCGAAGCAGATACGGAATCACATTGGGCAGATACGGAATCGCATGGCGATGCGATTGTAGAGTCGGAGTCAGAATCGAAGTCAGCCATCGATTAGGTGGTTGAAATTGACGGTTGAGATCTATTTCATATCGTGCTGTAATGCCATGTTAGGAAATAATCATAACAACCAATCTATTTATTATGAGTTAAGAGATATATATATATATATATATATATATATATATATATATATATATATATATATATATATATATATATATATAGGTATCTTGACACCATACAAATAATCCAACATGCGATATGAGATTAAATTTAAACTAAACCCAA
Source organism: Dracaena cambodiana (assembly GCA_036321105.1). Lineage (NCBI taxonomy): Eukaryota > Viridiplantae > Streptophyta > Magnoliopsida > Asparagales > Asparagaceae > Dracaena > Dracaena cambodiana. Next base: position 37,137,285 of record JAYEPQ010000007.1, read on the forward strand.
ATACAAGATAATTTTCTAATCTAACAGCCATAATGATACTGAACCCCTAATGTATCTACTATAAAAAGTGTCGAGACTATGGAAACTCCTAGCCTCATAGATTGTATGATGAGTAAGCCACTCTCTTGTGGCCTTAATTTTTCAAGATTAGCCATTACTCTGTCTTTAAAGACGATAAACCCTACAAAGTGAACAAAAGTGGATAATAATATATATTATTTTAAATTGACAAATAGTTTTTACTTATGGAGAGTTTCTAAAACCTTGTCAAATGAGAAAGGTGGTTTCTAGATTCGACTAAAAATGAGAATGTAATCAAAATAAACCAAAACAAACCTGCATAAAAGAGACACAACATCTGGATCATAACTCCATAAACGCGCTAAGCACATTAGACAATCCAAATGCATGATTAACTATTCATACAATCCGTCCTTAATGTTAAAGGCAACTTTTTACTTACAACCTTTGCATATATGGATATGAAAATATCCAGAATGATGATCGGTCATTGAGAAGGTATGAGATCTAAAAATCATGTCTAGGATTAAATCATCAAGTCTAGGAATGGAAAACTTAAACTTTGTAGTTACCTTGTTATGACAAGACTATCCTTGCACATCTCTTTGCTACCATCCTTCTTAAGAATGATGCATGTACTCATACTTTCTTTGATAAAGCCTTTTTTCAATAACTCATCAACTTATCCCATCAGCTCAGTGTGCTTGATAGTGTTCAACCTGTAATGCAGCAAATTAAGAAAACTAGATCCTGACACAAAATCGATAGCATACTAGATATCTTTAAGGGAAGTTTATCATGTAGTTCTTCGGGTATGATATCACAAAAATAAGTAAGAATTTAATGAACTTCACGAGGACATTCATCCAAGGTGCTAGGAGACTTTTCTAGCACAACTATTGCATACACTATCCTCTTCTCTATACTCTCCTTTAGGAACCGTAATCCGTTCACTAGGTGATGAGATTTATTGTCTACCTGATCTGTGATCATTTCAGTCTTCTGACTCTCCATACTAGGGTTGGGTTGGGTTGTGTGGGTTAACACCATTCTTATTCAATTAAACTTGAATTTTTAAGTATTTGACCTACCAAAACTAGTCACCTCTAAATCATACAACAATGGCCAACCAAGCAAAATATGTATGGCATTCATGTCTAAAATATCACACTAAAGTCGGTCTAGAGAACTGATATTTGATAGACACTAAACAATGTTGAATAATAGTTTGAGTGGTTCTAACAACCTAAGTAACATTGTATAATTATTGATAGGGTTCAGTTCTAAGACCCATCTTCTCAACACCTGTTTGAGATAAAATTGACATAACGACCTCCATCAATCATCACCTTATAACTCTTGACCTTTAGTGAAATGTGAGTGTGGAAAATACTAGATCTATATCTATCCTCATCCCTAGATACAATGTTAAGACACTTGACAACATTCAATCGGATATTGGAAACTCTCTTATCCTCATTATAATTACTAGTGTTCCCTACGGCCTCGTAAATCCCCTCCTTAAACTCATCATCATCTAACTGAGGTCTCTCAACTAGTTGGTTTCTAGTCAAACACTTTGCAGCCATGTGACCATACTCTTAATACCTGAAATACTCTACACTTTTGGCACCCTGTTTAGAAGATTTTCCTATTACTGATTTACTGTTGGATCCTTAGTGGCATGAGTATTATGTTTCACACTATCAGACTGATGCTTAGACTGTTCCACGGCTTTAGAAGTTAACTTATGCTCTATGGAAAATTTAAATGAGTGCTCTATTCTTCTGCTAATTGACAAATTTGTGCAAATTAATCCACATTGGGGTGTCAATATGCATGAGTCGTTGTATGTCAAATCTCAATTCTGAATGGAACCTTTATGTAGCCTAGTGATGGTCCTCTCGTATCTCACAATGAAGGGTCAAGCCATTAAATTGGATCCTATAATCTTGAACTGACATGCTACCCTAATGAAGAGTGTGTAACTTGTCTAGGAGATGACTCCTAAATGTCGAAGGAAGATATTTCTCATTAAGACTAGCTTTAATATCTCGCCATGTTCAATGGAGTCTATATACTTCGCACACATTCTTCACTGATGCCCAGTAAATCCTGGCCACTCCTACAAGTCTCATTCGAGCAAATTTGATCATGGGCATCATTTGTCTGTAGGAGCTTTCTTTAGCACATAACAGTTCTTGGTAGGATTGTTAATAATCATGTGATATACACAATAATTGGGATCATCAACCTTTCCTACTTCTTCAGGGTGCTTGGCCTCCGGCAATTTCAACATATTCTTCTTCATGAGCAAATTGAAAATGGTAATTGTATGCTCATCCTTAAAGGAATATTGTTTTTGAGGAGCCCTTGATGGAGGAGGAGGCCTCGTAGGAGGAGGTTTAGCTGGACCTATAGCATCTATTGCCACCTCTCTTTCCCTTTAAGTCGAGATAAAAGCTCCAGAATTATTTCTTCTTGGTCTTCCTCTTTATTTAGTCTCAATCCATTGTGCAATTTCTTCACCTTCCTCGGCTTGCATTGGTAGTTCTTTCCAAGTAGTGGACTTCATAGTCCCTATCCTGGCGAGAACTTTAGTAGAGAAATAGTGTCTGCAAGTTTCCACTAAGGTCTTTCATGGCATCCCATGTGGACATCTCAAATAATGATTTCAAAATCTTTTGATGAAGTCTTGAGCTGACTCCCCCCTTCTTCTGCTTTGTAGCAAGAAGTGCTGGCATTGAGATCTCCATGTCATCTTCATAGAATCTGGTCAAGAAAGTTTTTTCCATGTCATTCCACGAGCTTCCGGTTCCCAGTTCTAATATTCGTAACCATTCAAATACTAGACTTGTGAGGTTACTAACAAAAACCCATGTGATGATAGGGTCATTTCTGACCAGATGCACTGTTTGTGATTTGAAATAGTAAAGGTGGTAATTTGACGACCTTTTACCATCGAAAGACTTCAACTTCAGATGCTTATAATTTTCAAGGATGGTATAGTTTCACGATCTCCATCTCTTACAAATCACTCTTATGAACTAGAGCGTTGAGCTGGTTTTGGAAGCTTTTTATTAAGGCAACATGTGGATTGCCTTTGTATTCTGAACTCTCAGATTGATGATGTAGTGTTCAGAACGATTGTCTTCTTCTTCATGTTCCTCGCCTTCGGTACTCCCTGTAGAAGTACGAGTTTTGTTTTCGAAATGCAGGAACTCCTAAAAGAAATTTCTTTTTTGTTTTTTGTTCTCTTTGATCAGGAATTGAAGTATTTTCTTGATCTCACTTATGAATTCTTGTTATTTCTGGAAGAACTTTACCTGTTCATCCGTCCTCTTTATAAACTCCTTAGGATTTTCTTACACCATGTGCAAAAAGGCAGAATTTTCCAAAAACGAGTCAAGAGTTTGGGATTCTATGATGGCAGAGTTTATTCCTTCTTCTTCATCGAAGGAGATTCTGGCCATCTTCCGCTGATCTAATGGCACTGTTACCCCCTTTTGAAGTCTGGTGTTTTGAAAAATACTATGAATATCGCTGAATACACTCTTCAGACTAGAAGAGCATTCAGAATCCAACGAATCTGACTAAGGAAATGTTCTCATCTTATTCTTCTTCCTCTTCTCCAAAGTTATAATGTTAGAAAATACTTCGGAGTACTCTGGTTCAGATAATTCTTGTCTAATATTGCACCTTCTTCTTTTTGAAGGTTGGGCTGGAGACAACACAAGTTTTTTGAAGACAGATGGCCTTGTGGGAACTGCAACATAGCGACAATGAGAAAACGCTGCGTTGATTAACTATTCAAAATGATAGTGAGACACATGAAATTTTCTCTCCTCTGGTTGATAAATTCCCTAAGGTCCCCTGCACTAGAACTCATGGGATTGTTGGTAGATGCAATATTCCTTCCAAATAATATTTTTGGGATACGAGAATCTATCCCCTTAAAAATATTTGGAGCAAATTTAATTTTAGCCTTTACAGTTGGAGAATGAGCTTCTGATGAAGCTGGAATGACTAGAGCCTTAGAGGCTAAATTTTCTTTGAAACGCAAGTCTTAGGATTGCGTTCTTCTATTGATATGCGAATTTGATATTTGCGCTTGGTTTTAAGAATGCGGGTCTATGGCCTGCATTTGCCTTCTGAAATGCGGGTCTGAGATCCACATTTTGTTTTTGAAATGCGGGTCTGAGCTCTATGTTTGGCTTATAAAATGTGGATGCAAACTCCACGTTTATAGTCAAAAATGCACTTGACTTGCAAGTGGCGTTTTTGTAAAAAACGCAAATGAATCCGTCTTCACCTTAGTCCAGTTTCTTGTTGGAGATCGTAACTTCACTCTTCGGTCACCATTTGTAAATTGGAGTTTTGCTCGGTTGTGGTTCAACGGTAGTTCTTTCCTTCATGGCTTTGTGGAAAGCATGAGTCTTGCTTCTCCTGAGGTTCCTCTTCATGATGTGGATGAGAGAGAGTTTGTCTTCAGTATCATCTCCTTGTAGATTGGAGAATGGTCGTTTCCCGTTGTGGTTACTGGGATTCTGATCTATTCCTTTGGGATCAATGCGTGTCTTAGATGGAACAGACCTAGAGCTTTGTACTGAAGGAGATGAAACTCCTCCTTTGAGACTAGTAAGGTCTTGAAAGTCCTTAGGCAGGTCGCCTTGGACTATAGTCTTTAAAGTCTCGTTAGAGGCAGAGTTGGTAGAGATCTTGTGGTATTTCACAAGGATCTTGGGCTCGCAGAGTTAGAAGAAAGCAACTTCTTGTACTTCTCTTAGTCGAACTCGATGATGAGTGATTCGACCATGGTGCCAATAGGGACCTTGTCTAATTGGACTATGGCTGTATCATCGGAGATGATCGGACTTACCTGAGGAGTTGCCAATCTTCTGTTCGCTATAAAATTTGAATTGTATTGAACCTTTAGAAAAATTACAATAATAATAGCTGCCCATTTACAGAAGATGAGAAATCTAGTTTGCTCTTTGTTCAAGCTTAAGGTTTTGTTGTAGCCGTGGAGGACAATCCTGCTCTCTGTTGAAAGGAAACTAGATTTGAATAAAGAGTAGGATCGTCCTCCACGGTTACAAATGCAGATGCAAACTCCATATTTTAGCTAAGAATCTAGTTTCCTTTTTGTTCAAAGCTAGGGTTCTTTTCACCAATAATAATGGCTGCCCGTTTGCAGAACTTGCGTTCAACTGCAGAATGTGGATGCAAACTCTATGTTTATTCAAATGTATTATTCATATTTATTTCAGTTGCTATTACTCTTTATCTTTTCGTACTTCTATTATCATTATATTTAGTCACGATCTGACGATCTAAATGTTCATGCCCAGATTTTCAGATAGAATCAGATGAGTAAGTTCAAGATATGATAGAGTAGTTGAAGCAGTGTATTGTCAATCGTTCCGTACAGTTTTGTAGTTTTAGGTAACTTCTGCCATTCGTATTCTTTATCCGCAGTTATTTCTCTATTTTCGTCAGTACCCATTGTAATCAAATTCTTTCCACTAAATAAAATTTTAATTTCTATTAATATAATTTTGTAATTTGTGGAACTAATTGATATTGTACTGAGGCTTAAGGTATTTTCTCAAATATGCTGTTGAACAATTCGGCTATTTAACATTCTAGATGGCATGTCTTTACATGCAAACACATATATCTTTACAAGATTTCAACATCGCACAAGTTATTTGAGAAGATTTTGCTTTCTTAGGAATGATGGCTTGTTCATAAGAATGTTTGTCCATTACTAATAATGTTTGTCCATCTTTTGTACAAAACTATCTACTTTTATATATATGCACGAAACTATATTTGAAACTGTTTACCTTTTACTTAAAAAACAATATATTTATAGAATTCCGATGCTCCTCAATAAATCTTTAAGATATTTGATTTAGTTATGTGGATTTGCTCTCAGCCTTAACAATATTTGTTAAGTTTAAAAATTCTATTTAGACTCATTAATCAAATATCTCTAACTCTAATTATAAATTAAACAATATATATATATATATATATATATATATATATATATATATATATATATATATATATATTTATATATATATATATATATATATATATATATATATATATATATATTTAAATATGACTATTTCTTTTTTATCTATATAGATTGTTTGCAAATTTTGCAGGAAATAAGTGTTTATCAAACACAATAATAAAAAGTGACAAATGGAATAAAATTAAAGATGAAATAAGTCAAACTGCACATATACTTTGTATAAATTTAGGACGTCTAAGAATATACAGACATAGATGAACAATAAAAAATAAAATTTAATCCAGCTATCCAAAATTTTATGTATTTATTGAAATTCATGGAAAAGTCATTAAAATTAATTGAATTCACTTTTGCTAAATGAATGATCAAACAATTTATATGTTAAATTAATTAGTTTAAAATAATTTTACTGTCTCTAGGCCATAATCTAATGAAGCCACCAAATATGGTCACAGACAAAATTGAAAGATAAATACATGGAAATATGCATATTTTTCAATCAAATAATCAAAATTATTATCATTCTTAAATAGGGAACACATTTCTAATTTTAAATTTAAATATCTCGAATATTCAAAATTCCTCATTATGAGTTCCATATTTTGCATATTTATGTTCTTTATTTTATTTATATTTGTATATAAATAATTTCTACTTGGATATGTTTAATGTGTTTTTATAGGTAATAAAGGATTTGCAAGAAAAATAAGCCAATTTGTAATATATATGAGCAAACGAAGTCAAGTACAGTGAAGACAAATATCCATATACAATAGAATCAATTTCAAGAGCAATTTTAATAAAGGTAATTACCTGAAATGGAAAACTCTACAGGAGAAATTTCTAGATATCTGAATTATCTTCAAAATGACACTAAGCACAGCTCAATTGGAGTTCATATATGATCGCGATGGTTGTTTTATCAATCCAGTGGTCTACGGGTGTGCTGAAATTAATTTTGGATTTTTGACCTAAAAATAGTATTTTAAGCCATTTAATCTCAACTGTTGGCTTATAATAATTATGGATTAGATTAGTTTGTTTTAGATTAGGTTTACATATTTCTTAGTAGAGTTTGAATTGAAATATGATTGTATTTAGGTTATAAATACCCTATAAATCCTTATAAATTTATATGACTTTTTGAAATTTTTATTTATTTTAATAAAATATTTTTAAGCTTTAAAGAGGGACAACTGCCATATTTAAACTCGACAGAGCTTAATTTTTTCGTTCTTAGTTAATTTCTTTGTACGTATTCTTTTAATTACTTTCGTAAATTAGTTTTTATTACTTTCTTAGTTTAGATTTAATTGCTTTCATAGTTGAGATTTACTTGCATTGTTAAATTAGGATTTAATTGCTTTCTAGTATAATTAGTTTTTCTTTTGTTTTATGAATAAAAATATGATCATTTTAGTTAGGCTCATACATAACTAATTTGAATTAGCCCTTAGATATAGATGAAGTTAAATTAATAATTCTAACATGATTTCTTCTCTTATTTCCAAAAGAATTAATGTTATAATTTTTCTATAGATAAAATAAATATATAAATTCGTAAATTCATGTATTTGATAGATCATGCTTAAGGAAATTTTGATAATTTATATTTAGATTATTTTTGGAATTTGTTTTCTTTACTTTTGTCTATAGAATTATCTACTAGATATTATTTGGATTAATAAAAATATTACTTTTGATAGTTTATGCTTTCATACCACTTGATAGATTATGCTTAGAGATATTAGATTAAAACTAGAATAAAAATATCACCTTTTTAATATGTTACTTATCGTGCATCTTAAAAAGATGGGAAGAAGAAGGAAATTCATTGTTAGATTATTAGTTTAATGGATTTAATCATCTTAGGCTAGCATTAGAATAAAAAAAACAAACCTTTCCTCGATTCTATTCATTATAGTTAAATTGCTAGAATTAAACAATTTGTAAGATTATAAAACACTTGAGATTTCTGTGGGACGACTTTTAAAGTGCTGCAATTGATACTGTACACTTGCAGTAATATATTTCACATCAACCCACTATAAGCTTCTTATTTTTTATTTTTTTTTACTAAGTTGTCATTTTCATATTTTATGTATTATCATATTCATATATGAGCCATAGAGGAGCCAAACCCGCAATATTGAAACTTTACATAAAAAGAATTCCTTGTCAAACATCATTATCCGTTTGTCCCATTTACTACACTGAGTTCAACATGCATCAACTTAGGCTATGCTTGGGAGATTAATTTTGAAATATTTTGGGGTATTTTGGAGTAATAATGATGGAGATTGGATAAGATTTTTTGATATAATTTGATTTAGATCAGACAATTAGATAGAGTTTGGTTTTGATAGGATTCTGTTCTTTTATTTATTGTTAAGATTTTCTATAAGTTTGATTTAAAATAGGATTTTGTTCTTATCATTATTTCTAAGATTGTCTATAAATATGCCTTGTATATCAGATTTTAAAGGATGAATAATAAAATATTAAAAATTTGTGAAAATTATACATGAATTTGCATGATTCAAAATCTCTCCTCGTGGATTCATTGAGAGTGCGTGTGGATTCGGCTCAATCCATTCTCAAATTTTGTGTTTTTCCCACTTCTTCCAAAAAGTCCTAATTTCTGAATCACTAGCTATAATTTCACTTCTATCCTTCCTATAATTGGTATCAAAGCTCTATCCCATCCTTTCCATCCCTTCCATTCTTGTTAATTTTCTTTAAGATTTTTTTTCAAAAAAAAAATATAAACATACACATATCTGAGATCTCATATCTAAAAGAAAAAGAAAAAAAAGCTGGTCTGAGAAAAAAAATAGAGGGACAAAAGAAGAAATGAAAGAAAGTTCAAATAACAAAAAGATTGGGATTCCTTTTCCCAACCTCTTTATCAATACTTCTTCATCCACCTCCTTCTCCTTCCTCACAACCTCGCAACCTCCGAGTCCAGCGCCCGTCGCTACCTTTCAATCCTTCTTCCGAGATCATCTCATCCCCTCCTCAACCTCTCCACCGCGCTACCAACACCACCTTAGCCGCCCGACGACGTCATCTCTAGATCTCCTCCTCCTCCAGCAACACTTTTCACCGGATTCGCCTCTGCTTTGACACCCCCACCCTTCACTATCAACTCTGCCACCCCACACAGAAGCTAATATTCTCCCCACTCTCTCTCTTTTCCCTCAGAGCCTAAATTAGCTACTCCTTTGCTTAGTATCTTATCCTTCTACAGCAAATTCAACGATAACCATCTCCCACCAACAGATTAGCCGCTCCTCTGCTTAGTACCCTTCTACAGCTTATCAATGCCTGTAATCTTTTGATTGAGGATACGGAGTTTGATTTGAAGTTGAGATTTGGATTTGATTTGTGTTTGGTTTAGGTTAGATTTGATTTGGATCCTAGTGAGCCCACAATCTAGTGTAAAGCCCGGACTATTGTAAAGCCGGGACTATTGAAAAATGGACTCACTAGGAAAAATGGTGTACTCCTTTGGAAACTCTCAAAAGAAGTTGGGCTAGAATTAATTTAGTTCAACCCGACCCGCAAGCTCCATATCCAAATCACTTTTATTTTGTTCAATTTGTAGTAGCGGATCTAATTTGATACCAGTGCAGTCCCGTTAAGAACAGAAAATCCATTAAAAGAAATTTGGTGATTCGAAACCCATTTGAAGTTCGATTCACAACAGATTTGAAGTGTTGCACTCCTGGAATTGTTCCCTACCAGTTGTGACTGAATTAAAACTTTACAGCAGCCGAATCATCTTTGAGAGACTCCAAAAGACCTGTTGTAAGTGCACGAGTTTCTACAATTATGGTTTCCATCATCTGGTCTAAAATAATACTTAAAAAAAGATTCATTGTGAAAAACCTAGCTTTGGAATAGTGAGCCTCCGGGGTGATCAAGGATGTCTTTACCTCTGCCCCTGGGATTATCTCTTCCCAAGGCTTATATTGATTTTGGAAAATCTCCGAGTTACATTCACCCACGGTATACTATTGAACAAAAAGCGAATTAGTGAATCATAAAAGGATTCTTCCTTATTTACCTAGAGATCATCGAAGGTGCTAGGCATGGACATAGAAATATCTATATTAGAAGGAAGCACTGATAAGGGTGAAGTTCATAACCCCAAGGGCCCAACCCATTTTGGGTGTAACAACTCAAATAGGCTCTGACACGTCATTTTGTCCCCATATTTACATAGCGAAGAAAGGCTCGTGCACGATTGCGTGACTGCGGAGCACCGATTGCCTGACACAATAGCGAAGGAAATGCATTTTGAGTACAAACTACCGGTGGTACTGGACTGGATCTAAGCGAATAATCTCTCGCACATATCACAAGCACCATCTCTTTACCATGACGACTTGGCGAAGAAAAGTTACCATCCCACCTAGGCCCCAAGGGGTTGACGATTCCTCTCGAAGACTTTGCTTCATCACAGTGACGACATGGGGGCCTTGCGCTACGATGTCATTCTTTGATAAGGTTATCAAGTCGTCCATTCATTTGTATTAAAAACCTAGGTGAATCTTCCTTATTAATAGAAGTTATGTGATTGATAAGTTTCAAAAATACGACCAAAGATTTGATAGGCTTGATCAATGACTCAAACAACTATATCTTTAGAACTACAGTGAGCAAATGGATAAAATAAGCCCAAAAAACAAAGAGAAGTATTTTCAAAATTATGGAGAGAGTATGATGAAATAAGTCAAATGGTTAACAATGATAGCATTGCTTATAAAGTTAAAATAGATATTGCTATTTTTAATGATGAATGTGTTTTGTAACCTAAACTGAATACAGAAGTTTATGATGAGTCACCATTAGTGAAAGATGGAACTTCCTTTTCTGTTCATAGAAGTTGATAATTCAATAGTTCAATTTCTAAAAAAATTTCAGCTAAACCAATTGCGACGTATAGCCGACATAGATGCACTTATTATCATGTTCTTAAAGAGAAACCTATAGTTTCCATGGAAGATCTCCTACTAAAATTTCATAAGAAACTTCACCGACAATTCATATTTACCAACAGTATTTATAAATCAGTTGCAGATGCACAAGAACTAGAACTTCTGTCCAAAGTGAGGTAATATATAAGATTTCAAAGTCATCATGTTTTGAAATAGTAAAACCAGAGTGCTCTTCAATTTTTCTATTACCATCGATAGAGCTACCATGTAGACCTCAGACAGAAAAGGAATCTGTAGTTGATAATGAGGTTAAAGTTTTGATTTCTCTTGGGAGTTCTTTTTACAGGGATTGTAAGGAAATTACACATTCAACATACAATTTCATATAAAATTTTGAAGAAGATTGCTTCAACTACCTATAGTTAGGATATTTTGTGGGATCCTTATATCTGCTAGTTATTCATATGTGAGTATAGTCCCACATTAGATAGGACAAAAAAAGTATATGAGTTTAATACAAAGTTGGGATCCTGACCTAATAGCTTAAAATTTTGGGTCAAACTGGTTCTCAGTTTTGTGTTTAGGCCCATCATACTTCCAGTTGGACCTAGCTTTTCTCCCCAACAATTGGTATCAAAGGCGAAGTTTCGATCTTGGCAAGTCATTGAAAAATGACAGAAGCTTCTTCGTCTACACCGACTAAAGTTACTGTGACTAATGCAAAATTTAAAGTTGAGAAGTTTGATAGTCGTAATAATTTTGACATATGGAAATGCAAGGTTTTGGATATTCTTTATCAATAAGAGTTAAATGTTGCTCTGGAAGATGAGAAGTTAGAGAAGATGACCAATAAAAAAGGAAAAAGAGTCAATCACCAAGTATGTAGTACCATTCGATCTTGTCTCACAAGGGAACAGAAGTATCCATTCATGAGAGAGATATCTGCAAGTAAGATGTGGAGTGAGCTGAAGAACAAGTTTATAAAGAAAAATAGTGATAATCGGCTCTATTTAAAGAAGAAATTATTCTGCTTCCAGTATCAATTAGGTACATCCATCAACGATCATATTGCTACTTTTAATAAAGTAATAGTAGATTTGTTAAATTTGGATGAGACTGTTGAAAATGAAGATAAAGTTTTATTATTGTTGGCCTCTCTTCCTGATGAGTATGATCACTTTGTCACTACTCTCTTTTGTGGTAAGGATAAGGTGGTTTTTAATGAAATATATAATGCATTGTACAATTCTGAAATTAGGAAGAAAGATAAGAAAGAGTATGGATACAATACAGCTGAGGTGTATACTGGCAAAGACCGATCTCAAAGTTGTAAATCCAATCAGAGAAGCAAATCCCATTCAAGAGGCAGACCTGATAAAGATGAATGTGCTTTTTGTCATAAGAAAGGATATTGGAAGAAAGATTGTTCAAAGTTGATAAAGAAAAATAAAGGTAAGGATGATTCTGATGCATGTGTAGCCAAGTATGAAGATGATAAATCAAATTTTGCATTGGCTAGTCTATCTTCAGTTTCTCATTATGATGAGTAGATTTTGGATTCTAGATGCATCATCTATCATATGCGTCCTCACAAGGTGCGGTTCTTCAATTTTGAAGAGTCTGATGGAGGAGCTGTTTTCATAGACAACGACAGCTCTTACAAGACAATTGGGATAGATTAAATCCATTTAAAGAATCATTGTGGATCAACCAGAGTTTTGACAGATGTTCGGTATGTACCAAATTTGAAGAAGAATTTCATCTCTTTGAGAGAGTTAGAAGCAAAAGGTTTTGCTATATCTATCTAAGATAGAATTCTCAGAGTCACTTCAGGCACACTTGTGGTGATGAAAGATATAAGAAAGAATATCTTATACTACTTTTAGGGCAGTACAGTTATTGAATTAAAAGTTACTGTCTCTGAAGAGGATGCAGATGCAGAAACAACCATATTGTGGCACATACAACTTGGTCATGTAGGTATGGGAGCTTTGTAGAATTTAGTGAAGAAAGGTTTACTAAAAGGTGCAAAAACTTGTAAATTAAATTTCTATGAGTATTGTGTCATGGAAAAGAAGATAAGAGTAAAATTTGGCACTGCTATCCATAATACTGAAAGAATTTCGGACTATATTTACTCTGATATTTGGGCTCCTACTAGAATACCTTCTTTGGGAGGTATGCATTACTTTGTTACGTTTATTGATAATTACTCTAGAACAGTTTGGGTGTATCTGATGAAGACTAAAAGATAAAGTGTTGAGAATTTTTCTGAAATGGAAAAAGATGACTGAGACTCAGACAAGCAGCAAGATAAAGAAGTTTAGATCAGACAATGATGGTGAGTATAAAAGTGATCTGTTTCTAAAAGTTTGCTAAGGTGAAGGTATTGTTCAATACTTCACCAACACAGATTCACCACAGCAAAATGGAGTGACAAAATAGATGAACCGGACTTTGCTGGAGAAGGTTCAGTGTATGTTGCTTAATGTTTGGTTAAGTAAGGGATTTTGGGCTAAATCAGTAACTTATGCGTGTCATCTCATTAATCGATTACCATCAACTGCGATTAAAGATAAGACACTGATTGAGGTATGGTCTGTAAAACCTGCTTATAATTATGATTCTTTACATGTGTTTGGTTCCACTGCTTATTATCATATAAAAGAGTTTAACCTGGATCCGAGAGCTAAGAAACATTGTTCATGGAAATAAGCTCGGGTGTGAAAAGATATCGCCTTTGGTGTCCAAATTCGAAGAAAATCATTTGTATCAGGGATGTTACTTTTGATGAATTTGCTATGGTGAAAAAAGTGACACTTAGTAATTCTGAAAAAGAGAAGAAGTCTAGTAATATTCAGCAGCAGGTGGAGAATGCTCCACAACACACACACACACACACACACATACACACACACACATATATATATATATATATGAGTTTGAAAAATCCAGAGTTGACCTAGTCTATATCGACAGTCCAGTGGCAGAGGAGGATACCAAAGAAAAAGAGAAAGAGGTTTCAACCCAAGAATCTCCACAATAACTAAGCTCAATTGCACATGACAAGCCACATCAAGAAATTAAAAAACCTGCTCGTTTCCTTGATACAGTAGTGACATATGCACTTCGAATTGTAGATGATGTTCCTTCCACCTATAGAGAAGCAATTAGAAATTTAGAAGATAAGAAGTGGAAGAGAACAATAGATGAGGAGATGCAGTCTCTTCAGAAGGCAATTGGATACAAATGGGTATTTGCAAAAAAAAAAAGAAAGATTTCCTGACAAGAATGATATCCGCTACACTACAAGATTAGTGGCGAAAGGTTACGCTCAGAAGGAAGGAGTTGATTATAATAAGGTATTTTATCCAGTCGTTAAATATTCTTCTATTCGGATTTTGCTAGGCTTAATAGCACAGTTTGATTTGGAACTAGTTCAACTTGATATGAAAAATCGCATTTTTACACGGTGATTTGGAAGAGGAAATTTATATGACTCAGCCAGTTAGATTCAAAGTTACTGGAAAAAGAAAATTGGATTTGCAAATTGAAGAAATTATTGTACGGATTGAAGCAATCTCCGAGGCAACGGTACAAGCTATTTAATCGGTTTATGATAGGGTTAAAATACACTAGAAGCAAATTTGATCACTGTTTGTACTTTCGCAAGTTACATGATGAATCTTTCATTTTTTTACTTTTGTATGTGGATGATATGCTAATAGCTTCAAAGAGCCAAGAAGAGATTGAAAAGTGCTAGTCCTCGAGCAAAACCTAAATCTAAAAAGAAAAATAAAAATCCTAACTCACTTTCGTAGGAATCGCGATTGCACTTAGCTCGTGCAATAAGCCTTTAAACCCCTAGGTTACCCTAGTGGACGAGTGTTGTCTCGTGAGGGTTTGCAGTGAATATACCCACAAAATTCAAGAAGAAAATAGATTAAGGAATAAAGAAAAGAAAAATAAGGATAACCGAAAATCAAGAAAAATAGAAATTTTATACAAAGGAAAGAAAAATCTTTTTTTTTTATGATATTTTCATCAATTAATCTCACTAATATACAAACTCAAGAACGCATTTAGATTATCAATTTTCAAATCGAGCGTCATATCAGATACACTTATCATTTTAATCAAAAATTTAAATCCTATATTTCAATACCTACTAACAGATAATTCATTGGCTCCTATACAACTACGTGCACGTGTGATAGTTTATTTCGGCCTTAGACTCAAACTCTAACTCATGATTCATCTCCTCTCTCATAACAAATTTTTTCCTTTTTTTTTCTTTTTTTTTTAAGAATATTTCACCTTTCATGCGAATATTCACGCTTGCTTAGGCGCAACATACCCGATTACTTGGTTCATACTCTTTTCATTTTTCTTTTTCTTTTTTTTTTAGAATATTTCACCTTTCATGCGAATATTTACACTTACTTAGGCGCAAAGTACCCGATTACTCAGATCATACTCTTTTTTTCACTCTTGAGGCTATTGCCTTAATACCAGGCGCACCCCATTATTTTATCACTCTCGAGGTTATTGCCTTAGGCTCACCCCATTATTTTATTCTCACATTTTTTTCTTTTTTTTCTTTTTTCTTTTTTTTTCTTTTTTTTTTTTTTGTTTAGAGAGAGAAACTTACTCAATCGTTATCATCTTTGTCCTTAATCTAATAAACTATTATGAAGTGAAAAATAGATGTATATTTGCCTCAAAACTACTGTTAGCAATATTTATTTTTTAGATTTTGATCTTTTTCATAAAATTCAAAGTGTATCATCCAATCTACTCTCCTATCCAATTTCAAATCTAAATTTGTTCCTTTATCTGTAAGTAGTTTGATCTATTGATAAAAATACAAAAGTTTTTTTTAATTTATTTTTCTTTTCAGTTTTTTTTTTTTAATTTTTTTCAGTTAGTTACCCTAAAAACTAACCAAAGTGTAAAATAAAGAAACCCAAAAATCTAAAAAAAAAAAATCATAAAAACAAAAATAAAATCCTAAAAATCCTAAAAAATAAAAATCTCCTAATCTACTCCCCCACACCTAAACTTGTGTATGCCCTCATACACAAACCAAGGGTGGTAAAATAAAAAAAAGAAAACTATTATACAAATATTATACACTTATTAGAAAATTCAAACGGTTACGACCTCTTGATCGCTTTCCACTCTCATAATGTGTCCTTTTATGTTTTGATATGGATGAACTTAGCCTTTTTGTCAGTTTTGCATTTAATCTCTCCATCTTATTTTTGATTTTTCTCAATTTTTTTCTACTTTTCTTTTTTTTATTCAATAATAAAATTTTGAGGTTGGAAAGTGTACCTTTACCATCGTTCGTATTCCATCCACGAGTATCTTTCATATTTGTAAGTATTTTGGTTTTATCAACGTGTGAAATAACATACTCACTTTGGTATTGTGGAATCATTAGCTCAATTTTGGAGGGCTCTTTTAAGTCATCAGGTATCATGATCTCTTCTTTTTGATGTTCCTTTCTTTCCTCAATTGTTAGGGGCTTGTCATGCAAATTTTCTTCAAACCTGTCATCAAAATTCTCAAAAGAAAATGCCATACTAGTAGACTTATCATTAGTCAAGTTATTATGAATGGATAAAAATTCTTCTTCACAAATTTCTTCACAATTTCCATCAAAAGAATCAAATGATAATGTGTCACTAGCAAGCAAAATATTTTCTTTATCACTGGTTTCTTCATAATTATTGCCACAATGGTCTAAAATAGGTTGATCACAATGTTGAATTATAGACTCATCATGCACAAAACTATTTAATTCATTTTGAATCGTATCTACTTCAGAAGATGACTGGAGTGATTGCTCGTTTGAGTCAGATACGTTCAAACTATTAGATGGTTGATCTATAAAAAGTTTAGCTTGAGAAATCGCTTTGAGAAGATCTTCCATACAAGATTCAATTTTAGAGGATGATTTTTGAGATGATGATTTTAGCAAAACTTCCATATCTTCCTCTATTCTACATTTTCGTTCCTCAGACTCATGATCGTAATTTTCCTTATTTTTCTCAAATGATTGCATCTCGAGATCATGAGTGAAATTTGAAGAATGATATGATGGATCCATGTACATATTTGATGACAGATATGAAGTGGTTGGAGGTAGATTCTCATGACATACATATCTCGCTTCTAATCTTTTTAATTTTTCATCTAACATGTTCAATTGAATATCTTGTTCATGATTGAATGTAGAACATGAAGATAAATAGCCCATAAAGAAAGGATCAGATGGAGGATTCTCTTGATATGGCTCTTGATTATATGCAAAATTAGAATTATTAATCCATTCATAATTGTAATTTTGTGTATAAGAAGTGCTCGTAGGTTCATTATATGTATTGTGAATTTGATTATGACCTAGTCCTAGCGAACTTCCTATCCATGGACACTGATAATAATTATGGTATGGATCGCGACAATGATTGCAACCAGTTTGATTTTGAAACATTTTTTTTTAATTTTTTTTTTTGTTTGTTTTGAAGAAGGCGGAGAGGGAAAGGGATGGAAAAGAAAAAATAAAAACAACTGAAATATGATTTTTATAATTTTTTATTATTTTTTTTGTAGAATCAAGAAGATAAATACAGAAATACATAAAATATGAGGGAGCAACGGAAAGATATTGCCGCTAAATAGCGGTATTTACCGCTATTTAGCGGCCAAATCTGGGAGGTTACCTCTCGGATTTTTTCAGTGCACTTCCACAATGCTTTCCTTCACTTTGTATATCCTGTATCTAAAGTTCCAGATCTATACACACTCAACACACACTGTTAAGCCGTAAAACGTTAGAAAAAGCAAGAAAAACACCGTCGATCCCTGGCAACGGCGCCAAGAACTTGATGTGTTATATTTAACTGCAAGCGCACAGTGTCGATGTAGCGCTGTACAGGTCGTCCCACAGGGATCTAGGGTGTTTTTGCGATTCTTACTCTTTCCTTAGTCTAGCGGATTAACAAAGGATTCTAGGTTGAAGTTGGATTAATCTAAATAGTCTAGGATCTAGAATCCACTAGTTTCCAACCATGTATTTACTTCTACTATCTTCTTCATTCATAAAAATTTGATCTTTTTAGTTTAATCTTTATTTAAAGTGCCCTAAGTATGAGCTATCAAGTGGTGTGCAAGTATAACTCATCAAAGATACTACTTCTCATAAAAACAATCTAAATCTTTAGATAATTCAATGAAAAAGATAAAATCAACAACCCCAAACCCTAACTAAGTATAGGCTATCAAGAAACCTAATTCAAGTATAACCTATCAAAGTCTTAATCTTCGAGTTCTTGTATTTTAATCCTTTTAGAGAAAAATCATGTCTTTATTTATTTTTATTCAAGAAGAAAGACATTAGAAAGCAATTACATGGTGGATCCTAGCTTCATCTACATCCTAGAGCTAAACTAATTAGCTACTCATGATTCTAGAAAGCAATTAAATATAATCTAGAAAGCAAATAAATCTATACTAGAAAGCAATTAAATCTATCTAGAAAGCAAATAAAGATCTCAAAACAATGGCTTACCTCTGGAGCACGGTATTGTGGTCGCCACCCATTCAGCAAAAGCTTGATTTTATTAATGAAATACGAGTACAAACTAAATCCTAATCTACATTAACTACTGCTTCCAACCTAGAATACAAGGATACGGCCAATATATAGGCTTCGGAAATCAAACCCTAATTATAACATAACTATAAAGCTACAATATTACATCGAAGCCAGGGAAGAAAATTCAGCATGTGGGGCCCACAGTTGGCCGCTAAATGGCGGCTAAAACCGCTAAATAGCGGTTTTATTTCGAGTAAATCAATTGAAATTTCTTCCACATCCGTCTCGTGTCTTGCCCATTATATTTACTTGACTTTATTTGACTTTTCATATCTGTAACATCGTAGTTTCGTAGTTTTTCTCACTTTAGAAACTTTTCGTACTCTGATTTCCTACTCCAACATTGATTTCTTGCCATCTCCTTGTATGAATCGAATTACCTGAAAAAGGCACTAAAAATATCCGAGTAGCATTTATTTATATACAAAAATAGATAAAGTATGAGAGGAAAAATACAATATATGATATTCATCAAAAAGCTGAAAGCTCAGTTGAATTAAGAGTTTGAAATGAAATATTTAGGTGAAACTAAAAAGACTCTCGGCATAGAGATAAGCAGAGATCGAAAGAGAGGCAAGGTTTGGTTGTCTCAAAAACAATATCTGAAGAAGATGCTATAGTGTTTTGGCATGACAGAATAATCAAAACCTGTGAGTATCCCACTTGTTTCTCATTTCAACTAAAATGTAGTTTTATCTCCTAGTACTAATGAGGAATGTGAGTATATGTTCAGGGTTTCTTATTCAAATGCAGATGGTAGTTTAATGTATGCTATGGTGTGTACGAGACTGATATTTCACAGGTAGTTGGCGTTATGAGCAGGTATATGTATGATTCTGAAAAAGAACATTGGCAGGTTGTGAAATGGATTCTACGGTATCTTCTGAATATCGTAGATGTTAGTTTAGTATTTGAGCATGTTGATACTCTTGGTCAGTATGTGGTTAGATATATTGATTCTGACTACGCAAGTGATTTGGATAAACGTTGATCAACTACTGGTTATGTGTTTACTCTTGCTAAAGCACCAATAGTTGGAAGTCTACTTTGCAGTCCACAGTTGCTCTATTTACAACAGAAGCATAGTATATGGTAGTTACAGAGGCTATAAAGGAGGTAATTTGGCTACAGGGGTTGCTTGAAAACTTGGGGGTTATTAAGAAACATATTACTATATATTGTAACAGCCAGAGTATAATTCACTTAGCAAGGAACTAAGTCTATCATACATGGACAAAGTATATCAACGTCAGCTATTATTTTGTGCAGGAAATTATTGAAAAAGAGAAAATACTATTTCATAAGATTGGAACTGTAGAGAATCTCGCAATATAATGACCAAGGTGGTGATTTCGACCAAATTCAAGCATTGTTTGTATTTGGTCAACGTTATGGCAGTTTGAAAATCTTAGTTTGGAGGTGCTGATGATGTGAGCCTTATTCGTCAAGGTAGAAATTGTTGAATTTTGGTATGATTCTTTTAGTCCCACATCAGTTAGGAATTAAGGAAATACTACCCATGGATCCTATAAATTGGCCTTGGATCTTTGATTTTGAGTATCCCAAAAATAATTAATTATTTTATAAAACTGTTCTGAAAAAACTGGTTTTATTTTGTGAAGTTTTCAAATTTGAAAAATTCCAAATTGTAATTTTGGATTTTTTGGATTTTAAAAAAATTCTCCTATTTTTGGGGACTTTCCAATTTGTTAGAGATCTTTGTAATTTGTAACTTTGGTAATAGTGGATTGATTGTTGGTGCCAGACAATGTAGGTAATATTTACCGAATCTCGTAAAATTTTGTGTCTTCTCTTATTTACATTAGTTTATTTATTCTCTGCCATTAGTTCTTATATGACACTATTTTGGGTGCCTATTTGTGTGGGTAAGATATCTGCTTTATGCAACAGTTCCAACCCTCTCCCTTATCCTTTATTTTTCCCAAATTGGAGGTATATTAATCAATATGATTACTTTAAACCTATTTATAGGAAAATATAGTGGTGGTTTGGTTATTTTAGCGAGAGTCATGCCCTTGGATGAGGGCTTAACTAGAGTTAAACATTAAAGGTTTGGGGTTTTTACATATCTTTCTCTTAAATATTTAAAAATTAGAATTTAGTTCCCCAAATCCTCATATTTATAATTTTGTCCCTCAAATCCTTTAAGTTACCACAATTTAATCTCCAGCCATATATTTGGTACGAATTTTCCGTTATACCCCTAACTTATTTCACTTTGGTTCTTCCTTCTCTCTTCCTCTTGTTATTGGGTTCCCCTCTCCATTCTTCTCCTCTCTATCTTTCCTCCCAATTAATTTCTAAAGTGAAGCAATTCAGGGGAACCCAAAAGGAAGAGGAGAGAGAGAGAGAGAGAGAGAGAGAGAGAGAGAGAGAGAGAGAGAGAGAGAGAGGAGAAGAATAGAGAGGGAAACCAAATAAGAAAATGGAAAGAGGAGAAAGAGAGAAGGGAGGACTAAAGTGAACTAATTCAGGGGTATAACGGAAAATTTGGGCCAAAAATATGGCTGGGGAAACTAAATTGTAGTAATTTAAAAGATTTGAGGACTAAATTATAAATATGAAGATTTAGGCGACTAAATTCTAATTTTTAAAGATGTAATGGACATATATGTAAAAACCCCTAAAGGTTTTAATTAGGCCTCCTCTTAGGTCTAGTGGTAGGCTTCTTACTGTGCCTGATTAATAAGCTACTTATTTTCCTTGATGCATAATAATTGGCAGAGTAGTTAGAACCTAGCCTGAACTGTGTGAAGTCCAGAAATTTCATGTAGTAACACTACTATTCATTATCAGTAGCCTAGTTGGTGAAGAAGTCAAGCTTATCCGCGTGGTTAATTACTGATCGATTAATGTAGAAGGTCAGGATTAAATCAAGGTCAAGTTCTATAGATAAAACAAGTCGTTTATGAAATGCTTGTAATAGTTTATCCATTTAGCTAACTGATTGATCAGAAACAATTTCTAGTCAAGTTTCAAGCGGAACTCAAATCGTCTCTTGTTCCTGTTGTGCCAGAGGAAGGGTCAGATTTAACTTCCTAGTCAAGTTCCATGTTGAAATGAATTTGAAGGAGGAAAGGTCTGGGTTTTTGTATGCAAATTTAGTCAAAAGTTCATGCCGAACTAAACACCTGATTTTCTCTGTCTCCTTTTTCTTGCTGAAAATTTTTACGAGTTTTTATTGATCTTACTCCTTATAAGCAAATGGTATGAATGATGTCAAGGCAGTGGTGTGTATAAATGGATATAATCTGTGTTGGGCAGCAGGCCCCACAAGAACTAATAACCACAAATACAATATAACAAAGACAATCAAGAAAATAACTGAATAAAACAAGAGGCACAAAAACTTACGTGGTTCGGTCAATGTGACCTACGTCCACGGCCGGAGAAGGATCGAAAATTTCATTATTTTTGGAGAATACAAATACAAATATAAAAGTAGTATTTTGGATATTTGTATGTTTTGGGTGTGTTTTTGGATGAGAGGAGAGGGCTCAATTTATAGCCCTCTCCCCTCCTTCATTTCCTCTTCCTAAGCAATGTGGGACTAAAGGCCACACTTAACAAATCTCCACCTTGGCCTTGGCCCGAACAATTTATGGCTTACTCCATCTTCTCCGGCAATGTCCCAACGGGCTGAATTACCACCTCTGAATGCCAATCAAGTTCAAGCACTACTTGAACTTATAAACAGGAAGAGCCTTCGTAAATATATCGGCAGGATTATCCTTACTACTGATTTTCTGAACAAGGACCTTCTTCTCAGCAATGATATCACGAATGAAGTGATACTTCACATCAATATGCTTCGTCCTCTCATGATACATCTGATCTTTAGTCAAGTGAATTGCACTTTGACTATCACAGTAAATAGTAATAACCCCTTACTGTAGAGATAACTCGCCGAACAAACCTCTCAACCACAAACCTTCTTTAATAGCCTCTGTAACTGCCATATATTCTGCCTCAGTAGTGGACAAAGCCACTACATGTTGTAGAGTAGCTTTCCAGCTGATAGCACAACCTCCAATGCAAAATACATAACCTGTAAGAGACCTTCGTTTGTCGAGTTCACCGGCATAGTCTGAATCTCCAAAACCAACCAAGGTGTTATTGCAACGTGCAAACTCCAAACAAGTGATTGACGTACCTTTTAAGTATCTGAGACTCCACTTCACAGCCTGCCAGTGTTCTTTGCCAGGATTGGCCATATATCTGCTAACAATACTAACTGCTTGTGATATATCGGGACGAGTACATACCATTGCATACATCATACTGCCAACGGCACTAGAATAAAGAACTCGTGCCATATAATCTTCCTCTTCCTTTGACTTTGGTGATTGAGCAGCACATAGTTTAAAATGGCTAGTAAGAGGAGTACTAACCGGTTTGGTATCTTTCATGCCAAATCTCTCCAAAACCTTCTTGAGGTAATTTTCTTGGGTCAGGTATAACTTGCCAACTCCTCTATCCCGTCTGATCTCCATGCCAAGAATCTTTTTCGCTGCTCCTAAATCTTTCATTTCAAATTTACTATTCATAAGGCCTTCAAATTGTGAATTTCTACAATATTCTTGGCCGTAATGAGCATATCATCAACATATAACAACAAGTAAATGAATGAATCATCATCTAACTCCCGGAAGTAAAAACAACTATCATACCTGCTCCTGGAGAAACCATGACCCAACATAAATGAATCAAACCTCTTATACCACTGTCTTGGAGATTGCTTCAGTGCATACAATGATTTCTTCAACAAACAAACATGGTCTTATTTTCCTTCAACTTCAAAACCTTCAGGTTGTTTCATATAGATCTGTTCATCTAATTCACCATGTAGGAAAGCTGTCTTTACGTCAAGCTGTTCTAACTCCAAATCAAACATGGCAACCAATGCAAGCAATACACGAATAGAGCTATGCTTCACAACGGGTGAGAAAATATCATTAAAGTCAGCACCTCGTACCTGACTGTAGCCCTTTGCGACCAATCGTGCCTTATATCTTGCATCTTCAACACCTGAAGTACCTTCTTTCTTCTTGAAGACCCATTTACAACCAACTGTTTTCTTTCCCTTCGGCGGCTTCACAAGATCCCAAGTACAATTCTTGTGGAGAGATTCCATTTCTTCATTCATAGCCACCAGCCACTTTTCTGAAACAGCACTCTGAATTGCCTCCAAATAGGTGGAAGGTTCACCGTCTCCACATGTTTCCTGTGCTACTGATAAAGCATATGCAACAACATCTTCATACCTTTGTGGTGGTCGAATCTCTCTTCTTGGTCTGTCTCTGGTTATGGAATATTTCTCTACTGGTTCATCAAGATCTGGTTCATCAACTTGATCTCTTTGACTCATAGAGACTCTTTGTGAAGGACTTGCATTTCCAATCTCCAACTCCACCTGCTTCTGAGTACTATCATCCTTTTCTGAATTACAAGAATGACAAGACTCTTTTCTAGGATACAACATAGATAATTTATCAAATGTAACATCTCTGCTAATTACAAATTTAGGTGATTTGGGATCAGGACACCATAATCTGTATCCTTTCACTCCAGAAGCATAACCGAGGAAAATACATTTCTTAGCCCTAGGCTCTAACTTTCCCTCATTAACATGCATATAAGCAGAACACCCAAATATTCTTAAATTAGAGTAATCAGCAGGAGTACCTGACCAAACTTCCTCTGGAGTTTTGAAATCAATAGAAGCACTTGGAGCACGGTTGACAATGTAGCACGCCATAGCAATGGCTTCTGCCTCGAAATCATTTGTCAACCCAGCATTTGAGATCATACACCGAGCTCGTTCCAAAAGAGTTCGGTTCATGGGCTCGGCCACACCATTCTGTTGAGGCGTCATCCTGACAGTGTGATGCCGAGCAATTCCTTCATTCTTGCAAAACTCATTGAAATCTGTATTACAAAATTCCAAGCCATTATCTATCCGCAGCCGCTTAATGTGTTTTCCTGTCTGCTTTTCAATCAAAGCCTTCTATTGTTTAAAGGTCAAGAAAACATCACTTTTATTCTTAACAAAATACACCCAAACTTTTCTTGAATAATCATCAATAAAAGTTAACATATACCTGGCACCACCCTTAGAAGTAACACGAGATGGCCCCCAAAGATCAGAATGAATATAGTCCAAAGTACATTTTGTTTTATGGACAGCGGGAGAATTAAAGCTAACCCTTTTCTGCTTCCCAAAAATACAATGCTCACAAAATTCCATCTTACCAGTACTTTGACCACAAAGTAGGCTTTTCTTGCTTAACAGCGTTAAGCCTTTCTCACCCATGTGTCCCAACCGCATGTGCCACAATTTGGTAATGTCAACATCTGAGGATGTAAAGACCTCTGCAGTATCTGTGACAGTAGATCTCTGCAAAATATACAAAATTCCAGCCTTTTAGCTTTCATCAGTACAAGAGCATCTTTACAAATTTTCAAAACTCCACCTTCAGCTGAATATCTACACCCAAGAATATCGAGAGTGCCTAAAGAGATGAGATTTTTCTTCAAATCTGGAACATGTCTAACATTAGTGAGTGTTCGACAATGCCATCATACATCTTGATTCGAACTGTACCTTTACCAACAACTTTACAGGCAGCATGGTTGCCCATCAAAACAACTACACCATCAACAAGTTCATATGTGGAGAAGCATTCCCTACTGGGACTCATGTGGTAAGAACAACCCGAATCTAAGATCCACTCATTATTAGACTTGACTTTATTATCTGTTGCTACAAATATAGTTCCTTCATTCTCATCTGCTGCTATACTAGTTTCAGCGGTGACACTGCTATTTTGTACGTTTTTCTCTTTATTTTTCAATTTATAGCAGTTAGCCTTAATGTGCCCCTTTTTCTTACAATAATTATAAATCAAATTGTTATGTCTGGATTTTGACCTTCCTTTGGATTTGCTACTACTAGGTTCTCTATTTTCAGATCTACCCCGAACAAATAATCTCTCTGCTTTACTACCACTAGTCTCCCCTGTGATGTCCCTATCAATTTGCTCTTTAGATTTTAATGCAGATTTAATACCATCATATGAGACTGAATCTTTCTCATAAATCATAGTATCCCGAAAATGTTTAAAGGACTAGGGAAGGGAACATAACAATAAAATGGCTTGATCTTCATTCTCAATCTTAGCATTTTCATTCTCCAAATCCATAATAATGAAATCAAATTTATCAAGATGAGAGAGTATAGATGTACCTTCTATCATCCTCAACATATACAACTTTTGTTTCAAATAAAGTCGATTCTCCACCGTCTTCTTCATGTAGATGGTTTTCAACCGATCCCACATACCTTTGGCTGTCCTCTCATTGGCGACTTCCTGCAAAATCTCGTTAGAGAGATTCAAAATAATAGTAGATCTAGCCCTTTTATTTAGATCTGCAAATTCTTTCGCCGTCATCTCCGGTGCCTTATTCTCCTCTCCTTCAAGTGCTAACTCACATCCATCCTACATAAGGATGGCTTCCATTTTGAGTTGCCACATACCGAAGTTGACTCTCCGATCAAACTTTTCAATTGAGATTTTTGTTACTGTCATGATGGCTATGAAATATGACACTTGATGAATAGTGACGTTGGCCCCTCAAGAGGTGAATAGTGACAATGGGCCCCACAAGAGAATAGTGACGCTGGGCCCCGCTAACAGAAAGTACTTATTTTCTGATGTGGAGGATCCACGTTTAGTGGCAGCCACAGAGCATACAATAAGCACCTCAAAAAAAAAAATCTCGCTCTGATACCAGTTTGTTGGGCAGCAGGCCCCATAATAACTAATAGCCACAAACACAATATAACAAAGACAATCAAGAAAATAACTGAATAAGATAAGAGGCACAAAAACTTACGTGGTTCGGTCAATGTGACCTACGTCCACGGCCGGAGAAGGATCAAAAATTTTACTATTTGTGGAGAATACAAATACAAATACAAATACAAAAGTAATATTTTGGGTATTTTTATATTTTGAGTGTGTTTTTGGATGAGAGGAGAGGGCTCAATTTATAACTCTCCCCCCCTTCATTTCCTCTTCCTAAGCAATATGGGACTAAAGGCCACACTTAACACTGTGAATCCCCTGTCCAGAACTTGATGATTGTTGGCAAGATGCAACATCTGGGACAGCTCCAAGGAGACATAGAGAATCTCTCGTGGGTAAACAAATCAATCTCTTGTAAAGTCTAACTTCTGATTTATAGATATCTATTGGAATCTTTGAATCCCTTAACGAACCTGTCATGTCTAGGTGGCATGCGTCACCTTCAAATCTCCTTCGTAGCTGGGATTGCAGTGTTGGGGAAAAAGAAATTGCTGACATGAAATGGATGGATCATGTGTTTGCGCTTACTGAACCTTGAATCAACTCGGTTTGCGTCTGCTTCATGCTCAAGCCACGTATTTCCAGCTACCCGGCATCCCCATATCTGTTGCTCCTTCCAGACAGCTGATTTACGTTTATTTCGTTGTTCAAGCAATTTTTATAATTAATTGCTTTTGCTCCACATTTGTTTGATTTGCCAAACTAATTAACTGCTGAAACTTAACTTTTAAGCCTTAACTTCTACGATTTCTTTTACGATTTCGGTATGGGATGAAAAGCATACTGGTTAAAAGCCCATAGCGGATGGAAGCCCACCAACTGGCAAAGCCTCCAAGACTTGTCCATCCAGGAAGCATAACAAATCGGGATAAAATTATTCACTTGCCAAAACTTAAACCATTGTAATCGGGGATAAAGTTATTCACTTGCCAAAACTTAAACTATTACAATGGATAAAGCAAGTCTCACTTATCTGCACGCGTGAAATGAGAGGGCTTAAAAATCAACCAAATTTATTGTTTATATAATAATTGACTCATATAAATACTGCTCTGCCCTCCAGTTGGAGGAGGATAATTATTTAAACATTAGAAAGCATCTGCATTTTATAGTTAGAGAGAGCGTTTTTGTGTGATTGTACTTTCCATATCTCTAATAAAAGTACTCATAGAATGACTATTCTTTTATGATTGTACTTTCCTTATTTCTAACAGAAGTACTCACAAAATGACTGTTTCACATCAAAAATGTAGGTCTCTAATAAAAGTACTCACAAAACAACTATTTACATCGAGAATGTAGATCCGAGATCATCTCAAATGAACCTTCTTAATTTATGTCCCTTTGCTTGATTCTCTCCGCAAATCCTCTAACAAATCTAAAGTTTTTGTTGAGTCTCGTCTAGACAACTCAGTCGAACATATTTTTTTGTGCAAACATTAACATAACATGAGTTAATACTTTTCTTCAGAGGTTTCATGCAAAATATTTCTTTGGTAAAATCTTCACAAAATATCATATGCTTCGCTCTACCTTGACTTTTCCTTAAAAAGTAAAAAGTCTTGCACGAATCATATGCCATGATATCACTCAACTTTGCATGCAGAGATACAATCTGCACAGCAGCACAAGGGCGTTAGGAGATATTTGGAATCTCTGAAGAACAGAGAAACGAAATGAATCTTTCCTGGGGTATCACAAGTTCAGATCTGCACACTAAATATTTCCATAAATAAATTAATCTGTCATGTTGGAGTGATGCGTAAACATGCACAAGTCAGAACTGTTTCACAGATTCTACAGAAATGCAACACAGTTGATCTCAAGCCCTCTGTGAATATGATCAAATTGTTGGATAACTTTTTAATGCATGTTGTTTTAACAACTATGCATCGTATTGGTGCCATAACTGGGTCAATATTTAGCTATTATTTGTGCCAAAATTGTCTGACTAAATTGGTCAAGATAACTCAAGTGTCAAACAAATAATTGGATTCGGAATGCTTCTCAAGCTAAGTTAGACTTTGAAAGATTTGGGTGAGTAAGCTGCAACGAGATTTATTAAATAATAAATAAAGAGCACACTTAGAAATACGTACATAATGATATAATAAGTTTTGGTCGATATAGATCTCGAGCCTACATTATTGGTAATAAACTAGCCATCTGGCATGAGTTTTACTGAAAAATAAAAGTTACAATCTCTAAGGCTGTGTTTGGATTGAGAAAAAATGAAGGAAAAGAAAAGAAAAGGAAATGGAAAGTTGCTTTCTACTGTTTGGTTAGAGGAAAAATTAGAGAGAAAATAAAAGGGAAAGAAAGTAAGAGAAAATGTATTAGGTTTTTTTTCTTTTTCTTTTTCTTCTTCTTCCTCAAACCCAAGAGAAAATGAAAGAAAAAGAAAGTTGAGAGAAAAAGGAGAAAGAGAGAGAATTTTTTGCAGAAATTTCTTTGTAATTTTAGTCTCAAGATATTTTTAACTTTTGTGAAATTTGGACCATTTGGTTATTATATGCTTAATTATTTAAAAATTAAAAATTATATCAATAATATGTAAATTAATATTAAAATTTTAGATAGTTTAATTAGAATTATATTTTCCTCTTAATTTTCTATTGAGCAACCAAATATAAAAATGTTTTCTTCTAAAATTTCCTTGAGATTTTTTTCTTCAATTTCTTTCTAACCAAATATAGAAAAGGAAACCAATTTTCATATTATTTTCTTTCTTTTTCTCTTTCTTTTTCCTTTTCTTTTCTTTTCCTTCATTTTCCATCTTTCTATCAATCCAAACACAGCCTAATGAATCTCTTCTTCTTCTTCTTTTTTATTTTTATATCTCTCAAGATTACATTCTCTAGTGTTAAAAGAACCGTCCGCCCCCTTTCCTCATGAGGATGAAGCGTATTTATAATAGGGGACTCGTGGAAAAATATGAATTGTAATTGACCTTGAATTCATTAGTTTTCTTATTATAGATACATTTAGTTTCTTTGGTAGACTTGATTTCCATATTTTTGATTAGTTAATAAAGGTTTGATTTGATCATTGATTTGACGTACATGTTGGGAGACAACATATTTGAATTTTAACTTGACTTCTCCTTAGAGGAGAATTTAGCTCTGGCAATTGCCGAACTAGACTTATTTTGAGTTGGTCATGCCAATCTTTATGGGCTTCCACCACGGGTCTTTATCGAAATGGGCTAATTAATTCATTCATCAACAGTTATATATATATCTGACTAAATATTTAGACTCATTCTTTTACGTCTATCAGCATATAAACCATTTTGTGCTTTAGGTATTATGGGTTTTGCATTATTATATTATAGTTATACTATTGAGGCCAGTTCTGAATACCGAAGTCTTGACATTTCAATATGTGCTATGGTCTTGTGCACTTGGTGCTCGGTATAATACAATAGTTTTAATAAATGATAAAAATAAAAGCAGTTTTTATATCACTGAATTTGCGAATTTAACGATCAAATTATAAAATAATTTTAATCGTAGATGTGAATAGCAATTAAATTTCTAACTTCAGCAGCCAAACTGAGTGGCTGAAGGGCCATTTTTCCTGCAGCTAACGATTACTTGTGGGGGACGACATGACTTCTTCTATCTCTAACAAAGTAAATGACAGAATTATACGCTCCATTCGCCATGCTATCAATTGGCGAGCGTACTCTGTGGGTTCACATATAAGATAAAGGATTTTCTAAGTCAATGCGATGGATAGATGATACTTAGCTAGTTACACGCATCCATCCGCCCGGCGCTGACGTAACAACATTCATCTCTGCTGTGGAGATCTTTTCATGCCTCCCACTGGCGTGGGAGCCCTTCCACCCTCATGCATGTATCTATTAATAATCAACTGGCCCTCTCCAATTAATGGAAGAGTCCTTCTAATTTAAAACACCCACTAGAGCATCCTTTTTGGAAATTTAAAATACTATGATTAACTCTATTCTTGAATTTTACTTCTATGTATGATTTTTTTTCAAATGTCAAAATTGATTTCTTTAAATAGATGATACTTGTGTTTCCATTCAAAAAATTCATGGAAAAAATTTTAAGATTTAATTGTGCTTCCATGAAAAATTTTGTCAGAGCCATATATACATTTCATGTATATTTGTGCTTCCAACAAAATTATTTTGAGAGGTATAATTAACATGAAAGTCTCAAGTAATAATACGGAACATGTCCAGTCTCCTGAGGTTTACAGGATGTTTTGTGGAATTTATTCCTTAAGAATTTTATGCTTACGAAATACCTCAAGACATGTTTATAGGAATCAATTCCTTATGATTTAGCTAATTAGCTTAACTTGGAAATAATGTTTATAGGATTGTTCTCTGCGAGAGAGATGAGTCTGATGTGGTATTTGAATTTATATGATTTATTTAATTTTAGATATATAACCTAATTATAAGATATATGATTGATCAAAAATTTGATCTTTGTATAAGTTTTATTTTATATATTTAATCATTCATTGGTAAATTGACATCATTGAAGTTTAAGACACAATTATATTATTATAATTTTATTGGATGAACATTTTTAAACAAAACGATTGATTGAATTACATAGATATAATTTAATTGAATTTATGGCATTATATTATTTTTTAAGTATTAATATAATATTTTATTTTATGGAACGAACATTGGAAGGAAATATATATGTTGTTATACTATTTTTTTATTAACTGAACAAATTTATTTATTTATTTATTTTTGACGATAAACGGCGAGATATATCTCTCCGCGTTCCATTAAAGAGAAAATAACAGAACATAAAAGTCCGGGTCCATAAGGAGAGACCCAAACAAAAGTTTACAAAGCAAAAATTCTTAAAAAAACACTAGAAAGAAACAGAAATATAGCCAAAAATAATAATACATTTTCCAGCAAGAGGTGCGTTTAACAATCAGTCCACCTGTCCTTGCGCCTCTACGTGATATCACTACTCCTCCTCTGGCAGAGTGACCTCCATATCATCTCCCGAACCTCCACTTGAAAAGTGAAACCTCTCATCATCTGAAGGAACACTTGCCCAAGTAATGAAATCATGAGCAATGACTCTCTCACAATACACAATAGAATGATATTTATAACTGAATAATCTATCATTGCGTTCTCTCCATATATTCCAGCAAAATGCCGCAATAACGCTTATAGTCCTATGACTCTCATTGCCCCCCCTGTCGAGATTCCTCCAAATGTTGTCATCTAGTGCCATTCCGGTGTGTAAACCTAATGTCCTGATACTCGCCTGCCATGTATTTTTAGAAAACGAGCAATGGCACAAGATGTGTTCGGTTGATTCCGCGTCCCTCTTACATAGTAAACAGATGTTAGGGCCATTCCAGCCTCTTTTTTGTAGTTTTGGCCAAGTTAGTATGGTGTCTTTACAGATTAGCCACAGAAAGAGCTTGACCCTCTCAGGACATTTAACTCTCCAAATCCATGCAGTATTTGCAGATATGATTCCTCCGTTGACGAAGTGTCGGTATGTGGATTTCACTGTAAAGTTACCGTTCTTCTCCCATCTCCAAATTGGTATATCCTCTTCTGATGGCAAGGAGGTTATGTTACTCAGGGACTGTTTAAGTAATCTTATTTGGGCAAAATCCTGTTCCGATAATGCCGCAGAATTCCATCTCCACCTTGAACGCCCCCAGCAGTCACAGACCCTGGCATTTTTATTACTGGTTTTTTAAAAGACAGCTGGGTATAGTGTCTTTAGAGGGAGTGGTGAACACCATCTGTCGTGCCAAAATGCTATCTTGTTCCCCTTTCCCAGTTTGTACTCCAGACCATGATAGAATAAATGCTTTACTACCAACATTCCCTTCCAAAATGCCGAGGTATTATGTTTTTTCTTTATTTCCCCATGTAATATTCCTCCTTTCGGGCCATACTTGTTAAGTAATAATTTCTTAAGTGAACCCTGGCTTCTCGAAATTAGGTGCCACCACCATTTGATCATAAGAGACAGATTAAAAGTCCTGAGATCAATGACTCCTAAGCCTCCCTCTTTTTTTGACCTACACACCTGTCCCCAGGGAACTAAGTGATATTTGTTAGAGGAAGTATCACTACCATTCCAATGAAATCTTCTCCTGATCCGGTCGATTTTCTCTCGTACCCATCTTGGTATAATGAAGAAGGACATTAAATACAGCGGGAGTGAGGATAATACCACATTGAGCATCACTACCTTCCCTCCTAATGACAGATATTTTCCTTTCCAACCATCCAGCGTTTTCTCAAAACAATCCAAAAGGGGGAGCCAAGCCTTTTTGAAGGTTTTCTTGATGTCACCGGTATACCTAAGTATGTAATCGGAAACTTCTCCTCCTTACAGCGAAATACCTCCTTAATGAGTTGCATGGACAAGTTTCTTTCTCCCAAACAGATCAGAGCACTCTTGGTAAAATTTATTTTTAGTCCCGACCAAGCTTCGTAACAACAAAGAACTCACTTTATGGTTAAAGCCTCTCGTATGTTAGTCTTTCCAAATATCAACTTGTCGTCTGCATATTGTAAATTAATAAATGACATGTTGGGGGCCCCTGAGAGACCTGTTATCTCTTCCCTGTTCTTCAACTTCTGAAGCATAACATTCAGACCGTCTGCTATCAGAACAAATAATAGCGGTGAGAGAGGATCACCTTGCCTTAGACCCCTTTTCAGGTGTATTTCCTTTCCCAATGTGTCATTTATCCTGATCTATGTTTTTCCGGAATACAACCAAGTTCCAATCCAAAGTCTCCATTTCGCTCCAAATCCCCTATGTCTGAGGGTTTCCAACAGGCATTTCCAATCCACCATGTCATATACTTTTTCAAAATCAAGCTTCAACAAAAAACCATTTATTTCGGATTTCTTACATTAGTGTATGACTTCATATGTTGTTACCACTCTTTCTAGAATATTTCTGCCGACAATAAAGCCCGTTTGATAATTCTTTACCAATAACTGGAGCTTCAGTGCTAATCTGTTAGCCAATACTTTTGACAGTATCTTAATAGAGCTATTCAATAATGCTATTGGCCTGTAATCGCCAATTTGTCCTGGCGAGTCCTTCTTCGGTATTAGGGAAATGACCGAATAGTTGATTCTATCCAGTCGACTTGTCCCCCGGAATACCTCCTCCATTAACCATACTAAATCACCCTTGACGTCCTCCCAAAATCTCTTAAAAAAGAACAATGGAAATCCGTCAGGACCTGGCGCCTTATCCTGACCTAACTCCCAAACTGCTCTTTTAATCTCCTCCTCCCTGAACTCTTCTTCAAGGTCTGAGAGATCCACATCCTTATCCCACGCTTCTTCCTTCAACTGAACACGAAATGTATTTGCCTTGCCAAGTAATTGTTTAAAATATTGATATACATGTTCCCGTAGATCCTCCCCCTTAACTTCCCTATCATTCACTGTTAGTTGATGTATTTTGTTCATTCTATGACGCATGTTTGCCCATCTATGGAAAAAAGCCGTATTTGCATCTCCCTCCTTTAGCAAGGTAACATGAGCTCTCTGTCTCCATCGTAACTCCTCCTTTTTATATATTTCTTCAATTTTTCTTCTTAACTGTAAACATCTCCTGTTCTCCTCTAAAGAAAAATTGCGGCTCTCTTCCAATTTTTGTAAACTATCCATTTCCTGCAGAATGTCATCTTTCTCGTTCCTCCCTTCTCTTCGAAGGCGACTTTCCCATCTCCATAATACCTTCCGTAGACGACGCAGTTTTCTACAGATATTATCTGCTGCATCTCTAGTCCCTGTCTGTTGGCCCCAACTTTCTTTAATCAGATCGTGGACTTCCTTATACTCTAGCCACCAACTCTCAAAGTGAAAACGCTTCTGTGATTTCTGTTTCGTTTCTCCAACATTGAGTATGATTGGTGTATGATCTGAAGTTGGTCGCGGAAGGGAACGTATTTCTGCCAGTGGAAATTTTGCTTCCCAAGTATCCGAGACTAGTACCCTATCCAGCTTAGCTAATGATGGGTTGAGTCTCATATTTGACCATGCGAATAGACGGTCTGATAGTGGTAAATCGATGAGATCCAAATGGCTAATAACGTTATTGAACTCCTGCATATCTTTCTGTGATCGGTCTTCCCCTTTCCTCTCACATGCAAATCTAGTGATATTAAAATCCCCCTTACAATCCACAGATCGTCGTAAATGGTTCTGATCGTGGAGAGCTCCTTCCAAAACTGCCCCCGCAACTCTTTTTCACTTGGTCCGTGCACCGCCGTTACCACCTGGACCCACCCATCCACTGGTCTCCTTATCCTGACTGATAGTGAAAACTCTCCTGTCCAGGAATTCAGAATCTGGAAGTTTTTATGGACCCCAACTAGAATCCCACCCGATGTTCCCTTTGCGTTCAAAATGCAGAAATTGTAAAATTTCCTAGAGGCAATTGAGCCCAAAACCCGAGGGTCAGGATCGTATAGTTTTGTCTCCTCCAA
This sequence comes from Dracaena cambodiana, assembly GCA_036321105.1. Taxonomy (NCBI): domain Eukaryota; kingdom Viridiplantae; phylum Streptophyta; class Magnoliopsida; order Asparagales; family Asparagaceae; genus Dracaena; species Dracaena cambodiana. The sequence continues at coordinate 37,172,349 of JAYEPQ010000007.1, forward strand.
ACACACGATATCGATCTGTTTAGTGCGAATTACCTCTGCCACCATTCGCCGTTTGGTCAGATTCCCAAAACCTCTAACGTTCCAAAAGATGCACTTCATTAAAATAAATGTAAAGACTTCTCCACGATTCGTCCTATCCTATGTTCTAGGACGACATGACCTCCCTCTGGTCTTCTAAAGACACAGCCTATAGGTTTTTTAATTTCGTGATGATGTGTATGTGATCCGTGCTTCCTTCCCCCAATTCAATCTCACAAGCATGGGCTAAATCAATTAAAACATCATCAGGCACACAATTAAGCATATCAAACTCAAGAAATGAAGTACCTGGAGGGGGATTCACAAGTTCCACCTTTCGTTTAGTAGCTGCCCAAGCAACCTGGCCCGATTGGTAGAGTTGTCTACCTCCTTCTCTTCTAGTCTTTTGCTCCTCCTGGAAGGTGTGATCAGGGGCTTAGCAACTCCACCCTGGTTTGTGAAAGCTGTCATTCTTTCTTCCTCTGCCAAGTCTCGCTTGTCATGCATATCCTTCTTTTCCTGGCTTTGGGCACCTGTTTCCTCCATTGGAACTCTCTTCGGGGTGACAAGTACTGCTAGTGTGTCTGCAGTATCATTCACCATATTTGCTTCTGGTGTGTCTTTCTCTATCCTCAGTGGCATCTGTGTTTCCCTACTAAGCAACCTTGATATGTCCCTGACATGCTTAGGCTGTCTTTTCCTTGGTCTTTTCTTCTGCTTCGGAATTTCTTTACACATAATATTTTCAAGAAATTTGACCATAGTATCTCTTGCAAAATCTTTGTCAAACTTATTTAAAGTTGCAAGCAAACTCATGTATTCCCTATTGTTTTTAGGGACTTCCTGACCCAAATCCTGCCCAAAATTTAGCTGTCTTCTAGAGCTTCCTTCACCACTTAGTCTACTTGTTTCTTGTAAGTCAACCACTTCAGCTATATTGGTGTTTACTTTTATTGAACCCAAATTTGGGTATTGCAATCCATCCAAACTCCTCGTGACAAAATTTGCGGGATCAGAAATGTTATTCTCCAATTCTCTCCCCAAATTAATTTTGTTCTCTTCCAGCACCCCCCCCCCCCCCCCGCCTTCCATGTCAGTCTCCCTAGCCATCCCCAAAGGAGGGAGGGTCCCACACAAACTTTTATCAGCTTCTTTGTCTCCTCATAACTTCTCCTGCAATTGATTCCTAACCGCACCCTTTTCTTCTCCAGAATGACGAAAAACCCCCTCCCCCTTCGAGCAAATATCTACTGCATTATCATATCTTGAAATCCTCTGCGGGTGGGCCCCTCCAAAAGTCTCCACCTCCTCTATTTGCTGGCTGAAACGTTTCCTCCATCCTTCCCCCTTTCCCAGTCTCGAAAAAACCCTATCACCTCGGGACTCCGCCTTTGTCTCTCCCTCTGCCAATTTTTCTTCCCCAAAAGTTTCCTCTCTGCCTCCGACGTCTTCTATCTTCCCCTTCATCTTCAGATCTGGCCATCTTCTGCTTTCCTCTCTTGCATCGGCAGGTAAAGTGGTCAGCTTCTCCAATGAGGTAAGTCGACCTACTTCTTTAGTGTCAAGAAAAAGTCGCCCCTTTTCGTTTCTCAGCAGGATGCCAAAGTTGGATCCTTTTTCGTTGATGATCAGTGGAGCGTCAGTAGTTCGCCCAAAATCACCTTCCTGTGGGTTGCTTTCCGTTCCCAACCTAAAATTAGAGGTTTGACTTGCTTTAGGTGAGGAGACTCGGGAAGAGGGCTCCTGCATGCCAGTCGGCGGAGGCAGGTGACCCTCGACCCGAGATCTTTCCTGTATGGTGTTCATCTTCTTTTCCTCTCCGAAAGTTATTACTGTTCTAGCTTTTGATTCATTGATGACCGGCGATGTTTTCGAGGTGGTCCCTGTTACTGAATCCGACCCGTTATCGATTCTCTTCCATGTTAGGCTTCGTCGATTTCCGGCGGGGCGGTTAACTATCCCGGTCGACGGCCGATCGGGATTCCCGATTTCGCCGATGACCGTAACGTCCTCATAACCCACCGACACCGAACTATTCTTGGAGAGTTTTTGAGTAATCTTCAAGTTAATTGTATAGATGTGATTTCCTAGTACCACATTGAACTGTGGCGGAATTGCCGTTGGATTATCATATCCCACTTTCACTCTCGCACAGTCCAAGCTCCGTTTTAGATCAGTATCCTCGTCGATGTCAGTAACGTGAGCAAATTTTATTAACACCTTGCTGATGTCCACTCTATTCCAATGATAGATAGGCAGACCTCTGATTTCCACCCATGCCACCATCGGGAAGGAGTAGAACTGACCGTCTTCTTCTCCATTCCATCTACTCACCCTGAATCCCGCCTTGTAGCCTCTGCAGGGCACCGAAGTCCTACTGGCCGCAAAGGATAAGCTAGCCTCTTTGGGGAAATATGTCAGGACTTTGTTCCCCCCGTCATGCATTATCCAATTGTAGTTTGCGAATTCCTTTGACATTGCTGCCAATCCTTCCTTCATGTCTTCCACCGTTAGCTCTCCATGACCGGGATACAAGACCCCCAAGGTTTTAGAAAGCCGTTGATGTTCTTCCTTGGCATGGTCCGACATTGGAATAAAGGCTACAGGTTTGGAATTTGAAGCAGGTATCAGTATGGGATGCTCCCTGTTGCTATCTTCTTTTGTTGTATTTGAGCTAGTTGCCAATCTTCCAGGTCCCCTGAAACATTCCGCTTTTCGGTTACCTGATACCACGTTAGAAGCAGGATGGGGAATGGAATGTGTCTTCTAGTTTCTGACCGGAGCAATCAGACACTCTCCAATCTTATGTCCAAGTCCCTTACAGAATCTGCAGCGTATGAAGGGGCACTCATTCTTGAAATGCCCTCTCTTCCCGCAGATCCAGCAGACCTCTGGGCTACCCGGGAGTGACCTCCTCGCAGGGGAGACTTTCCTCTTCTTATTCCCCTCCGTGAGAGTTCCGGTTGACTTAGCCATCTTTTCCTTCCTGATGGATATCCTAGATTTGACTATCCGCCAAAGTTCATCCTTGGAAGACTGGTTCATTGCCCCTCCCTTCACTTCAGACGCCGCTGCTAGCATTGCTAACACCTCCTCACCTGTGTAAGTAGCCGTCGGTCTAGTTGGAGCAGGATTGAGGGTATGAGTCTTGTCCTCCGATGCACCCATGACTACTTCCGACCAGCTCCTTCTCCTATGTTTGGGGTTTTTGTCCTCCTCACTGCTAACCTCCTCTTTGTTTTTCCCTTTTCCCAACCAGTTCCATCCAAAATCCATTGCCGGAGTTGGTGAGTGGTTGTAGGTCGATGTCCGGCCTCCTTCCTTGCCCCCGATGTATGACGACCAGTGATGAAAGAAAAATCTGAGGTCGTTGTCTCCTACTCCGACAAGAGTTTTCAAACAGCACAAAGCTCACCTCCCTCCAATTGAAAAGAAGGCTGTTACCTCTTCTCTCCTCTTCTTCTCCTTTTTTTTTTTTTTTTTTTTTTCGCCGGAGACTTCTTACCTGGATCGTCAGAGACTTACCGGGCGTCACCGGGAATCGCCTTTGCTTTACAGCACAAAGCTCACCTCCCTCCTTTTTTTTCTTTCTTTCAATTAATTTAACTGAACAAATTTATTGAATTTCACAGATTGATCAAACTGAATCACCTTGTATTCGTTCTAAGGAAACCTATTTTGAAGAACGCGAGGATCTTTGAAGGGGAAGAAAATCCATGTTATTTAAGAGGGCTCCACACTCTTCAGGAAAAGGCCCTCGTTTATTTGATAGACACCCATGGTAGGTAGGAACAATGAAGCCACGACGACAATGCAGTGATAAAATAGTGGTCTGATGATAATATAGAGATACCAATAATAGGAGGAGCAGTAGATACATCAATCTCTAGGAGCTTCATGATATATATTGCATTCAATATGTGGGAAAAAGAAGTACGGTAATCATATCTTCCCAACAGTTCAAATCAATAAAACAAATTAAGCCTTATCAAGGTAGTGTGCTTGATGAATAATCTTCTTTTATTTCAGGAGAGAGCCTCTCAAGTGCTTGAGCCACATTGGGAAGATCAAGGAATGGTCAATGGATTGAGTCATCCTAACATACAATTCATGGAGTTGATCTGTAACGATCCCTCTTTCAACTGGTTAATTGCTTGTACTTATATATTAGTAACATAGAGATATCAATGTATGTTAAAGGTGGCATCCAAAAATAAATACGTTTCACATATCTTTCAAGAGATGACGATAACTCTGAGCGACGTTGCTATTCTTCTAAGTCTGCCTATTACCGATTGTTTCATTTGTCCACCAGACCCTACAAAGATTGGAATGGCCCAGGATTTGGCTTGTCTATACACTTGGCATTAATCGCACATTTCCATTTAAAGGGTTGAATTCAAAAGGCAGTGCATCCATTTGTCTTTCATGCCTTCAGGTGAACTTCAATGGTACGATGACAATGACTCGGAGGAGCAAATTGAGTATGTCGTTCGAGCCTATTATTTGTTATATTTTTTGGATTGCACAATCTTCAACAATAAGACTGGTACATGGGTCTTAGTTGAGTATCTATATATACTATATGATCTTCAATTAGTTCGTGCATATGCATGGGGAGCTATGGGCTTTTCATATATGTACTGACAGCTTGGACTTGTTTTGAGAGCTCATGTGAGTCAGATTACCAGATATCTCACTGTTCTGTAGGTGCGGTATTAGATATATAAACTACTTGCTGATAGATGTGCCAATGCGATAGTGGTATTTCCAAAGAGCATTTACAAGGGCTTCATGTAAGACTGGGTAGTTCGATGGCTAGTAAGGTATACAGGCTCAACCTTATTAACCTACATTAGTTTTGCAATTAATTTATTGATTAAATTTAATGCATTATTGATGAATATACTTTGTAGGTGATATGGGATCCTAATAGAGCTTATAGGGATCATCATCCTTTTCCATGACATGGTATACTTTATAGAGACCATAGTATTCAAGAATACTGCTAAACCTTGTCATCTATTTAAGGGGTCTAAGGCAGTTTGATCAGTGCCAATATCTCCCTTCCACATTCTCCTAAAGATGCATCAGTCGAGGCAAAGCTAGCAACAGTTACTTGGTCATGTACTAATACAACAAAGAAATGTGGAATGAGTGGTAGGATCATTTGTTGTCCCAAGAACATCATGGCGTTGAAGCAAACTACTCATCAGAGTACACCAAGGGTACATAGAATAGCATGACCTGAATCACCCATCTTATGATACAACTAACCGATGATGAGGCACACATAACCAACAGGTCCTCGGTGACCTCAGAAATATTAGTAGGAGAGCACAAGCTAATCGCATGTACATTTTTTTTTCCCCCAAATTCAGCATCTGCATTTATATTATTTTACATTTTCTATACGAGTAGGTTTTAAGTGCATAAAAGACATTCTACATCCTATCATCCAAAGGGGCTCGTATGAGGCTGAATGCTGTCTAAAGTTTCTATATTCTGTACTGTAAAGACCAGAACAATCTCGGAGATGATAGAATGTATAGATTTAATCAGGGCCGGCCCTGAACAGGTGCGGGCTGTGCACCTGCCCAGGGCCCATAATCTAAAGGGGGCCCAAGCTACCATGAATCAATTAGAAGGTGTAATGGAATTTTTTGAAAAATATATAAATGAAGGGTTTGTATCTAGTATAAATACTGCCAAAAACATTGCATGTGAGATGAATGTAGAGTCTACATTTCCAATAAGACGTCGCATTATTAGAAAAAGACAATTTGATGAAAATGATAATGAAGAGGAAATGCAATCAGAAGATGAGTCATTTAGAGTCGATTATTTTTTGGTCATTGTTGATATGGCGATTTCTTCATTGAATAATAGATTTGAGCAATTAAAGATATTTAAAAATATTTTTGGATTCTTATTGGATTCAAAAAAGTTGAAGTTTTTTGATGATAATGAATTAAGAGAGTGTTGTATTAATTTTGCCAATACTTTTTCTCATAACAATGTGTCGGATATGGATTTAGATGATTTTTTTTCTAAACTAAAAGTGTTGAAGATGACTCTGCCAAATATGTCAATATTATCAGTTGAAATTCTTGAGTATGTCAAAATTGCAGATTGTTATCCTAATGTTTCCATTGCTTATCGAATTTTATTGACAGTACCTGTGACTGTTGCATCAGCAGAGAAAAGTTTTTCAAAATTGAAATTGCTGAAAACCTATTTGAGGTCATCAATGTCACAAGAAAGGTTAAATGGTTTGGCGATTTTATGTCTTGTGAAGGAAATGTTGGACAGTATTGATCTTGATACTATTATTGAGGATTTTGCATCTAAAAATGCCCGAAGGAATTGCTTTTTATAAATTATAATTAGTTTTTGTAATGGCAAAACTATGTACTAAATTTTAATTTTGGTAATGAAAATATTTATTTAAAATTTTAATAAGACTTGTTAGGCCCCTTTCTCATTTCGCCACGGACCTCTAAAATGTTAGGACCGGATCTGGATTCAATGGAAGATGTTGTCTCTGATGAGACAAACCCAAAAAGACCACTGAAACCTATCTGGAAACAGCATGGTGGACCATGAAATCAAAACAACTAAAACCATTCTATATCTATTTTTATTTTTCAAGGAGTTGTAATAGATGTGTAATGTGTTTTAATAAACTTCTCCTATGCTTAGAATTCGGAGTTTAAAACTTATCATTCATATGAATCACGATGAAACAAATTATGATTTCCATGTTAGTTTGTGATTTTCAGATTTTATATATGATTTTGAGTCTCAATGTCAGCATTTAGAGCTATGTTGGTAGATTGTTGTACAACCTCTTCAATGACAAAAGTAGTCCCAAAAAGAGCCGACATTTTATTTTGCTCGAAATTCATGAAACTAATAAAAGATGAAAAATTATGGTGTCTTTACAAAATCAAGTAAGAGTGAGAATACAGTTTTACTTAAAATACATAAAATCTCAGTTTTCTAAATACAATCTCTCAATAAAAAGTACTCATTTTTCTGAATCCGATAACATGGGATGATTAGTACTTAGCTAGATCAGCTTTTTGGTCCATTGTCAATATGATAACTTTGATGCAGAGGTTGACAAGAAAGATCATAAAAATGAAAAGAGAAATTTTACTTATTAGAGATATGGTGTTGAATATAGCAAGGAATCTTCTATAGAAAGGATGGCCGAAAACTATCACTAACTGAATTAGGGATGATTTTGCCACAACATCACTTTGAAAAGGTCACTAGAAACCCACACTGAGCATTCAACCCATTAGCCTATCAATAGTCACCTTCGATGGTGTCATCGAAGGCTGCAGCGAAGACAGTCTGCGAATAAGGGCACCATCGATGGAGGAATTTCGCAATCAATGGTGGGTCCAAACCCTACATCAAAGTGGGTGCATAAATCAGATTGCCATCAATGGCTCAGTAGATAGTTTATCTTCGAAACTTTGAACTTTTGAGTCCAATGTCCGATTGAGGTAATTCAATGATCTGCGGAAAGAGAACTAAGAGCTCTTCAATTTCACCAACAGAGGTTTTCCACTTTGTCTTATATTATACTAAAAAGTGGACTTGCAGTCGATATTGCTACATAAGCTTTATCAATCTTCTTTTTTAGTGTCTATAGCAATGTGTGCATGCCTACTGACTAGTTAGTTGAGGGGCGAAAAAATTCTGCTTTTTAGGTAAGAGAACTTTAGGAGATTTTATAGTCATTACATATGTTAACACAATAGATTCACTTAGAGTATGCTTCCTATTTAATAGAGGCGACGTTAAGGTCATTACACTAGATGTCCTACATCCAACATGATCATCCATTGGTTAGGATGTAGATGGCTCTCGAAATAACTTAAAATTTGCAGAAACTCCTAGAATTTCTCAAACAACCTATATTGTTCTATGTAGTCACTGAGCTTTCTTTACAACTCTTTTAAAAAATCTCTCCTCACTCGGAGACATTCATCTTCATCAAATCTGAACCAACTTGCAACTGTCTTGAATCCACATTTATCATCTGTCCTAATATCTTCCACATCTGAGATGTACTATCTGTAGAAGGCAAGAAAATTATCTGCATACTTAAATGATTAATGAGTAGGAAGTGCAGGCATTAAGAGCTTAGTGATCTATATCAAGCAATGTGAAACTATTTAAAATCAAAAAATTATAGGTAACTAATATTTCTTAATAAACACACATTTATTTTATAAGTGTACCTTTTGTTTTCTATGGCCTCCTAGTCTACAACTTTCTGGGGTACAGTTTTTTAGGAATCTTGCGACTGTGAGTTGAACTATTGAGCTTCCACTTATGCATTAGCTATTTCGAAAGTGGATTGATCTCAGTGTATTGAAGTCTCAACCTTTTGCGACTTCCGTCCCCTTACAGTAGTCTTAATGACTAGATCGACAAAGGGAGAACTTGAAGCGTTTAGTATCGCCTGTAGCTTTCTAAGCAATCCGAGATTTTGATTATGGTTGACTTCTTCAAACTGCTTACTTATTAGTTATAATTAAATGATATTGCCCGAAAATCCCTCTTGAACCTAGCAATCTCATGCATGCACAGTAGGTTGTGGGTTTAGCAAATAACATACTTACAGGTGATTGGATCAACACCGACTGTATCTGACTGTTTCAACTCACTAACGATCAAATCCGGTGTGCCTGTTGAAATGAAAACCCACAACTCTTTAAATTTAACTCTTCTGAATTTGTGTTACACCACTGTCAAGCTCTACTAGAATGATATCTTTATCTCAGTATGATGCGGCTTAAGTATATAAGGTATTTCTAACCCATAAGTCGCAAATTTTGTTTGACTAGTTGCTAATTGCTTGCTAACTCCCTCTTCAATTTTGCTTGCGAACTCTTAGCACTAACTGTGCATAATAATTTTTAAGTTGATTGTTTAAAAAAGAAATAGCATACTATGCATTAACAGTTATTTTTTGGCTGTTAAATTATCATGGTGATGACAAGTATCTGTTCAGAGTGCAACGAATACTTCCGTGTAAATTTCCAGCCAACTGGTGAAATACTTGACAATATCTAGATTGCTAGTGAACTTTTTTTTTTTTTGAGTGGAAGTGGTGGGGTTTAACCTCCATATTCCATTAACGAAATGTTATAACTAGTACAAAAATGAAAGCAAAATATGCAACCGGATCCAAGGCTTATGCCCGTACAACATAGCAATCTCAGACAGATAGAAATAAAAGAAAAAAGTACATCACAGGCCGTATGGCCATCATCACGCACAGTCATTTTTATCTCTTCTAATCCATTCCCCTGTCCTCAATGTCCATCTGCTCCTGTGCGAAACTTGCGTCCTGAATATAGTCATCCTCTTCATCTGTGATGCAAATTTTCTCTCTATTGGACTGATCTGTCCAAAGTGATATATCAGAGTAAGTTTTGCAAAAACAGTCATCAATTGCAAGGGCAGAATTATTAAATATCCTATTGTTCCTTTCTCTTCACAAGTTCCAACGCACTGCTGCGACTACTATGTTTCTTAAGTGTCTGTTGTATGGGTCCATTCTAATCTTGTGTCAAATGTCCTCCGTTTGAACTGTGTACATTTGTAGTCCGGCCAAGGTGGCGCATCTGGTCTAGACGTGGAAAGAGAAAGGGCATGTAACAAGTGGGTGTTTTATGTCCTCCTTATTACTCCTACAGATGACACAAAGGCTTGGTCCCTACCACCCTCTTTTTTCTAAATTTCTCCAGGTCAAGATAGCTTTCTTTTCAACTAACCATAAGAAAATGTTTACGTTCAATGGGCATTTTGATGACCATATTGCCGTACTGTTGGCCAGACGACTCCCCCATCTATGAGATTTCTATAAGCTGAGCGAACAGAGAAAACTGCATCAGCAGAGCATCTCCATGACGCTTCATCCCGCTTTTGGTGTCCAGGTGAAACAGTCATAAGTGTAGTGTGTAGGCTGTTTAGCTCAACAATTTGTACCAAGAATCTTTCATATAGTGGCCTCCATCTTCCTCTATTCCAGTAGTCCCTGACTATGGCCTCTTTGTTAAGTGATACTTCAAATATATTCGGGTAGAGGACATGGAGCGGGCTTTCTGTACACTATCTGTCTGGCCAGAAGGCGGTCTCTTGATCTCTCCCGATGGCTGAACATTGTGGCTGAACATTGGAAATATGGACTTGACATCTCTCCAAAATGCGATAGGTTGAAATTGATCATCAATTTAGTAGCTCATGACCCTATGGCCCATATTTAGACCAGATTAGTCTTGGCAGCATCCCTTTAGGATGTGTTATAGATTCCACCACCGCTTGGATATTAGAGCAATATTCATTGTTCGTAGATTTTCTACTTCGAGACCCCCTTGCTCTTTTGGTTTACACACCTGGCCCCATGAAACGAGGTGGTATCCCTTACAAGGGTGGGATAAGCCCTTCCACAAAAAACTCTTCCAAACTTTATCAATTCTGTCCTTGACCCAATTCGACAAGATAAACAGCGACATAGCATATTTGGGTAGTGCAGATAGAACACTATTGAGGAGGGTTAACTTTCCCCCTAGTGATATGTTTCTGGTCTTCCATCCATCCAGTCTCTTCTCTACCTTATTAGTAAGTGAGGACCATTCCTTCCTTCTTATCTTCCCGTGCCCGATCGGTAAGCCCAAAAGTATCACTGGTAGAGATTCCTTCTTGCATCCTAGGATGGCTAGGATAAACTCTGATGTCAGAGTTCTCTCAGACAGCAGCACCATGGAACTCTTGAAATAATTGATTTGTAGCCCGGACCAAAGTTCAAAGCATTTTAAAACCCCTTTGAGAATTATTGCCTGGCTAATATCACAATTTCCAAATATCAGCATGTCATCCACATACTGTACGTGGGTGTACTTCACAATATTGCTGCCAGGAAGGCCCTCAATCTTTCCTTATTCTCTTGTTTGATAGCATCTTATTGAGACCATCTATTACCAGTACAAAGAGGAGTGGCGAGAGTGGGTCCCCTATTCGCCATAAAATTGTAAATGATTTTTTATTGAATTTGCTCAATAAAATATTACAATTTTAACAGTTTTCCATTTACAGAATATGAGAAAAATCTAATTCTCTCTTTATTTAAATCTAGGTTCTAGAGTAGCTATGGAGGACGATCTTTCTCGTCGTTGACACTCCGTATAAAATTTTAGTTGGCAAGAGTTTCATGTTTTTTATAGCACCAGCACTCGGATTGAAAAGGACTCTCTCTATAATATTGATTTCCAGCCCCCTTTTTCGCCTAAACTTCTGCTATTTACAGAGCTTTAGAGACTCTTGAGTTGATGTAACTGTCCAACTGTTGGCCTCCATGATCTGAGTATTAATTTCCCACTTTTTGATTTGGTGAATTTATATTAAATCTCCAGATTTTGTAACCGACGTTTTTAATCATTTGGATCGTAACTGAAATGCGGATCTCAAGTTTTACATTCATGTTTCTTCTAAATGGCAATCGGAACGTGAATCTGAGACTTTAGATTCGCGTTTCCGTTGAATTATAATTAGAAAGCGAATTTCATACTTTAGATTCGCATTTCAATCTGAATGACAATCGGAACGCGAATCTCAAACTTTAGATTCGCATTTCATTATTATGGCATATTCGCTGCTTGAATGATATACTTACACGCGATGATGAGACCTTGTGCAGCCCATTCTCATTATTAAGTATGCGAATCTAGAGAAAGAGATTCGCACTTCAGTTTCATTTGTGTAACAAAGATTGCGTCTTAGCTTCTATGGAAAATAAAGTACAACTCTATGAAGACCATGTCTTATTTCTTGTTTAATTTATATTTGTGCATCTCCCTTTATGAAAGATGATCCCAATAAAAGAAATTTTCGCCAACAAAACCCACTCCAAAGTTTTCAAAACTCTATGGTTTGGACGTGTTTTGGAATACTTTAGATAATTTAGCAGGAATGCAATGTTCACAGATTTCGTACTTTGAGAGAAAACGCGACTCTGTATTAGAATCACGAATTCCACGCTTTTGAAAAAAAGGCACAAATCTGTATTAGAGCGGCGGATCTTGCGCTTTTTGCAGTATATCCAAAATGTTATCACTTTTCTGGCATAGGGATTGAGATGTTGTCTGAGCTTCATTAATGATGAGATCCTCACAAGATTTGGGTTAGAGATCTTGTTCATCGAATCAACTGTTATAAATTTTCAAACTCATCTTTTACAGTATTTTTAACACTTTCTGAAAAATTTGAACTCCAAATTTTCCTCCAACTTTCAAGACCCTTCGTCTTCAAGCACTTTTCATCCACAATTTTCTTCGAACTTCTTTTACACCAAATTTTTCTTAAGAATTTTAAGAGGATGATGAAGAAGACTTCATCTTCTGGTCCATCTGCAGTGGTTCTCAAAATTCTCAGACTACTTCTACGTCTATAGTAGTTCGGTAGGAGCCTCTGGTTGGAGGTGATTCTCTTAGTTCATATAATATTTGCAATTTATACTCTGACTCTAAAAGAGCATCTTCCTTTTCACAATTTTGTTTTAATATTTTTTCTCTTCATGCAGTGAATTAGAAAGATCATTATTTTGACCATACAGGAAGATATGATGGCGAAAAACAGTTTAGGCTTGGTCGAGTCTTTCCAGCTTGTGCAGCATCTGATCGCCGAAAGAGAAAGAGTAAAATCTTGAACCCTTCTTGCCTTATATTGCAGGAATTCATGACTACTGCTCCTTTTGAGAGAAAGGATAGGATTTTATTGAACAAGCATCTTTTTCTGTTTGGTAATCATGTCCCAATCCCTAATGAATGCTTTAGATGATGGGATCTATAAGTGGCTCCGTCAAGTTAACGGTCATGACTTGTTTCTTCTTAACATGGAGAGGTCTTATCCATTCTTGTATCTCCAATTCCTTTCTATTTCCAGAACCATAAATTGACATTTAAACAAACCACAAATGGGTGTTTTGCTGGGTGGATTTAATGCACAAGGTGCATTTCCTCGTTCTACTGAAAAATATTTTTGTGGATTATTTTTAGGATCTTTTAAGCAAGACCTCCCATTGGGTGAAACTTCAGTGATTGCCCAAACTTTCTTACACTGTTTTATTGATGCACAAGGAGAGTTTTCAGTCCAAGATTTTTATCTTGCTGGATGGATCCATTATTCTTCTAAGGGAGAATGGGCGATCTTAACCAAATTTTCCTTAAGAGTTTTTGCGGATCAATTGAATCACATAAATCTTTATCGTGCTATAAGGCCGGTTCAACATGGAATTCCTCGTAGTCGATTCCATTTCATTTTTGGCTAGAAATGTATAACCCTAATACTTGTACTTTCTTTACACCCCCTGCTGAATTAGGGCTTGCTCTCCATGAGATGTATGAGATTTCAGGGTTAACAATGGGAGATATTCCTTATGAAGAATATATCCCTACAGGAGAAGAATTCTATTTATTGAAAGTTTGGGATCTCATGATTTACGATACTTACTGGGAATTGCTCTACCACTATCACATTTGTGCTCACATATCTAATGCTCGCAATATGAAGCAAAAGAAGTGGTTACAGTATCTTTTTCCCAAACTTATGAAGAACAATTCTAATTTAACTCGTCTTTCTCCAATTTCTAAAAAAGAGGTTGAAGAAAGGATTGTTCACTCTGGAACAGATGCATACATTGCTGAATGAGATGAGGGTGTCTTCAAGGCCGGGACATCTTTTAAAAGTTTTCATTATCAAGCTTTACAACCATTATTAGATCTTGCTTTGTTGGTAGGTTTCTTGATGTTATGGTTAAAGAAATGCGTGGTTTCATCACAGGAAACTCTATCAGTCAGAATGGTGTATCTGGCAGTCTTGCTAGCATTTGGCCGTCCACTCAATTTGTTGCTAGCGATGGTTTGTGAAATCGAAAGTGGATTGAGAAAATTGGTTGATAGATTCTGCAATGTCAAAAAAGAGTATGATGATGAGGGAAAATTGATTGTCAAGACTCCAAATCCGCGGGTGGAACTTCCATACACTTATTTAATGGGTTGGATAGTTCTGCACTGCCCTTCATTGATGAGTCCAATTGATACTCAAATAGACTTGAGTTCTCCCAAAGTTCAGTATTATGAGAATTCACACTGGAAAGGAGGTTATATGGCTGCGATCCGCAGAACACTTCGATATCATGCTAACTATGAGTTTTACAAATGTTTCTCTTACTTTCCAAATGCTGATTATGGGGATGAATTCGTGAATGTAGCCGGTGCTGATATGCTCACGATTTTGTCTACTGGGTGTTTCTGTTGGCTAGTAAGCATCCGTCCAGGGCACCTGGTTCTCCGCTTATGGAATCATTGTTATATTGAACCCTATTACCCAAGTCGTTTTTCTCAACAGTTTGGATATGATCAATTGTATGTCGGAATCTAAATACAGACATGAGCTTTACTGAGAATCTATTCGAGAGAGCCAGAGCTTGGTTTCATTTTATCTCTGGTGGTGTAAAGGCCAAGTTCAATCTTCCACTCAAGACTCCAAATTCATCTGTGAGTTTTGCCTTTTGCAAATGGTATTCTGTTGTTCATTCCATACCTCATAAATTTGACTTGAGCCTCACTTGTTTGAGAGACATCAGAGCATGGTATGCTCAAAAGAGAGAGGCTGGCAACACTAAAGTAGCTGGAATAGAGGATTTTGGAATAGAGTATGACTTCGAAGGATCCGAATCAAGAGATAAAAGGAATACTGCAATAGTCCCAACAGATCGACCTGCGTCTCCCATCATTCCAACTTCTCCTCCTCCTATAGCATAGGAAACTTCTCCCCAGTCAAGATCTTCTCCTCAGATGATTTCTTACAAGCGAAAGAGATTGAGGAGCCTTGGTGACTTGCCGATCATTCCACAAGCTGTATTGGCTGAAACTGGTGCAATAGTACTTATTTCAACTTTTGAAACTGCTAAAGAGGAACAAGAAGATAATAATGATGCGAATTTGATTCCTCGCTCATCTAAAAAGCATCGGAGTCAAGGACATGTTTTTCTAAGTGATCCCATTACAGAGGCTCCTTCTACTACACCGGCAGTTGAGCTTTTACCTATTGTTGTGTCTTCTTCAAAAAGCCAGTTCAATTGGTGCAGGAGGAATCTACTCCTTAAGTAGTTCAAGTTACGAATGATGATGATGATGTTGATAGTGGTGACATTTGCTCCTCTACTCCTCCATTAGACCACAGTAAATATACATTTATAATAGCAGAGAGAGAGCTGAGGTGTACGGACTTGGAAAGTCCAGTTTCCAACCTCAAGGTTTATTAAACTTTACTTACTTACATCATCTCTCATTTCTTTTATCATTATTTAACCATTTCTCTCTTTTTTTCAGAAATGTTTCCTTCTACCCCAAATTCGGAGTATGTACCTAAAAGTGATACTTCACTTGTTGATACTGAAGTTCAACCAGAATTGCATCTAGAACTGCTATAACTACTGTTTCTGACGAAGCCAATGAGGCAACTGTATCTGCTGAGTTTATTGCAGCTGCTGAGATTGTTGCTCCTGCTAAGGTTGGTGCCCCTGTTGAAGCTGAAGTTACTGAGGCTACTGCTCCTGCTGAGAGTACAATGCTAGTTACGTCTATCCCAATTATTACTTTCACTGCAGTTACTTCTTCATCAACAAGTTGTGCATAAGTGGATGCTCTTGAAGCGGATTTGCTCCAACATACTATTAAAGTTTTTCTTGACTTTCTGGACTGCTGTATTTACAAAATTTTAAAAGGGAGTTCTTTCTCCTCAATTGCCAACATTCTTAATATTTATGCAACCAGCTTAGCAAGCATTGGTGGAGAAGAAAAAGCAGCTCCATATAAACTAATGGTAACTCAACTGCAGACTCATGCTTAATCTTTATTGAAGATCTGCAATGTAGATAAATCAGAAATGGTTGAGGTCACTTATCAGAAATTGATGGATGAACAATGCAAGCTCCAAAAGGAATTTAAAGAAAAACTAATGTTTGTGTTGGCAGTGAAAATTTCTAAGTTAAAAGGATTTTCCACAACAGAACGCGGAGCTAACTCCGCAGCCCCACATTTGGCTATAATAGGCTCGCATTGGAACAAAACGTGAAGCTATTCAATAGCTCCGCGTTAGTTCCACGTTCTGGTTCCTTAGCTCCGCGTTTTGATGCGATTAGCTCTACGTGAACAGATAACCAGAATCTCAAATTGATTGAGATTATGATTTGGGTTTATCCAAATACCCGAATTGAATCCGATCAGAATTCTAAATCAAGAGATTCAAATCAAAACTAAGATATTTGATTGGAATCCTTGATGAGAGAAAATTCTATTTAGATAGAAACTCTCAAATCATCCTAGGGCTATAAATACCCTCTTGGGGAAGCCCTAGGGGTCTTTTCTTTTCGGCACCTGAGATCCCTTGCTAAAATTTTAGAGACGTTCAAGTTACGCACAGACCCTTGAACGAATCAAGACCAGAGGAGATCGATTCTACAGTTGGCCGTCACCTTCAAGAGAGAAGAGTTCGACGTCGGATCGTCCAAAGGAACTACTATAGATCCCATTGCCACAGATCCCACAATATTGTAAAAGAGAGAGATTGATATATAAAATCCTCTCGTTTGTTCTTTTTATCTTGTTCTCTTCTATTGTAATTCGAGTTTATTCAATGGAAGGAAGGCGAGGAAATTCCGCTGCGAACAAACTGGCGACCACAGTGGGAGCCATCTCTTTCACTGATGAAGAGATTGTGGCGCAATCGGACGTCGATTTGATCAGATCCGATGTAGACATGCTGATCGTTGAAATCGACCAGCAGAAGTACGAGGAGTACCTCTCCTCTGAATCATCAGGTAACCTGAACGACACACGACACTATTGTCGCGTGCGCTCCAATACCCGAGCAACGGGTAAAAAGGAATCCACCGAGGAACGGGGATCCTTGGAGACCGTGGCCATAGAGCCGGTGATCGGGCAGGAAATCCTAGCAGAGGATGACCTCCCTACTACCGAAGAAAACCTGGGAACTGGATTGACAAGAACCCAACTCCGAAATAGAAATTGGAGAGCGAGGCGAAAAGCCCTCAAAGCCCGCCTTGGACGCGAGGCTAATGAACGTGAGGCTATGGTCCCTCGCAAACTGGCTCGCGCTAATCGCGAGACCAGCCATTATCGCATGAAACGCGAAGTTACAACTTGCGTTAATTGCAAGGAAAAGCCAGCGTGTGGTATTCCGCGCGAGACTAGTACTGAGCTTAGCGAGGAATGCGAAGCCAGTAAGATTTGTGATAGTCGCAAAATTTCTAACACTCGCGAGAAACGCGAGTATAAAATCTCTTTAAAGCCAGCATGTGATTTTCCATGCGAGGCTATTACTGGGCTTAGCGATAAATATAAAGCCAGTAGCACTTGCGAGAACCGCAAGACTTTTGACACTCGTGAGAAACGCGAGGATAAAAATTTCTTAAAGCCAGCATGTGATTTTCCATGCGAGGCTATTACTGAACCTAGCGATAAACGCAAAGCCGGTACAACTTGCGAGAAACGCAAGATTTTAATACTCGCGAGGAACGCGAGGATAAAGTTTCCTTATAGCCAGCATATGATTCTCAATGCGAGGCTAATACTGAGCTTAGCGACAAATGCGAAGCCAGTAGTACTTGCAAGAAATGCAAGATGCCTCACCTCCGCATAAATCGTGAAGATGATTGGCAGATCGTCGTCAACCATAAAAATTGCGCTAGACGCAAAGTTATGACTTGTGTTAATCACAAGAATAAGCCAGCGTGCAGGAATTTTCTTCCGCGCGGGGCTAAAATTCCAGAAGAAAAACTTCTGAAGACATGCCAAGCCAGCGTAAAATGCGAGGCTATCATAGTAAAATGCGGAGCTATTTTTCAGCCCCACGAGATTAAACGCGAAGCTAATTTTCAGCCCCGCGTTCCAAAACGCGAAGTTATTCCTAAGCTCCGCGTAGATCAACCCGACTACAGAATCAGGGATGATCATCACATCAGTGGACCAGAGCAGGATTCCAGTGATCCTAAGAAGTTTCAGTGGGTTCCTAGACCCTCTCAAAAGTTGGATGGGTCCCACGACTCCGTGGCTAAGGTCACTGACCTCAGGGAGTATCTATCCAAGAAGAGAGGTATAGAACAAGTTCAAGCTGAACCTGTCTGTCACTGCCAGCAGCTTATGACAGCGGTATCCGCTGTAATGGAAAATTGTGGCTGCATCAAGAGCAGGGTATCGGTGTTCGACCGATTAACCGAGTCAAACAAGAACCCTACTAAGAAGACAAGAACCGCTTCCCTAAAAGAATGGAGAGCTGTAACCTCCAATATGGTGGGAAAAGGGAAGAAGATTGTAGAGACGGATGATGATTCAGAATCGAGTGATGAAGAACCTCCTCATATCACTCGACTTAAATCAGGAGCCGTCCCACCTCGAAACTATAAGAGGCTTATAAGAGGTTCTTACAACGATGATAGCGATAACTCAACAATAGCTTCACCTCCTTCCTCTGCGTCATCTCGGCTACAAAAGTTAGCATCACATATGACGGATAAACCCGACGACATCAATCAGAGATTTGAAGCTCAAGAAAGAATGATTCGAGAGTAACAAAAGACGATTGAAGATCTTAAAGTGATGCTTTCAAAATTTGTTGAGGATAATGGCAAGAGGGGCAAAGAAACTCTGAACGAAGAAGAAAAAGAAGAGAAAGCCCACTCGATGCACGAGGACGAGAATAGATTTTCTTTCCATGATCCGCATGGAGAAAAGATAGAAAAATTGCAAAGTCAACTCGAAGCACTGATGCATAAAAAAGAGTTGAAAGAGTCAGGGGTCTCGAGACCATACCCACCTGAATGGGATGTGGTACCATACCCCCAGAAGTATAAGCCGCTCAAATTAGAGCCATATGACGGGAAGGGATCTCCCAGTCAGCACATTTATTACTTCTTGTCCCAAGCAGGACATTTGATGGGTAATGACCCAATAATGACCAAGGTATTCGCAAGTACCTTGCGAGGGCCTGCTTTTACTTGGTTTATGCAGCTGCCCCCATGTACTATTAATACCTGGTTTGATGTGGAGAAACTATTTCTCTCACGTTTCTTCGAGGATGATACCGAGAGTACAGTTCATTCCCTCCTTGCAACCAAACAAGGAGAACAAGAAACCGTCAAAAACTTCATAGAAAGGTTCCGGGAGAAGTTCGTGCATTGCAAATACGGAATGGTCCAGGAAACTCTAGTCGAGACATGTCGGCATAATCTTAAGACTAACGTGCTCCTAAAAATGGGGGCCGTAGAGTCTAAGACATGGAGGGATTTGCTCAAACAGGGAGACCAAGCCGAGGATTTGATTCGTCGAGTTGAAGAGTCTCGTGGATCTAAAAACACTGGGAGCAGTAGACCATACACCCAAAATAATAGTAATAAAAATAAAGGGAAAGCGGTGATGGCATCAGTGGCAGCTCCACAAAAGACAAATCCTCCACCAAACCCGAAGCCCCAAAATCAGTAGGGCATCAGACAAAATAGGTCTCAGCAAGAGAAGACCTATACTTTCAAAGCAGAGTAAACGCCTATGCTCTTTCACTTACTCCTGAGAAAGGGAATGTTGAAACTTCCGGAGATTAGGAAGCCGGAGGACGCTGGTAAAACCAACGACCCCAATTATTGCCTATACCACCGGAATGTTGGACACCCTACTAGGGACTGTTACCCTCTGAAGAACAGAATCCAAGCATTAATAGAAGCTGGAGTTCTAACGCTTAAAGAAGAGCAAAAGAAGGTCACTGCCAACATGGCAACCATAGTGGTTGGAACCCATGAGTTCCTCGGGGGGTGACCCCAATTCCAAAGGGTAAGCTGGTTACGAAGAACCATGACCCTCATAAAAAGGCTCAAGAATGACTTGTCCCCATAACGATCCAGAAGGGGGAAGTCATGTGGATCCATCCCGATTTGCTACAAGACGAACAGTGGACAAACACAGGGGGTCAGAAGAAGAAGCGGACTAGCAATGCTATCTCCGCAGAAATAAAAGATGAATATATTGCAGGGGTACCTACAGACTCTGAAGAGGAGCCCGAAGCAATGGCCACTCATCAAGATGGGGCGGGCCCTTCCGGCACTCGGTCTGAAAAACATATCTTAAGGACTACACCAGGGTAGATCCGAAAGATATATACATGGAACTCGTCAATCCTGCGAAGCAGAAAGGTCTTCGTTTCCAGAAAAACCCTAGAAAAGATGAAGGAGCCAAGGAGACTTCCTTCAAATTCGATATTATATTTCAGCTGGCAAATATTCCAGCTCGAGTCATGCTGTACGAGCTGCTACGATTATCAAAGTCAACTCGTGAGGCGTTAAGAGAGGTCTTGGCAGACTCTGAGTCATTCCTAGCCCAGATTGTTGAGCCGGCCGATGAAGAACAGGACTCTTGCCTCCACTGTCACCAAGTAAGGAGGCAGATCCCATAAATTATCTTCTCTCCAGAAGACATGCAGGTGAGGAATATAAAGCACAACAGGCCTTTATATTTCACCGGATATGTTGGATCCACAAAGGTGGACCGAATTCAAATTGATCCGGGTTCTGCGCTAAGTGTCGTGCCCAGAAGGTTGATGCAGCTGTTAGGGATTTCCCTCCATCGTCTGACACCAACCAATACAATGATATATGGGTTTAATGCCAATAATAGTTGTCCCCTCGGAAAAATCCGACTCCGATGTCAAATCGGGGATTTGAGGACGGAGGCTACATGCTACGTTATTGATGCAGATACCCCCTACAACATTTTATTGGGACGACCTTGGATCCACGCTTACATGATAGTCCCGTCGACTCTCCACCAATGCATGAAGTATTGCGACGAAGAAGGAGAAGTCTGAATATTAATTGCAGATAAGCAACCATTTAAAGTGCTGGAGAATTACTTCACAGATGCTGCACTTTACAAACCAGCCCATGAAGTCTCCAATGACGATCTTAGCAAGCCTCAAAAGCCTGATGAAAGCGGTAACGAGGCAGATACTGAATATGAGCTTCCTGAAGAAGACGATGGGGGTGATTATGAAATCAACCCTCACTTAGATTTTAGTCTGAGTCTTGATAATGTAGCTGATGTAATAGAGTAAGAGTGGATTATAAATGAAAACATAAAGTTAGTCTACGAGCATGCTGTAGCTACTGAGTCTGAACACTCTTGTACTTCCACTGAAGTGGATGGCCTTTCCGAACTTGAAGTTCTGGCGGCATACCATTTGCCCCTCAGGTCATCCCTCCTCTCTCAATCAAGAATAACTAAGGGACAAGGTCACTTCTTTGAAGTACCTCCTCGACAGGGATCCCAAAAGTCGATCCTGTTCGGCAAAGTAATTACGTCGCCGCGACAAAAACAAAGCAGTAAAAGTGATGAACAAACATCACCTCAATTTCACTTGTATGAACAGAAATCCTGGCAAATGATGAAGAAGATGGGTTATAATTTTACCCAGAAACAGGGATTAAACTTTGGAAAAGGACGACGAAATCTCATACCCTCATTTAGACCGAGAGGAAAGAGCCCAGATTATTATCAAAAGACTCGCAGGGGGTTGGGCTATATATCTACTCCTCCCTCATCACCTTCCGGACAAAAAGAAAGTTCTTCGGCCGATGATGAATCACCTCCACTTGATCATGACTCGGATCGAAGTACTGGCGCTTGGTTTCAATCCTTGACGACCAATATGGTTTCAGCTGCACCAGAAAGCGACGAGGAACCAATTGATATTCAAGATGATTCCTGGGCCAAGCATATGGACACTCTCTGGGATGTCCACTTTGAACAGCGTGACCCGCCCACAGAAGACAAATTAGTACAAGTCAACATGGGAACGGAAGAAAACCCGAAACCCATCTTCATAAGCGACACGCTAACTCCCTTGGAAAAGGAGAAACTTATATCTCTTATCAAAGAGTATATTGACGTGTATGCATGGAGTTACGAAGATATGCTCGGGCTTGACCCTCAAATTGCCACACACCGGTTAAATATCAAAGAGGACGCCAAGCCAGTTAAACAACAGCAACGGCGTTTTCGACCAGAATTGATGGAGGCAATAGTTGACGAGGTCAATAAGCTTATAAAATCCGGATTCATCCGTGAAGAGCAACATCCTGATTGGATGGCTAACATAGTGCCGGTTCGTAAGAAGAACGGCAAAATCAGGATATGCATCGACTTTCGTGATCTGAACGCTGCATGTCCTAAGGATGAATTTCTGCTCCCCATCACCAATGTGATGATTGATAATACTTGTGGTTATGAGAGGATGTCCTTTATGGA
Source organism: Dracaena cambodiana (assembly GCA_036321105.1). NCBI lineage: Eukaryota > Viridiplantae > Streptophyta > Magnoliopsida > Asparagales > Asparagaceae > Dracaena > Dracaena cambodiana. The sequence goes on from JAYEPQ010000007.1 coordinate 37,194,764, forward strand.
TGGCTTCTCAGGATATAACCAGATTAAAATGCACCCTGATGATGAAAAGCATACAGCTTTCAGAACGCCGCTGGGGGTATATTATTATACGGTGATGCCTTTCGGATTGAAGAACGCCGGTGCCACCTACCAACGCGCGATGAGTGTCATATTCAAAGAATACCTGCGCAAAACGGTAGAGTGCTATGTAGATGACTTAGCAGTCAAAAGTAAGAACAAAGAAGATCATCTTCATGATTTAAGAGTGGTCTTCGATCTTTTGCGAAAACATCACTTGAAGATGAATCCCACTAAGTCTTTTATGGGGGTGTCCAGCAGGAAATTCCTTGGATTCATAATAACTTTAAAAGGAATCTTTCTCGATCCTGAAAAAGTGACAGTAATCAGTGAAATGCCACCGCCCCGCAATCTTAAGGAATTAAGGGGGTTGCAAGCAAAGTTAGCCTATATCCGGCGCTTCATCTCCAATTTGTCAGGACGATGCCAGCCATTCTCTAGACTCATGAAGAAGGGGGTCTCTTTCGTATGGGATGAGGCGTGTCAACAGGCGTTTGACGATCTCAAAGAATATCTCACTAAACCTCCTGTTCTTATGGCACAGCCCTTCCTTATATATGTAAGGGCCATGGATGATGCTCTAGGAGCATTACTTTTGCAGTATAATGAGCACGGCCATGAACACGCCTTGTATTACTTAAGCAGGACAATGATCGGAGCCGAGCGTCGGTATACCCCGATCGAAAAAGAATATTTAGCCCTAGTGTTCGCTGTTCAGAAAATGCGACACTATCTTTCAGGGCAAACAATTCATGTCATATCACGGGTTAACCCCTTGAAAATCCTGATGACAAAACCAGGATCCTTAAACGGCCGATTGGCGAAATGGGAATTATTGCTATCGCCATATGATATACACTTCATTCCTCAAAAGGCCATGAAGGGACAGGCGATCGCCGATTTCCTTGCAGACCATCCAATTTGGTCCAAATCCAAACAAACGTCAGAGGTCAACACAGTTAGTAAAGAATAACCATGGCAAATGTTCTTTGATGGTACTGCCAAACGATCCGCTGCTGGAGTGGGGGTTGTGCTAATATCCCTACATAAACATATATTGTCTAACGGTTACTCATTAACAGAACCGTACACGAATAATGTGACGGAATACAACGCGCTCATTATCGGCCTAAAAATAGCTCTGCAACTGGGGGTGAACCATTTAGAGGCATATGGAGACTCTAAGCTCATCGTCAATCAGATGATAGGTGAGTATGAAGTCAGACATGAAGCCCTCATCCCCTATCATCAGCTAGCTATTGAGCTAGCAGGATATTTTGAACAATTTTACATATATCATATATCCTGGAATGAGAACGTCTATGCAGATGCTCTTACTGCTTTAGCCACAATATTGGCGATCCTGCCAGGTGAAGCTAAAAGCATCACTATTGGTAGCAGAGAACTTCTCCACCCAGACATGGTATTCCAAACCAAGGAGGTATGCCAGACAGGCTTAATGCTGGAACTCCGTGATTGGCGTTTTCCATTTATAGATTACGCCTTATATGGGATATTACCAGAGAATCCAAAGGAGGCCGCCTCGATAAAGAGGAAGGCCCCGAGATTCTATTTCGATCATAAACTTCAGACTTTATATAGAAAGTCGAGTGATGGTCTTCTACTACGCTGCTTATCAAAAGCAGAAGTAGATGAAGTGCTGAGAGAAACACATGATGGAGTATGTGGAGCTCATCAGCCTGGCCCAAAACTTGGAGACCGCATAAGAAGGCTTGGATACTACTGGCCGAACATGATTACGGAAGCAATGGCATACGCTAAGCGGTGCCATGAATGCCAAGTACATGCCAATTTTATTCATCAACCCCCAGAATACTTGCACAATACTATTGCTAGTTGGCCATTTGAGGCATGGGGAATGGATATTGTGGGGCCTATAACTCCCCCGTCATCCAGATGACATCGGTTCATTCTTGCGATAACCGATTATTTTTCAAAATGGGCCGAAGCCATGCCCATGAGAGAGGTAAAAACAACAGATGTGATTAAGTTCATTAAGCACCATGTTATTTACCACTTTGGCATCTCTCGGAGGATCATCCATGATAATGGACCGCAATTCGTCAGCGAGAGGTTTTTAAGATTCTGTGATAAATTCAGAATCAAGGACATCGCTTCAACACCATATAACCCTGTGGCAAATGGATTGGCCGAAGCCTTCAACAAAACGATTATTAAACTCCTTCGGAAGTTCGTCTCTTCCAACAAACGAGACTGGGACGAAAAGCTGGGAGAATGTTTACGGAAGTGAGGCCGTCTTGACTCTTGAAATCCAGATACCATCATTAAGAGTGGCCTTGGCCACAAAGATGACGACAGAAGAGCGCCATCAACAGAGATTACAAGAACTAGAGGCGTTAGATGGAAAACGTCTCAAGACTCAACAACAAATTGAGTTGTATCAAGCCCGAATCACGCAAACGTTCAATAAGAACGTTAAATCAAGGACCTTTAAACAAGGAGACTTGGTTCTGGCTGTTCAAAGGCCGATGGTACTAACCCACAAGACTAAGGGTAAATTTGAACCCAAGTGGGAGGGACCATTCATCATAGAGACTGTATACTCCAGTGGAGCCTACCGCTTAATGAATCAGAACGACGATAGGATGATGATGCCGATCAACGGCAAGTTTCTGAAGAAATACTATGCTTGACGAACCAAAATGGTGACAGTGTAACTGTCCTATCTAGTTCATAAAACCTGGAGTACAAGCCTCCATTTGTTCAAGTTACGTAGATGAGCACTTGGACTTCTTCTTTCTTAGGCATGCGCAATTAGGCGCCTCTGTCGAAATTTGATGAATCCTAACCAGATCATCTTGGTGTGCCCAGTTCAAGTTACGCATGAGAGGCTTGAACCGCCTCCATTTGTTCAAGTTACGCAGATGAGCACTTGGACTTTTTCTTTCTTAGGCATGCGCAATTAGGCGCCTCTGCCGAAATTTGATGAATCATAACCCGATCATCTTGGTGTGCCCAGTTCAAGTTACGCAGTTGAGCCATGAACCGCCTCCGTTTGTTCAAGTTACGCAGATAAGCACTTGGACTTCTTTCTTAGGCATGCGCAGTTAGGCGCCTCTGTCGAAATTTGATGAATCCTAACCCGATCATCTTGGTGCGCCCAGTTCAAGTTACGCATGAGAGCCTTGAACCGCCTCCATTTTGTTTACGAGAGCCTTCAATTGCCCAATGCCGTTATGGCAGCGGGAAGAGGAGATCAAGCTCCTCGCCAACCCTATCATACTGGGGGTAAAAGTATGAAATGAACTACCCAATGCTGTTAAAAGCAAATGGGAGAGGAAATTAATTCCTCGACAACTCACCATACTGAGGGGAATAGAATGGCTAGCCCAACGCAAACGGCGATTGGTAAAGGCTAATCAAATCCGTTGATAGCTGGGGGTTTGCTAAAAATCCCATAAAACCTGTCATGTTAAGTCTTTACCTCTGACAGTATGATTTGGATTATTTCCATCTCCGTTCAAGATACGCAAATTAGCCTTGGACTATTTTACCTGAAACAACTAAATCATTTTGATGACAAGTTATCTGTTGTGCAAACAAATTTGATAGCCAACAGGTAAAGGAATCAAAAAGATTATCTTTATTCATCAATGAAGAATGAAGCTACAAAAAGTTTTCTCTTTTATTACAAGTTCTTATAGAAAGAATGAAGAAAAGGGAATAGGAGACAGTTATGGATCTCCTAGGTGCTTCAACTTATTCGTCGCCTCGTCAATTACTCGACGACGGGTCTCCTCCACGGAGTGTCGAGCCTGCCGGCGTAAATCATCGTCGTTTATTGTTAGTTGTTGGGCCAACCGCTGACGAGACTCTTCTATAGTGTGGCTTCTTATTGCGCCTTCTTGTTCGAGTTGTCCTCGTTGGAGGATCAACTCTTCCCGTTTCTTAACGGATTCTCCTAGCCGAGATTCGCTGGCCTCCAGAATAGCTCGGGCCTTAGCAATAGTATCTCTAGCTCTGAGAATAGCAGCCTGGCTCCCCTCAATATCAAAGTCCACTGCCTCTAGCCCCCTGAGGACTGATTCCTGGCTAGCTCATAGTTCTGCCAACTTCCGTGACCAGACTTCCTCTTGGCGCCTCAATTCCTCTTGACGAGCCACCAACTCTACCCGAAGATGTGCCCACTCGATCTTAGTGATCACTTCAACATCCGCTTGGCGAATTGTGTTGAGCGTATTCACCTGATCTTCTAAAGCTTCGAGACGGGCCCGGTAGGGAGCTGCTCGGTCTTGTCCCCCAATCCTTTCAATATTATCCAGATAGCTGGACAACATTGGACGTCCAAGATTAAAGAAATCTCTTCCGTTAAGAATCATCTCGATGCACCTCCTTAGTAGCCGCATAAAATCATTTACGCTATGGTTGAAGAATTCTTCAAGAGGGTCAAAACAGGCAGCGCTAAGGAAGATGTCGCTGGAGGAGAAGTAGCGTCCATTGGTGTCAAAGAGGAAGAAGCCCGTCACTGTGCTAGATTCATAACCTGTGGGGCCAGTAAAGCCAACATGGACTTGGCAGAACTAGGAACCCGAGGAGAAGAATCATTAGTACAGGTCACTCGGGTAGTGCCACCAGCAGGGGTAGACGATGGTGTTTCTTCACCCGAAGTTCCGCTCGTGACAGAAGTGGCTTCGAATGAGAATTTCAAATTTTCTTCGTCTCCCGCTGGCGGAGGACTCGGAGCCGGAGGAGTCACCAACGTTTCAACAGCCATAATAGTAGAGGACGTTAACATTGCTGGCTGAGGAACAGAAGGCACCCCAATGACTACTGGAAAGGTCTCTTCAGAACAGACTGGTGGCGTCGGAGATGGCAGACTTGGGATGGCGTGGCCTCTTTGGCTGCGGCCGCAATAACCACCTCTGTCCTATCATCACTCCCGAGTTCATCGATAGGGGGAACTGAAGAAGGAACTGAGGGAGGAGTTGTTGTGAAGTAGTCTGCGTCAAATTCATTTGCAGAACTACCTAATCCATCCGCTGAGCCAGTAGTGCCCAAATAATCCACCCTCTCCTCAGATTCTCCCCTGGTAGTCGAATGCATCGGCGAGTGGTGCTGACCATCTGTAAAAAGCAAACAAATAGTGTTACATATAACGTGGAAATATGAACAAGAAGATAGAATAAAAGAGTCATACCAGGAGAAACAAGTCCAGTAGTCGGACTTGAAGGGGGAGCCATCGCTGTTTCTAGGAGAGTACCCGTTTCGCTACCCTGAGGTTGCGTCACGAAATGTTCAACAGGTTCTGTGGTTGGAGGAGTCAGGACCTCAGTAGCACCTGGAGCTTCAGCAGGTCTACTCTCTTCTGCCGGTGCCGGAGGCGGAATTGAGGCCAACAAATCCGAAGCAAACTTGGCCGCCGTCTCTTGAGAGACTAAGAGGGTCCCCGAGGCTAATTTTTGCTTCTTCTTCGCCGGTTCGCCTCTTGCAGGTCTGCGGCGTTTAACGGTTGGACTCCGGGGATGGGGAACTAAGTCTTGAAGAGCGTCGCCAGCATCAGCGTCATCCTCATCACCATCATTATCATCATCATCAGAGTCGTCAACATCTGATGGATCGGCCGCCGCACCAAGAAATTCGTCCATTCTTTTCACGCTCACTCTTTTGGCTCCTTTGCGGCTGGCATAAAAGGCCTCTATCTCCTTGCAACAGCTGCGGTTGATGGAGAAGTTTGGTACCTCAGAATTTGCAACGCTGTACCAGGTACAGAAGCTTAAAACCATGCTTAGTTCTGGTGATTTCAAGGGAAGCATAAATTCTGCTCCGGTTCCTCCAGTAACAAAATGGAACCAGCCCCGTGCCCCTGCATACAGATTTCCCTTGTATGCCAACTTTTTGTTTGGATTTCCTACATAAAGCTGCGTATACCCAAATTGACGAGCAAATCTGCTCAGGATATACGGCTCTATATAGTACATGGTGTCTTGCCTGTACACCAAGTGTCCGGGGCGAATATTTAACAACCACCAGAAAACCCCTGAAGATAAGGTGGTGAACTGATCTGCTCCCAAAATCTCTTTAAATTTGGATCCATACTCTCCCCCAGGGAAGTCCGGGAAGCAGCGGAAGATCTCATAGTTTTGATGATGATGGAGTGTTATGTGGATTTGAGACATGTAGTTGCTCTTCCAGACAGAACGCTCATACTTCTCTACCAAGAACAGCTTGTCAATTGGGTTGTAATCCGCAGCACTCATCAGCGACGGGCAGTGCATGACTAGCCACGCCATTAGATATGTATAGGGCATCTCTACCCTTGGGTTCGGTGTCTTCACCGTGGCAGCTTCTTTAGCCGCTTTACCCTTCCCAGCTTTGCCTTTATTCTTCTCCGCTGGCATGAAACTGTTGCATAAGGCCCGGAGCCCGCTTTGGAGATTGGCAACCATTGCCGGCAACAACCCGAATGGTCGTCCATAGGCCAAAAGAACGGCTGGATAGACAACGTTCTTGGCAATAGCTTCCTTGGGCAATGAAGGGACGACACACCTCTTCAGCCACAACATTAAGAAGCCAGCAAGGAGACCCCTCTCAGAGATAGGGAACTGGGCTTGATAATGGAAGCTCTGAAAAACTGTATCGGGACTAAATCCTTCTTCATTTGATTCGGTCGTATATGTTGTGGCTTCCAGCTTGGAGATGCGCTCCTTTATCTCTTCAACGCTTACGGGTGGGCGTCCCGAATCATTGGGAGACTCTCCTTCAAATTAACGAAGAGGTAATCAGCCCACTTCTTATGGCCAATTCCCTGGTTCCTTACTCCATCCAGGTCGGCGCAAATATGATAGTGGCACATTATTTCCCAGTAAGTCTGGTAGATGTGCTCATCCCCCGCTTTCAGCATCTTCAATTCTTCAGCAGTGGGGATGTATTCTTTATAAGGAATCTCGCCCATTGATAAACCAGACACTTCGAACATCTCATGAAGAGCAAATCCAAGCTCACCCACTAGTGTGAAAAAAGTGTCGGTCTCAGGGTTATACATCTCCAGCAGGCAAAATAAATGGAACGCACTTTGAGGCAAGCCAAACTGGACGTTTCTAATGGCTTTGTACAAGCCAATTTCCTTCAACGTCTGCTCATGGGTGTCCAGTATGTGTTTGACAAGTCTGAACCACCACATGTTGCCTGAAGAGTGGACCCATCCAAGCATTCTAAAGTCTTTAGCAGGGTATTGACCACCCTTGGCTAAGAATTCGCTAAGGAAAGTCTTAGCACGAATCGGGACTTCACCAACAGGGTGCTCTTTGCTGACTCTGCCCGGGAGGAGTCCCGTAATACATCTGGGGGGACCATCTTGAAAGTCCCCACTCGCGCCAAATTTGCCGGTCACAACACTATCATACTCACGAGTTAGCTCAAATTCTAACTCACGGTGGGAAGACAGTCTCTGGAGGTACACCAAGGGGTAGCTGCGTTCCATGTCGGGCAGAAACATGAGCAGATCCCCGGCATGGTACAGCCATTTGCCCTCCTCTCTAAAGAGAACCTTATCCGAGTGCTCTATGACATCTCCAAAGAGGAACCCCGGCTTCTCCAACGCCTCCCGATTTGTGGCTTCAAAAGGAGCATCCGTAATGATCTCCCGTGCAGTAGCAGGGCTGTATTTGATTAGCTTCTCCCTGCGTTCTCTCAAGCCCGGCTTGTACGCAGCAAAAACAGTCGTGAAGCGAAATTGGGTGACTGAGTCTGCACCCCCGCCATAGCCGAAGTGATGCCCTTGGGAGATTGGGTCTACAGAATAGCCAACTGAAAAATAAAAAAACTAAAAGTCAGAAATTTCTACAAAATCAGAAAATCTTCCAAGTATGGAAGCACGAAGCTAAATATTAGACTGCGCGAAGCTGAAAATAACTCCGCGCGAAGCTAAATATTAACCGCGCGAAGCTGAAAATAACTCCGCGCGAAGCTAAATATTAGACAGCGCGAAGCTGAAAATACCGTGCAAAATTATTGAAATAGCCTCGCGTTTACGAATGCGAAGCTAGAATTCATAGCCTCGCGATGAAACGCGACAGCTAGTCAAAATAGCCCCGCGTTTCAAGCGCGAGGATGACGCGATAGCTTAGCGTGGAGGAAGATCAGAGACCTTTTCCTTCTTCTCCAGGCCAGTTTGGCCGGAGTAACGGCGATCTCACCGATAAAAGAGAAGATTGGCCTGTTAAAACCGAGCCAAATCACTCTCTAAATGTTCTAAAAAGCCCCAAAAGTGAGGTTCTTACCTCCGATGGGCGAAGCATGGACAGGCTCGCCGCTGCCGCCGCTGCTTGCGCCGGCCGCCGATGGCGAGGCTGCGCGTGAAGAAGCGCGAGTCTTGGGTGCCATTGATCTCGAAATTTCGAAGAGAAATCGACGAAATCCTTGGAGAAATCGATCGGGTCGCCTGGTCACCTGAATCGCTTGAGCTCTAGTCGCCGGAGTTCTTGAAAATTCTTCAGATGAGTGAAGAAGGAAAAGAGACTCCATTTAAATGAAGGAAACCGCCTCTTGACATTCGGTGCGAAAATCGGAGTGACTGATTGATCAGTTACTCCCTAAAGCGCGAAGCTATTTAGCTTCGCATGGTCATCTAAAACGCGAAGTTATTAACTTCACGCAAATATGCAAAACGCGAAGCTAACTTAGTATTTTAGCTACGCGTTTCTATAAAGCTTGGATTTGGCAAGCGTTATTTGCCGCCTCTGCCAAAATCTGATAATCATCACTTGATTATTTTGGCACGGACAATTCAAGTTACGCATCTGAGCCTTGAATTGCCTCCATCAAACTAAGGCATGTGCAATTAAGCGCCTCTGTCTAAGTTAAATGATCCTTATATGATCATTTCAGGTATTAACAGTCTAAGTTACGCAAATGGGCCTTAGATTGTTTTACCAGAACAATGAGTTATTTATTTGTTGAGCAAGCAAAATTCTTGAAGCCAACAAGTAAAGAGAAAAAGAATTATCTTTATTCATGAAGCAAAAAGTTACAGAAGAAGAGGGAGTTATAGCTCTCCCAAAAGCTTCTACAAATTCATCGACTCATCAATAACCTAATGGTGAGACTCCTCCACGGGATGTTGAAGTTCAATTCCATGGTTCACATACAAAAGATCTCCTCTGCAAATGTCAACTATGATCTGTTTAAAGTCCTTAGTGGATTATCTGAAGATACTGCTACAAGAATCCTAATGAAGATGCACAAGTTGGATTCGACATGCTACAAGCCCTTAAATGATCATCTCTATTACTTTGGAAAGCAACAGAGATTGTCATCTAATATAAATGGTCCTCAAGAAAACTTAATGAGCTGCCGCATAGTTCTTGTAACTCCTTCAAAAGTTTATCTTTTGGAGCCAGGGCTTGAAACCTGCAACTATGTTGTAAAGCATATGCTTCTAGCTTCCTTAGAGTTACTTTTGCTGACGAAGACTGGTAAAGTCATATGCACTCTTCAAGAAGGATCTGGTCCAAGTACTTCACTGCAAAGAAGAATCAAGAGTTAGAGAAAACTCGAAAAATCTTCTAAGTATGAAAACGCGGAGCTAATGATAAACTCCGCGCGCAGTTGAGTAAATAGCCTCACGATTTAAACGCGACTGCTAATCAAAATAGCCTCGAGATTTAAACGCGACTGCTAATCAAAATAGCCTCACGATTTAAACGCGACTGCTAATCAAAATAGCCTCGCGATTTAAATGCGACTGCTAAATCAAAATAGCCTCACGATTTAAATGCGACTGCTAGTCAAAATAGCCGCGCGATTTAAACGCGACTGCTAGTTATAATAGCCCCGTGTTTTAAACGCGAGGATGACACGATAACTTCGCGTAGAAGAAGATCAGAGTTTCTCTCCGTCTTCTCCTTTCTTCCCAAGCCTTGCGGCCGAAATTGGTTGGTCGGTTAAAACCGAGCCAAAACACTCCAAAGTTAAACTAAGGAGTCTCAAAGTTGGGAATTTTTACCTTCAATTGGTGCGGCATGGATTGGCTCGCCATGGTGGCCACTGCCTCGGCCGTCGCCTCCACTGCTAGCGCCGGCCGCCGATGGTGAGGAGGCGCATGACGCCGTACTCTTCTTAGATAACATCCTAGTGATGGAAAATCTTTGGGAAGTCGAAGGAAGCTCGGTTGAAGATCATTCCTTCAAACTGATTTGCCTGAGTCGCCTGAGCTCTAAGCTCTTGGATTCTTCGGATGAAATGAAGAAGAAGAAGAGCTTGAGGCTCTATTTAAAATGCTCAGCCTCTTGGTATTCGGCGCGAAAGTCAGAGCAAGAGTAATTACTGAGCAATTAATGAGCAGTTACTCATTAAAATGCGAAGCTATTTAGCTCCGCGCAAGTGAACTAAACGCGAGATAAACTTGGTATTTTAACTCTGCATTTTAGTTTAAGTATCCAAAGTATTTCAAAATTTGCTAAGTTCTAAGCCATTTTGAAAACTTTGGAGGGGATTCTGTTGGCAGTGAAAATTTCTAAGTTAAAAGGATTTTTCACAACAGAACGCGGAGCTAACTCCCCAGCCCCGCGTTTGGCTATAATAGCCTCGCATTGGAACAAAACGCGAAGCTATTCAATAGCTCCGCGTTAGTTCCGCGTTCTGATTCCTTAGTTCCGTGTTTTGATGCGATTAGCTCCGCGTGAGCAGATAACCAGAATCTCAAATTGATTGAGATTATGATTTGGACTTATCCAAATACCTGAATTGAATCCGATCAGAATTCCAAATCAAGAGATTCAAATCAAAAATAAGATATTTGATTGGAATCTTTGATGAGAGCAAATTCTATTTAGATAGAAACTCTCAAATCATCCTAGGGCTATAAATACCCTCTTGGGAAAGCCCTAGGGATCTTTTCTTTTCGGCACCTGAGATCCCTTGCTGAAGTTTTAGAGACGTTCAAGTTACGCACAGAGCCTTGAACGAATCAAGACCAAAGGAGATCGATTCTACAGTTGGCCGTCACCTTCAAGAGAGAAGAGTTCGACGTCAGATCGTCCAAAGGAACTATTATAGATCCCATCACCACAGATCCCACAATATTGTAAAAGAGAGAGATTGATATATAAAATCCTCTCGTTTGTTCTTTTTATCTTGTTCTCTTCTATTGTAATTCGAGTTTATTCAACGGAAGGAAGGCGAGGAAATTCCGCTGCGAACAGTTTGTCAAGCCTGTGTTGACGGAAATCAATTAACCAACCAATCTTTATCTGCACAGATAGAAAATGCCGCTACAACTATCAAAGGCCATGATGCAGCCATTGCCAGAACTCAAAAAACTATTGTCAAGACTCAAACTTTTCTTGAACAAATCTTTAAAGAACGTAAGGAGATAATGAAGAATCTTACTGATTTATCAAGACCACAGGACAATGTAATAAAAACTCTTTTGGCTGATCAAGCAGAATTGGAAGCTCTGAAATCTGCTTCAGGAGGCAACATTCCTGTCAGTGAGGAGGAACTGTACAGGCAGGCTGCTATTCAAGATTATGACACCATTTAATTGGAGATCAGTGATGCGGAAGAAAAGATCAAGGCTCTCTTGAGTCATTATGTTGTAATGATTTTTTTAATATTGTCCAAGGAACTCTTGTAATCTTCTCATTTTGATATTGCAAACTCAAGTTAGTCTCATGGATGTAATAATTCCTTCTGATTTTGTCGAAAAAACAATTTTTGTTTGTCATCTCATTGGAACTTTTAGCTTAATTAATCTTCGCATATCTCTGAACTTAATTTTGATAAATTTGCGTATCAGACTTAACTTTGTGCTCAAAAATACGACTCGACATCTGGATCTGCAAGTTTGTATAATAAACATGACCCTGCATTTAGATTCGTGCTTCTATAGCTTCTGAGTTCAAATCCATGAGTTTTCAGTCCAACTCTATGAACTTATGTATGAATAAGATTTTGGACTCTGATTTGCGATAAGTCCAACCCTATATTAAGATCTGCGGGTTTACATATAAGCATAATCCTGCATTAAAATCTGCGGGTTTACATATAAGTGTAACCCTATATTAAAATCTGTGGGCTTACATATACAGAATGACTTTTCACCAACTTAATTGACTTTTTTGGTGACAAGATCTAAGCACTGCATGCATATATTAATGACAAGATTCTAATCGAAGATCTCAGCCGAAAATCTCATTTCCTTTGGCGCAGATCCCTAAGCGTCCCATGCAATAATAATAAATCTTATTGAGATTTGAGTCAAAAATCTCAACCAAGGATTTTGCCTATAAAATCTCTTGGCCGAAGATTTTGATCATGAAATCCTCTATATAAAGCACTAAGCCTTTCTTCCAAAAACCCATCCTGACTTGAGAATTCTTCTAAACTCTCTACTTTTCTAAAGTTCTTCTCCAAAACCAATTCTATCATGAAGTTCTGTTCTTCTTCCATTTCCTTGATTGAGGCAATGGACTGGGGGTTGGCATGTTACAAGACCTCCAGATAATGTTGGCCTATTTGTGCCGGGTTTTCTACCAGGTTTGTTAAAAAAGGAATATCCCATTAAAAAGATCCTTATGACCGTAATCATTTTCCTTAACTACGGTAAGTTTTATTGTTATGAACATAAATCAAGTATTTTCTTTTATGTTTTTTAACAAAATTCTACATCTGTTGTAGAATATAACCGTAGTCATTTTCCGTAATAATGACCCACACCCGTCTGGTTCTTAAATTTTTCCAATATTTTTGGAGAACCAGAAGATCTCATGTACTTTTCATGAGAGAATATTTTGGGTGTGTGGCATTGTTAATTTCCTGCCTAGCATCTTTAAAGTAAGGATGGTAAATGGTTTTCGGCAATCCCCAATTTCAGCAGCTTTACAAGTTGTATACTTGAGAACATGCACTTGGTATATCTAGTTTTGAACTAATCAAGTCACTGGTGATATTGATCATAACTGAGCAAGCAAACTTGGAAGTTCTTTAACCATCGGTAGGAAGAGGCTATAGAAGCAAGTTTTTTGTCTTTACTTATGAAGCCATTCTATTAGGGATAATAGATATTGACAAAAAAAAATTAATGTACTCTTAACTCAATGATTTGTACTCATTTTTATTTATTGTATGATATCAAGGAACTCTTTGTAATATTAATTTGGTAATGAATTTTTTTTTTAAATTTCAAAAACTTTGTTATCATTCATTCAGAGATAACTGTTAACTTGATGAATGATTTTGATATTGATCATCAGAGATAATTGTTAACTTGATGAATATTTTGATTTTGATCATCAGAGATAACTGTTAACTTGATGATTATTTTGATTTTAATCATCAGATGTAACTATTAACTTGATGAATATTTTGATTTTGATCATCAGAGATAACTGTTAACTTGATGATTATTTTGATTTTGATCATCAGAGGTAACTGTTAACTTGATGATTATTTTAAATTTTCATAATAATGTTTAGATATAATTATTAACTTGATAGTATAAAATCATTATTCAAACGCCCAAAATGGATTTTGTCATGAATGAATAAATTTCTTGAATCAGGATAGAAATAACTATTAACTTCCTGAACAAGTTAAAATCAACACTGTTCAGTGACTTACAGTATAACAGATTTTGAATTGCCAGAAGTAATTTTTAACTTGGTAAATTTGGAGATAAGGAAATTTTGTTTTCCATAAATAATTTTTATCTTAGCAAATTTGGAGGAAATAATATTTTATTTGCTAGAGGTAATTTTTAACTTAGCAAATTTGGAGGAAAGCAAATTTTTTTTTGCCATAAGTAGTTTTTAAGTTAGCAAATTTGGAGAAAAGGAGCGAGAGCACAATTTTACGAAAATTCATGCTTTTAGAATTAAAGACTGCATTTCTAAACTTGTCTTAGTATTAAAATGCGACCTTATAAAAATCGCGTTTTAGGACCCTTTGACTCCAGAATCGCGAATCTCAATTCTGTCAAATACAGGAACTTATCATGATTAAATCATGGTATTTTTAGCAAACTCCCAGTTATAAATGAATTTGATTAGCTTTTACCAGCCGCTATTTGTGTTGGGCTAGACATACTATTTTCCTCAGCATGTTGAGTTGTTAAGAATTTTATTTGGACTTTAAATGCCAAACTTTCCTCTTCTCTAAACCTTAATGGATTAGAATTATCCATACTTTTTACCCTCAGCACAGTAGGATTGTCGAGGATTTCATTTGAACTTTAAATGTCAAAGTTTCCTCTATCCTTAGTCATAGAGACATAGGATTCATTCGACATTTCATGCTAAAACTCGTTGAGAATGAACTTTTCCTTATAGATGAGCTCTATTTGATTTGTTGACAAATTGGTCATGTTTTGGAGATAATAGTGTCAAGAATCTGACACATTCATTAATCTCTTTATGGACTTCGAATATCCAAAAAATTCAAGTATGTGTATCAAATGATTTGATACTTCTATATTCTCTTCTTTACGGTATCGGTCAGAGATGTAATTGAGGGTTATAGAAGAACATATGTATCTTAAACCACTCAAATTTTAACTTCGTTGCTTCTTACTATCAGTTAGGAATAATATTTCTTCGGAAACTTTTCATTAATTGGCATCATTATTTTGTCACCATTTTATTTTACCAACCGATATGCACCATTAGAATAGACTGCATCAATGACAAAAGGTCCCTCCCATTTTTGTTGGAATTTTCCTTTAGATTTTTAATTAATTATTATTGGTCTTCTTAATAAAAGAACCAGATCACCTTTCTTGAAAATTCTCTGCTTAACTTTTTTATTAAAGGTCTTGGAAATTCGTACTTAGTAGAGTTCAATGCTTTCTTGGGCTCCAGGACATTTATCATCCAGAGCTTCCAATTCTAAAAGTCTCTGTCGATGTCTTTCATCTTGCGTCATTTTAGTTGCTAATGCGACTTGTAGTGACGAAATTTGGATTTCCAAGGGTAACACTGCTTTAGACCTATACACCAAAGAAAATAGAGTAGCATTAGTAGGAGTTCTAACAGTAATTCGATATGCCCAAATACATTCTCTAAGTTTTTCGTCCCAATCTCATTGATTTGATGAAATGAATTTTTTAAAAAGCTTCACAATGGTTTTATTAAAAGTTTCTTCTAAACAATTGGCTGCAGGATAGTATGGAGATGAAGCCACACTTTCAATCCTATATTTATTACAAAACCTGAAGAACGACTGACTCACAAACTGAGATCCATTATTATGAATAATTCTCCTAGGCACTCCAAAGCGATATATAACATGATGTTCGATGAACTTAATAACATCTGACGACTTTAGTTCAATTAAAGAAACAACTTCAATCCACTTTGAGAAGTAATCTGTCATGGCTAATATGAATTAATGTCTCCTCGTTGATGGTGGAAAAATTGATTCAATAATGTCCATTCCTCATTATTCAAATGGCCATAATGTAGCCGTTGGGTGAAGATATGCTGGAACTTGATGTATGAAGTCTGCATGTATTGGCAAGCTCTACATTTTTTAGCATAAATAACTATGTCTGTCATCATCTTGGGTCAGTAATAACCCATTCTTCGAAGTCTATCCTAGAGTTTTGGTCTTGGTTGATGTGCTCCGCAGATGCCGCTATGAGCTTCTTCAAGTGCTTCTTGAGCTTCTTTGTTAGAAAGACAATGAAGTAAAATCTCATCATAAGATTTTCTATATAATGTCTGAAGTTCGACATTATAATATAATCGAATAGTTTTTCTTCGAATTGTTGCTACTTCTTTAAGATCATCTGGCAATATTCCATAAAGAACATAATCTATAAAGAACATAATCTATATAAAGAAATCACTAATCTCTTGGTTCAAGATTAGACTCAAGAGCATATATTTCATTTGCTTCTTGTTTCTTTTCTAAATTTAATTTTGTTTCAAGCTCATTTTCTGGGAAAAATAATTCCTTACTTCCCACTGTTATTCGCTTACTAGCATTTTTTGGTAACGCTAAAGTAATAGCTAAGGAAGCTAGCGAATTTGTATAACTATTCAGATGGCACATCACATGACTGATATAGAAACTATTAAAACTATCAGCCATTTTTATAACTGCTTAGTAATATAGTAAAAGGTCCTCATTTTTAACTTCATATTTCCCTCTAACTTGATTTATGACAAGTTGGAAATCTCCATATGCTTCTAAATGCTTCACCCCCAGCTATTTGGCTATTTTCAAACCAATCGTTAGGACATTGTATTCATCAACATTATTAGAACATTAATTTATCAATGAGTATGCTCAAGAAATAATGTGGTTAAAAGGAGAAACAAAAATGACTCCCACTCTCACCACCATCTTTCATTTGAGTCCCATTCTAGAGGCACCATCGAAGAAAAGTTGTCACACATCTTCTGTAACAGTATTTACTTTAGCAGTTTCTTGTGAAATATTTTACTTTGATATTGTATTTCCTTCGATTATCTCTCCAGGGATGTCTTCATACAGTTTTGAAGATGTTGGAATCGGGTGTATAGCCAGGAAATCAGCTATAGCTTGTTCTTTTATTGATTTTTGTGGGCTAAAATGCATGGCATATTGTGATAGCAAAATAGCCCAATTGGATAGCCTTGAATTTAATGAGTCTGACTTAGTCATTAATATTCTTACGAATTAACTCTCGATATAACATGAATTGTTTGCCTAACTAAATAGTATCGCATTTTTTGTACTGCGAATACCAAAACTAGGCATTCTTTTTGTACTGGGTTATATCGATGTTCAGCCCCAATCATCATTCTGCTGAGATAATAAATGGCTTGTTCATATCCCAATTCATTCTTTTGCGCCAATAAAGCTCCCAAGGAATGATCCATAACTCTCACATATAACAGGAAAGGTATTCCTGAGACTGGAGCTACGAGAACAGGTGGTTTGGTGAGATACTCTTTGATTTCTTCAAAAGTCTTCTAACATTCATCATTCCAAATGAATGATACCCTTTTCTTCATTAATCTTATAAAAGGTTGACACTTTCTAGATAAATTTGATATGAATCTGCGAATATACGCCAATCTACCATGTAGTCCTCTCAATTCTTTAAGATTTTTAAGAGGTGACATATCTTGGATTGCTTTAAATTTGTTTGGATCAAGATGAATTCCTCGAGAAGTGACTACAAAGCTAAGAAATTTTTCACTTCAAACTCCCAGAAAAAATTTAGTAGGGTTCATCTTAAACTGGTGTTTCCGCATAAGGTCAAACATTGTTCTCAAATTATGAAGATAATTATCCTTGTTTTTACTTTTATTGTCAGAGCATCTACATAGCATTCTACTGTCTTTCGTAGATATTCTTGGAATATCGTGTTCATAGTGCGTTGATACGTGGCGCTAGTGTTTTTTAAACCAAATGGCCTAACTGTATAACAATATACTCCAAGTGGCATTCTAAAAGATGTATGCTTTTCATCATCATGGTACATCTTGATTTGATTGTATCCTGAGAATCCAGCCATAAATGATATCCTTTCATAACCGCAAGTGTTGTCTATCTTGACATCTTTAATAGGTAAAGGAAATTCGTCCTTCGGGCATAGTTCATTTAAATCTATAAAATTAATGTAGACCCTAATTTTCCATTCTTTTTAGTTACAGGGACTATATTCACGACCCAATCTAAATGTTGTTCTTCATGAATGAAACCAGACTCAATTAATTTTTTGATTTTAGCTTCGATCACCTCCATAATTTCAGGATGGAATCTTCGTTGTTGTTGTTTTACTGGCTTTACATCTGGTCGAATATTTAATTTATGAACCGCGACTTTTGGGTCAAGTCCTATCATATCTTCATAATTCCAAGATAAATTTTTACTTATAAATATGGGTTTAGGATTAACTTCATCACCCATATTTATTTGGATCACTATATCTTTAATCGGAGGTTCTCGTTGTTCAAACTGAATTTCCCACTTCACACTGAGGTGTTTCGCCTAAGGATCATCCTTGATTAGTGATATTTCGTCAATGTCTTCTTTTTCTTGGCCTGTGGAGACCATATTAACAGAAGCCTCGCAAAAAATGGCACTTACATCTGATTCCCAACATGATGATTCTGACGAATGAGTTTGCTACCTTTCTTCATATTTTGTATTTGAAAGATCTTCAGAAGTGGTAACATATCCTAATCTCCTGCCAGTTTTATCATAGTAATCTGGCATCTTTCCTTTTGGAAAAAAAGTTGAAGAATTATTTTCCTCTCTTTTCTAGAATTTAACTGTCTGCCTTTAGCTAGGTTGTACCCCATTTTTCTCATTAACTTATGGGAATTTTCATTATAATGGAAGAACTCGGAATTTTCCTGTTTTTCTTCAGAATCTAAATATTTTCTTTTATTCTTGTTATTTGTTTTTCCAAATATTATAGATTTTTTATCTTTATTTTTAGGAGGAACTACAAAAATAGTTTCATTTGCATCTCCATCATCATCACTTTGTATGTAAAAGAACGATCAAATGGGTGCTTGAAATGAAGCTAAAGAATATATTTTATCTAAGTGATCACTGACCATGTCAGTACTAATACTTGAGGGTTCAGAAACAACATAAGAAGAATAAGCAAACTCTATATTTTCATTGATTATCCACTCGCCATCATAATTGGCAGTGTTATTTATATCAAGGCCTTCAAGGCTTATTACAATGGGTTCTCCATCCCAATTTACAACATCAAATTTCGAATTTTCAGATTCTGATTCAGTGTCAGCTTTGTTGTCGCTATCATATGCCTCATGAGCAGGTTGTTCAGATATTTCAAATGTATCTTGATACAGCAATGCATCTGTAAAGTAGTTTTTAACTCCTTTAAAAGGTTGCTTCTATTCAATCAAGGTCTTCACATTTCCATCTTTATCTACATACTTCATGCATTGATAAAGTGTAGACGGAACAGTGAGATTGATATGAATCCATGGCCTTCCAAGCAGAGATTATAAGACGTGTCAGCATCTATTACATAGCATGTGACCTCCGTCTTTAGATCACCGATTGGCACTTCAATTTTATTTTGCTCAATGGTCTACTACCATTAGCATTGAATCCAAAAATGGTAGTATTTGTTGTTGCTAATATATTCATAGGGACACCAAGATATCGTAATATCCGTCTTGGCATTATACTTAGAGCAGATCCAGAATCAACTTGGATTCGGTTGATCTCTGATAACCCTATGTATCCTTTGTAATATAAAGGACAATGATACTTGTTATTCTTGACTTGTGTATCTTCTAGAGAGAAGGTTATCCAAGGAATCTTTTTAGAAGCCTGATAACATACTGCACAGACTTCTTCTTCCTCTTTGATTGTTTTTTACGTTTGTGCCAGAAACACTTCAGAATTTTTCAGAGCTTCTCTTAAAACTTCTCTAGTTTGTTTAGAGAGTTTTAGGAGCTCATAAAAAGTAATTCTTGCCGGAATATTGGCCAATTGCACCAATATGTCAAATTGAAATGGCTTCTTGGAACATTCTGTAGGTTCTTTGTTTCTATTTTTAAGAGCTTTGTCAAATTTAAGCCATTTTTGTTTGTTCTTCTCTGGAGACGGTTGAGATTCTATTACTTGATCATAATTCTTCAAGTAATCTCACCATGAACGAGTCCCAAAAGGTTTTGGCCAATCCGTATTAACTGCCAAAGGATCTTTAATTTCTCTGAATCCGAGAGAGGATGAGCTTCTATGTCATCTTCTAGAATTGCAGTAACAACATTAGAAGTAAAAACTTTTCCTTTTGACTTCTTCTTAAATGAACTTGAAGTTCATTGCTCATCTTTTAGGAGATCTGGATATGCCTACATTATTTCTCCTTTAGAAGTTTTAAAAGGATATAACCCTTTCTTTTGTTGTTGATGAGAATCATAATTCACAACCTACATCGTACCTTTAGGAATGGATTGAACTCCTTCTTGAATGGTTGATTCTATCCGATTGGGAGATTTTCCAAATCTAAAAAGTTTGCAATTACTTTTTTCTGATCTTCTCGCAAGTTGATAACTTTGGCATCTAGCAGAGCTTGAATCTTATCCTTGAGAATATAATAATTTTTGGTAGGATGATTAATAATTCTATGATACATACAGAAATTAGGATCATTAACCTTTCTTGCTTCTTCGGGTCGTTTTGATTCTAGCAATTTGAGTATATTCTTTGTCATGAGCAAAGTAAAGATAGTAATGGTATGCTCATCTTTGAAAGAATATTGTTCTGAGGAATCCGCGATTGAGGAGGAGCCTTTGGAGAAGATTTTGCAGGAATCGGAGTATCAGTCGCTATTATTTCTTTCCCCTTGGGTCAAGAAAACTGATGTTGTCTAGAATTATTTTGTCTTTATTTTCCTCCTTCTTCAGCCTCAAGCCACTGTGTAATTTCTTCGGTTTCCTCAACTTATAATAAAAGATCTTTTCAGGTAGAAGACTTTATAGCCCCTATCCTAGCAAGTACTTTAGTGAAGAGATTGTGTCTGTAAGTTTCTACCAATGTTTTCTCTGACATTCCAAGTGGACATCTTAAATAATCATTTATGAATCTTTTAATAAAATCTCAAACGGATTCTCCCTTCTTTTGTTTTGTAGCAAGGAGCGTTGACATTGAGATTCCATGTTATCTTCATAAAAACTCGTCAAGAAGGCTTTTTCCAAATCATTCCATGAATTGATAGTTCTCGGTTCTAATCTCTGGAACCATTCAAATGCTAGACCTGTTAAGCTACTAACAAAGACTCGCACAATGATTGGATCATTCCCAGCTAAATGTCCCGTCTGAGATTTAAAATAGTAAAGGTACTGATCGGCGATCCTTTACCATCAAATAATTTGAGTTTCAATGGTTTGTAATTCTCCTAGAATGGTATACTTTCTCATTATATCAGATATGGCCTCATAACTCCCAGCTCTTGCAAATCATTCTTATGCATGAGAGCATTTAGTTGATTTTAAAAATTCTCCATCCAAACAGTGTTTGCATTTTCTTCCTGATTCGGATTTCCTTCTTGGTGATGGAATTGCACGGAATGATTTTCTTCTTCTTCGTGATGGTCTTCATTATTTTCATTATTATTTCTAGGAGGAACGCGAGATTCATCTTCTGTATTCTACGTTCTATTGTTCCTCGAATCATGAGCAGTTTTAGAAGAGGATTCGTTTTTCTCTTTTCTTCTTTCTTTTTCTAACTCCAGCAAGACATATATCATATCTCTGATTTTATTAATAGTATTTTACTATTATTGAATGGTTTTTTCTTGCTCATCCATTCTTTTCATGAACTCTTCTAGAGTTCCTTGTGTCATATGTGCAAATGCGGAATCTTCGACGAACGAGTCCGATGTTTGAGATTCGGCCACAGCTGAATTTACTATTTCTTCCTCATCATCGGAAGAGACTCCAGCCATTCGTCTGTAATCCACAAGCATTATTAGTCCTTTCTTAAGTTAGGTATTCTTAAAAACACCCCGCATCTTGCTGAATACACTCTTTAAACTTGAAGACCGTTCAAAGTCAGAAGAATCTATTCTAT
The DNA here is from genome assembly GCA_036321105.1 of Dracaena cambodiana. Taxonomy (NCBI): domain Eukaryota; kingdom Viridiplantae; phylum Streptophyta; class Magnoliopsida; order Asparagales; family Asparagaceae; genus Dracaena; species Dracaena cambodiana. The sequence goes on from JAYEPQ010000007.1 coordinate 37,216,355, forward strand.
GAGAACTCTTTGTCGTTTTCTTCTTCTCCTTTCCCTTGAATTTTATCATATTAGATGATACTTCGGGGTATTCAGGTTCAAAAAAAATTTATTCATTGCGTCTCCTCTTTTTATTTGGTTGAAGTAAAGATGTTGTAAGTCGATTAAAAGCCAACTGTTTAGCAGGAGCCACTACACAGTAACTATGCGATAACACCACATTGATCAATCGTTCACAAGGACATTGAGACACTCAGGATTCTTCTCTCTTTTTGTTGAGAAGTTCCCTGAGGTTTCTTGTATTGGAACTCATTGTTTTGTTAGTGGAAACGGCATCACCTCCAAATGATATCTTTGGAATAGGATTTTCTATTCTCTTAAAGATTCCAGGAGCGAATTTCACTTTAGCTGTGGTGACAGAGGAATGAGCTTCTACCAAAGTTGAAATATAGACCTTAGAGGTTGACTCTTCTTTAAAAATGTGATTTTGAAAACCATATTTTTTGTTGGTACGCAAATTTGAGATCCGCGTCTATCTGCGAAAATGCGATCTTGAAAGTCGAGTCTTATTCCTGGGGCATGAGAGTGGGACCCTCGTCTTGTTTGCAAAATGCGAATGTAAACTCCGCGTTTGAAATCATAGATGAATTTGGTAGGTGTATGACGTTTCTTGTAAGAAATACAAACAAACCCATCTGTATCTTGATCTTTCTTTTTTATCTGGAACTACTACTTTACTTTTTGGCCTCCATATTTGAACTGGAGGTCTTCGTACTTGTGGTTCGACAGATTCTCTTTGTTTCATGGCTCTGCGGAGAGCACGAGTCTTACTTTTTTAAAGGTTCCTTCTCATTGTGCGGGTGAGAGGAACCTTGTTCTCTGGTTCGTCTTTTTGACAATCAGAGAATGGTCGTTTCCCTTTGCTAATATGGGGATCCTGATACATACTCTGAAGAAGATCATGTGAAGCAGACCCTGAGTCTTGTGCTAGTGAAGGAGATGATTCTCCTTTGAGACCAGACTAATCTGAAGAGTCCTTTGACAGGACTGTCGCCTTTGAAGCTTCTTTAGCGGCTGAGCTATTAGAAACCTTATAATATTTCCGTAAGGAATTAGGGCTTTTGGAGCTATTCACAAGAAATTCTTCGTACTTCTCCTGATCAAACTCGATAACGAGTGACTCAACTATGCTGCCAACTGGTATCTTATCGGATTGAGATACCACCTATTCATCAGAGATGATAGGGGTCCCCAGCGGAGTTGCCAATCTTCTCTTCGCCATAAAATCGTAAATGATTCTTTATTGAATTTGCTCAATAAAAAATTACAATTTTAATAGTTTTTCGTTTACAAAAAATGAGAAAAATCTAATTTACTCTTTGTTTAAAGCTGGATTCTAGAATAGTTATTGAGGACGATCTTACTCTCCATTGACACTTCATATAAAATTTTAGTTGGTAAGAGTTTCTAGGTTTTGATAGCACCAGCACTCAGATGGAAAATGACTCTCTCTATAATATTGATCTCCAGCCCCCTTTTTCAGCATAAATTTCTGCTATTTACAAAGCTTTGGAGACTCTTGTGTTGATGTAACTGTCCAACTGTTGGCCTCCACGATCTGAGTATTAATTTTCTGCCTTTTGATCTGGTGGATTTGTATTAAATCTCCAGAACTTGTAACCGACGTCTTTACTTCTCTGAATCGTAACTGAAATGCGGATCTCAAATTTTAGATTCACGTTCCTTCTGAATGCTAATCGGAACATGAATCTCAGACTTTAGATTCACATTTCAATATGATAGCATATTCGCTGCTTGCATGATATGCTTAGACACGATGATGAGACCTTGTGGGGCGCATTCTCATTATTAGTCAACGAATCTAGAGAAAGAGATTCGTACTTCAGTATCATTAGCAAATCAAAGATCGCGTCTCAGCTTCTATGGAAAATAAAGCTCAACTTTGTGAAGACCATATCTTATTTCTTCTTTAGTTTATATTTCTGGATCTCTCTTTATGAAAGATGATCCCAATAAAAGAAAATTCCGCTAACCCTGTCGCAACCCTCTTTTACACACAATTTCTTTACTCCCCCCCCCCCCCCCCCACCCCCCCCCCCCCCCCCCTCCTCTCCATCTAGGAGTACTTGTAGCTTAACTGACGTTAGCCAACTATGTATCCATTTAATACACCTTTGCCCAAATCCTCTTAGTTTTAAGCACTCTAACAAACATTCCCAATTCACCGTATCATGTGCCTTTTTGAAATCCAGTTTGAGAAGGTACCCCTGATGATTTGTGCGTTTGCACTGATGGATCACTTCTCTGGTGATGGCAATGCCTTCTAGGTTGCTTCCACCCTTAATGAACCTTGTTTGGTATCCTCTGATCAACCTGTCCATGTAGGGTGAGAGTCTATTTGTAAGCACTTTTGATTTGATTTTCAGAGAGCTATTCAGAAATGCAATAGGTCTGTAATTCTTGACTTTCTTGGAGCCATCCCTCTTGGGGATGAGTACTATTTGAGAATAGTTGATTCTCTCTAATCTGGCTTACCCAACATGCATTTCATGAAGGAGACCAATAATGTCATCCTTTACTACTGTCCAGAAAGTCTTGAAGAATAGTATTGCATAGCCATCCAGGCGGGGGCTCTGTCAGATCTCAGATCCCACACTGCTCTTTTGATTTCCTCTTCTGAAAATACAGTCTCCAGTGTGTTTAGTTTGAGCAAGTCCTCCTATGGACGGCTAGAGAATGTTAATCTTTCCAACCGATTTTTCCCAAAAACCTCCTTAAAATGTCCATTAATGCATTTCCTGATCTCTTCTTTGTAAGAAACCTGGTTGTCCCCTACTGTCAAGGAGTCTATCGAATTCATCCGCCTCCTCATGATTGCTAGTGAACTTAATATGCATAAACATCCAGTATATGTAAACTTGTCCATGACGTTTGATGACACAATTATTGACCGCCAATAAGAAATTGTCCCATGTTTTTTCTCCTAGAGCATCTTGCAATTCTTTCGCCACATTGATATTAATATGCCATCTACACAACAAGTGTATAGCAGTGGGAAGTGCCAAGTTAATCGCCTTAATTAGGCCTAATTTTTCGCGGTGGAAATCACCTTGGGATGAGCAGCATTATTATAGAGACTGAATAAATTATCTAGTGCCCACGAATAGTTCTCTTATCTCTCGTGCTTCATACATATGAATGCAACATAAAACGACATGTTCTTTGATGTAACGTGAACTATCTCCATCAAGGAAAATATATATCTGTTTGTCATGTACATGCAATTCATAACGATGATACATGAAAATGCATGTAATAGATCTACATTCACGGGTTGAGCTCAAAACAAATCCATCACAGAATCGCTCACTTCACAACTCCTCTGCCATTCAAACTACTTTAATTTGAAAATTTTGATAAGAGCTATTGCATCTGTGATCTCCCTCTATACTCTAGCACCCTATACTGGTTGCTTGCATTGTATATTTTTTGATAGTTGATGAATTTTTCGGATCCGTTTACTTAACAAAAGTCAAAATTTGTTTGCACGATACTTGACTCTTGGACATATTAACTAATATAGAAGTTTTACTCTTCGGTAATCTTCCAGCATATGAGTGAACTTAGAAATATTATGTTGTTGGATGATTATGCACTCCGTAAATCACCATTAACATCCAATCTTTTATAGGTAGAGATATCTGTTGATATTTTAAGGTAAAAAAGGTATCCACATTTCTTTAATCCATTGATCATTTTTAAGTACCTCCACACCTTTTCCTTTTTTTTCCATTTGGGTTGACTGCCACATTTGAACCCAAATATCACTTTTACTTTCTCGTCCAGCCACCAATATTCGATATAGCGATTACACTCACAAAACCAAGCCTCTGCCCTTGGATACAAGTCCATTCATACAGCTCATCTCTGTTGCTAAATGTTTGTATGTTTGAACAACTTTATATAGATAATCTTACAAGAGAAAGATAGTGCATCCTTTTTAAAAATTTAACTAGTAAATATCTGAAGAAAAAAACTCATGAGTATAGCCAGCAGAAATAGGCTAGGCTTGACTATATACTACGGTATTCAATTAGTTCGGTTACTACAAGCCATACAGAAAACGAAATTATCCAACCAATTAGAATCTCAACTGGAAATTTTATAACGGAATAACTAATTTATAAATTATTGAAGAGATAACTCATGTTAATTTTGGTTGAGTTCTCCATTGAGATGATTTCCTTGGTAATATTATCATTGTTTACGAATTTTTCACGAGCTCTCTTCAAAATCTTTCAAAACTCGACTCTATATTGAAAAACAAAAGCTTTGAAAGAGAGAAGAATGAAGGAGGAAGAAGGGAGAGTTGATACTTAGATTAACTAGAAAAGTGGATTTAATTACTCTCGAAGGATTAGACAGTGGAAGAAGAATAGGAGAGTGACAATTGAAAATTTTTGTTAAGGCTCAAATATGTAAAATAGAGTTTCCCTAGGAATTCTTTGGATTTTGGTTGAGAAGAAGAAGAAAAACTTGTCCATAAAATATAATGAAAAGGGAAATTTTAAATGCCCCTCCCTTTTTGCTAAATATCCAATTAAAAAGTTCATTGTTATTACCAATTTATCATTATAAATTTTAGAGTAAGTTATTCTCATCTTCTTATTGTTATGGTAAAAACTATTGAGGAAAATCCCTACATCTGTAAAAATCTCGGAGGATCTCAAAGAAATTTTTAATTGATTTTTGACTCAGATTTGAGTCAAATCCAATCAAATAGAAAGTCAACTATTTAAATAGAAAATCGGAAGGAGATTCTGTCAAATCTTTAATCAACTGAATTCTCGATCAAATCAAGATCATATACAATGAAGCAGAGGAAATCAAATCTAATCAAATATTTGACTCAATTTTCACGGGGAAAGAGAGATTTTCCATCGCTATCTACAAGGCAAGACAGGTTAATAAATACTCCATGCCTATAAATAGGCACTAGGAGAAACTCTTGAAGGCATCTTTGGTGATACTCAAGGTCATCTTACGTGCTTTTGAGTGCGATTGACATGCTCTCGGGTGCGTCCAAATAAGAGCCGGTGGCCGTCCTCTTCATTCTCCTTTTTCTCCCATCTACGATTGTTGAATTGTCAATGAGATGTAAGGTTGAAGCCTCATAGCCACAGTAAAGAACCTACACTTTTTGTAAAGGGAGTGATTGACTGAAAATTCTCCCTCTATTTAATTTTTTTTTGAGTTTTTCTTTCTTTCAATTGTAACTCAAAAACATTGTAATTGAATTAATGGAAATGAAAAGGAGGCTCATTTTCCACCGAAAACACTTAACATTATCTTCATAGTTATATTATATTCTTACATAATATAACAGGTAACACTAATCTAAAAACTTCTTCCTCTTCTTCCTTTATTTCTTAACGTTAATTGTCAAACTCAAAAAAGTGCTATTTATTATATTCCCAACTCTATTCTCAAACCCTAATCTAAAGTAATGTCCGCATAGTTTTAGTTAAATATTCGAACTTATTTCTAATTTCTAAACTTGGAGGAATTAGAGCTCGAATATCATTCAGGTATTAAGGCCCAAACGAATCGGAAAGCCATTTGGGTATTAAGATTCGGAAGACTTAGAAAGTTGTTCAGGTATTAAGATCCAACAAAGTGGGAGAGAGAGTAACGAGAACACGAGAAAGGAGAGGCAAAAAAGAGAAAAAAAAATTAGGAAAAATTGGAAATATTGGAGGATGTACGTAGGAAAAACACTTGTTTTTGAACTTTAAAATAGGTGCACTTTCTAAGTGACGATGTTAAGTAGAAAAGTGGGTGTGTTTAGAATTTCTCTAATGAAAAACTGGTGATAGAAATTTTTGAATGAGTGTTCTTAGAAAATCGGTGTCTTTTAGGAGCACTTTTAATGAAATGGCTCGTTCCCCAACTTTTAATCCATCGTCACTGGGGGAGTTTCCAAAGGAGTATACCATTTTTCCTAGTGAGCCTTCTTTCCAAATGAAAGCCCAAATGAAAAAGAACTATCTAGTGGGCTCACTAGGAAAAGTGGTGTGCTCTTTTGAAAGCACCAAATATCATATTAATCCAAAGGTTTGTATATGTTCCTTAAATCTTTAAAAATTAGAATTTAGTACCCCAAATCTTCATATTTATAATTTAATCCCCCAAATTCTTTAAATTACCTCACTTTAGTCCCCAACCATATTTTTGGCCCGAATTTCCCGTTATACCTCTTGAATTATTTCACTTTAATCCTCCCTTCGCTCTTCCTCCTCTCTTCCTCTTCTTATTGGGTCCCCTCTCCATTCTTCTCCACTCTCTATTCTTTCCCAGTTAATCTATAAAGTGAAGTACCTCAAAGAAATCCAATAAGAAGCTCCAGTTAATCTCTAAAGTAAAGTATCTCAGGAAACTCAATAAGAAAAGCGAAGAGAGAGAGGAGAAGAATGAAGAGGGGAACCAATAAGAAAAGGAAGAGAAGAGGAAGAGCGAAGAGAGTACTAAAGTGAAATAATTCTCAGAGGTGTAACGAAAAATTTGGGCCAAAAATATGACTGGGGAACTAAACTGAGATAACTGAAAGGATTTGGAATACTAAATTATAAATATGAAAATTTGAAAGAATAAATTCTAATTTTTAAATATTTAAGGGTCATGTATTAAAAAAAAACCCCTAACCCAAATGGACAACGTTATGCTTAAAATCACCCAAATGCCTCAACGTGCACACGTGATGCACTCTAGTATCAGACACGGCGGCAGCATCGGAGAAATTAAACTACATCGAGAGTCCACCACACCTGTGACCTGGCCTTTATTCACGGATCGAGCCTTGCTCTCTCCAACCGCCCGCTCGTGCTCCCATTTAATATCAAACCAAAATCGATCCCATCCATTTCCCCTATAAAAACCCCAGCTTGATCGCTAGCTACCCAAACACAAAATCATCAAACAGCAAACGAAAGAAAAATAATAATATATATATATATATATATATATATATATATATATATATATATATATATATATATATATATATATATAAAGCAATGATGGCTGGATTCAACCGCTCCGTCTCCCTTCCCGGCTCTCCCCGCCTCAAACCCGGACCCGTTTCGGAGAAATGCTACCACGTCCGGTCCGTCAGTCTCCCCTGCCGCTCCCACCCTCTCCTCACCCAGCTCGACGACGAGATCCGATCCGTTAAGGCCTGGCAATCGACGTCCCAAACTGAATCTGCATCCGCAACCACATCTTGGATCTGCGACGGCCTCGCCCGCCTCCAGCTCCTCCACACCTCTCTTGCCGATCTTCTCCAGGTACCCAAAAACCAAGCCTCCCTCCGTCGCGGATCCGGGTCCGAGTGGACGGATCGGATCCTGGACGACTTCCTGCGCTTCGCCGACGCCCACGGTTCCTTCAGAACGGAGATTGTGGCCTTGAGCGAGCATCAGTCGCAGGTTCAGATCGCCATCCGAAGACATGATTCTGTCACGCTTGGATCAAGCATCCAATCAATGAAGAAAACCGAGAAGCAACTGTTCAAGCTCGTCTCGTCGCTCCGAGATATCTCTAAAGCACCGCCGACCACGATGAGATTTACGAACGGGATCGAAGAGGCCGAGCTGGCTGGGATTATCAGGGGGGTCGTCGATGTGACTGTGTCGGCGTCAACGACGGTGTTCTTGGGGATCGCCGCAGCTACATCTGCGACTTCAGCGACAGCGGCTGCCTTTGCGACTCCAGCGACAGCCAAAAGTTCTTGGACGCCATTGAGAAGGTTGTCGCCAGCAAAAGCGTTAGGAGAAGTGGAGGATTGCAGGAGAGATGCAATCCAGAAATTGGAGGAGTTTGAGGAATGCATTGGGGCGGTGGAGAGTAGGAGCGCGAGGCTGTTTAGGTGTTTGGTTAACGCCAGAGTTCTCCTGCTCAATACATCAACCCACAAGGAAGAGTTATCTGTACGATAATAGAAATTTTCACGTGTATAGCTTACTGATGTTTATAACAAAGATATTTCATACAGGAAATATTCTTGCATTTTTTTTTTTTTTAACCTTGTCAACATATTTAACAAGCATTTCAAATTTAATTGTCACAAGTTTTTCTACACGTCAATCCAATACGAAGATGGATCTTCTCATCTGCTGATCCAATAAGAAGATGGATCTTCTCACTTGCTGTTCTCCTAATGGATGGTTCGACTCTGTGATGTTGACTTGACACCTTAAAAAATCTTATTTATGCCTCGTACCAATCCATTTTCTTTTTCTTTTCCGGATCAAGTTGATGTCTCATATACACAAGTAGAATGTTATCCAATGAGCTTTCATGTGTAAATATCTCTCTCAACGTGGAATCACATCTTTTAAACTTTTCTAATCAACCTTTCATCTTTCTGTCATAACCGTTCATTAGTTATTACTGTTAAGAAAGGTTGATTAGACAGGGATTTGGATGCTTATATAATTAGACTTCTCCTTTGGTTAGATTTAGTTTTCGTCTCCAAGTTATGTATCAATATTGGTTTTCTTGAAATTCACTTTTCCATAATTAATGACAGATATTTCTTATCATCCAATTCATTGAGTTGAAATGGTACCATTTGATGCCAAATTTGGCAAGCTAGATTGACTGCGCGCACCAATTTAAGAACTAGGCGGAGAATGGATTCGAGGAGGACTCGAATTAGAGTTGAAAATAGTGATCAAATGCCGTGGAGAATACCCATAGTGAGATAATTAGAAAATTAAGAAAAATCATATAAAATATGTACAAAGTAATTTAAAAAGGTTGCGATCGAGATAAATAAATCATATAAAATACGTACAAAGTAACTTAAAAAGGTTCGGTCGAGATAGATCTTGAGCTTATGTCCTTAGACGAAGAATCAGTCAATCATCTCATTTTTTTCTTGTTGGTTAACTGAATCTCTCTCTCTCAAAACTATCAAGAGCGCACACACAAGATACTAGATCTTTCTAATATACTTCTTAGGAAACAAAGCTAATAGATTACGATTATAATATACGAATATAATAAGGGCCTATCATTCAGAATGTTGGATAGTCGAGTCGTTCAGCAGCGTAATTACGAAAATATGTTAAGTCTCAGTACATTATAAATCATTATCACATATTACAATAATATCTTATTAGAAAATAGAAATTTTATTTAATTGACATAACTGAATTACGATGGATAATGACGAGAATAGAGAAATAACTGCAGATAAAAGATAAATTCGAATAGTGGAAGTAACATATACAAGGCGGAAAGAAAAGAATAACAGTATGTTGGTTTCAATTACTCCATCAGATGCTGGGCATACACACTCAGGGCGTCAAATTGCAACCAATAAAAATAATAAAGTATAAAAGACTAAGAGTAACTGAGAAAGACATGAATAGTGCATATGAATATAGATAAAGAATATGAATTAATTTATTAACTTAGTTCTTCATAATATTTATTTTAATTACAATTATTTTCTAGACTATATATCAAGTGTTTTAATTTAAGATAACATGTATTATTATATAATCTAAATGATGTTATATCCATGCTTTGATTCTCTTGTACAGACCCAAGGAAAATTGTCATCACGATTATCCAGAGCTTAACCAGACCAGCACAACCACAAACACTAATTTTCGGATATGATCCAGCAAATTACTATACACCCATGGTGTGCGCAAAATCACTTGTACAACTTAACATTACAGCCAAAATACAGTTTTCACATTAATAAGTATCTTCACCAAACCTATATTGTTTACAATTGTCAAGATCGTGTCAAATCTAGTATAGTACATTTCCAATTAATATGATCCTAATTTAGTTCGAGTTCAAGTATAGTTCAAGTTAATTATAGTCAAGAAATATTTTGGAAGAAGTTTTCATTCTGACATGTTATTGAAATTTTATTACTAATTTACGAATTTTGTAACTGCATATTATAATGACATACGACACGGTAAGAGTAAGGAAATGAGAGATTTTCCATGCAAGTACGCCCCTTAATTAAATAAATATTTTCCTTTGAAACTTTTTTCTAGATACCGTTGTCATACAACATTACATTCATCATCGCCATCAATTAGCATTTCAATTTACTATTTTTTTAGTCAATTTAGAAAATATGCTTCATTTGAATTTCGTGAGATAGCCAAATTTCATGTAATTAAATAACACTTAATGATATGGACATGCCTAAATGTTGAATTCAAAATAATATAAAATAAGAGTTTGACAGTTTTTGTAAATAAGAAATAAATTTATTTAAACAGTTCTTATCAAAAAAACAATACATAGATGATTGTATAAAATTAAAATATAATTCATTCTAGGAATGGTGCATGAAAAAGTGAGTTCGACAAGGAACTCAACTTGGCCTGAAATTGCAAATGTCAAATAACTTCACATTTAAATTTTTTTATCAAAATTTATATCAACATAAGAAATCATTAAGGCAATATTAACATAACTAAATCTAAAATTTTGTAATTTTAGGAATTTTTCTTAAATAAAAGGTAGGAAAAATCCACTTTTAGTTATGGAAGGCTAGAAGGTTTGAAACAAATTAATTAATAGGATAGTCATTTTATTGAGTATATAAGATGATTTGGTATAGATTTTAATTAGGTCATTATGGGTATGTGTGTGAGAACTAAGCTACATCCAATAAAGTCAAACTTAATAAGAAAATAGGAAAGGATTACTACTAGTCTCAACAGGAAGAACTCATTACGAAAAGTTAGGTGATGAGGAGGAGGGGTGGTGCTTTGACAAGACAATGATGATTCAGTGTTAGTTTGGTGTAAAGATGGCGACGGTCGACAGAGGTTGTCGGTGGGGTAGCCTACACGATGAAGGCGCATCCAGTAGCAGAAAATATTTGCATGGGCTCCTCTAGTGGTCAATGACGATATAGGGGTCCATGGTGCTTTGACAGTTGATGATGCTTCGATGGTCGGTTGATGATGCTTCGATGGTCGGTGGACTATTGTTTGCGGCTTCGACAGTTACCAACAACAATCGACAAGTAGGGAAAGGAGAGCGGAGAGAATTTGATTTGCAGACAGAAAATTACGATGAATGGAGGATTTATATAGAATTTAGAATGTTTGATCTAAGAGAGAGATTAATGGTATTAAATAGGACTTTTTTGAAAGATAGTTCAAATGAGTAAAATGCTCATAAATATTACTGCTTTAGATGGTTTTTTAAGGACAAATTTGAAATTAGTCAAATGCTTATAATTGCAAC
>JAYEPQ010000007.1:37232646-37335146 GCA_036321105.1 Dracaena cambodiana
TTTTTATCAAAATAATATTATATTTAGAGCCTAAGATTTTAATTAATTCTATATAATTCAATAAGCTTTTCAATGAAACTTAAATAATCTCAATTGGAGTTCTAAAACAAAAGTTATAGCCAATTTACTATAGGCTTGCTCTAGTGAGCTACTAACCTGGTACAACAGCCATAGTTGAGATTCTAGATTATTTTTGTGCAACTAAATAGCTAAATTAGGTTCCACTGTAGTTAGATAATTTGTAACTTAATGAATCATCTTTCTAACAACACTGAAATAAGGTCAATCAGATTGAAGAAGCAAAACTTATGGCAATTCTAAGAAGAAATATTGTGTATGTATGGACAACAGTACGTTTTATATATGTATAATATGCACGATATAATACATAAAATAAAATTCAAGATACATGCAAATTTGAATATTCATAATCATAAAATTGGGCTAATAATACATTTGGTATTATAAAAATGGAAATTATATCAAAAAATTTCAAGTTTAAAGAGTTTGAGAGTGTATTCTTGTTTTTAGTTGAACCCAAATCAGAAATGAACCGATATTGATGCGACTGCTCCTCAAAAACGAGAATTTTTTCAAGAATTACTTAAGGGAATAAGAACAAATACTGCAGAAGGTTTCTTTACATTGTTGAAGTTTAGAGTTAATTTGGAGATGTTAAACTCAAGAACAAGACTAATATAGCCCACTCTCAGGTTGAGTCAGAGTTAATTTTGTGGATTTTTAGCCCCTCTCAGGTTGAATATTTACTGATTTATTTTAGAAAAATGTAGAGAGAATTAGAGTTCAAGATCTGAAGATAAAATGAAAAGGAGTAGATTTTTCTGAATTTATTTTGGAGTCAAACAACTGGTGGAAGATGAGTATGCTGTTATGTTAAAAATCCTTAAATTTTATTTTAATTATAAGTTTGTCATTGGGTCAATTCCTATTCAAATTTGGTTAAGAATGGCTGCTGGGCTTCTGCAGATAAAATTGGAGTTGGTAAGAGGATAAAAGGTACCAGCTCTGCGGAATTTGAAGTTGAAAACTAGATTAAAAGATATAACTCAATTTACTCAGTATCTGCCTGTATTAGTATTTGGGCTCCTGAGCTTATATGGATGATATGGAATAAATTGATAGATATGCTTAAGGATTAAAGTCGTCACATTTTGCCCAACTAACAAAAAAAAAAATTCGTTATCAAAATTTAAATCAAGATTAGAAGATAACAATAAGGTAAACGGAAAAATACCTATTTAATAATGAATTTAAATAGGCACCAAAATATCATTGGAATAGATATAGATATCTCTTGCGGATGTTATCCTCTCCCTTTGATGTCACTTACCTGGAGAGTAATTATCAGATTCCCAATGTTAATGTTCAATCTCGAGTCTAAAGGAATATATGTTATGGTAAGTTGGATGATGAATGCAGATAATATGAAGCAGTATGATGCATCGGAGTCAAATAACACATATGCAGGTACATAACCAATCAAAATAGTACCTGTTATAGCTTCTCCAAAAGTACGGGCTTCATCTGCTGTCAAGGTGTAGGCCTTACCCCATTTGCATAGTGGAGCTCCCCGTGTCTGAGTTCTTCGTAAGGCCTATTGTTTTGGTACCAATAGCCTCCTCGGTGCTAGCCCGCTTGGTATCACTGCTGGTCTTTGACCTCCAGAAAGTCTCATTTCTGGACATGACCCCATCAGATGATTTTCAATGCCACATCTAAAAGACAACCCAAGAGATCTCCTACACATACTTTTGGTATGCCCAAGCAACTGGCAATATCCATAAATCGTTGCTGGCCTAATCATAGAAGGAGTCATATGGTGCTTAGCTAGATGGGCTCTGCTGCTCGATGCCACAAACATCTGGTCTACTGGACGCTTCTGCATCCCCAATTCCACCTTCTTCCTCCCAATGACTTGTTCCTGACGTCAAGCTGCCTCGAAGATCTCATAAGTCCCCATAATTGTCATGGTCATATTATCTTATATCTTCAAACTCAGGCCTTGTTGGAACCCACATACCGTGTCTCTCTTTTCAGCCATCAAGGTAGGAACAAATCTACAGAGTCTCAAAAACTCAACAGTATATACATCAACTATCCTATCTTCCTACCTCAACTCTATAAAGCTTCATTCTATATCATCCTGAGCTGTCACTGAAGAAAACCTTGCATAAAATCCATCCGAGAAAATCTTCCATGTAATCAGCCTCTCTAACTTGGCCTCCTTAGACTTTAACTAAGTCCTGACAATATTTGTGAGCTGGATTTTCACAAAATCGACCTGACTCTCTGGTGGTATACGAAATGTCTCCTAAAAGTTCTCCATATAATTTAATCATTCCTCCGTCCTAAGCTGAGTTCTAGTCCCAGAGAAAGATACCGAGCAAAGCCTTCGGAAGTCTACAATATTGCTTGCTCTATCATACATTAGAAATGCAGACATCCTTTCAGTCACTACAGTTGTTGTCCTCTAGGCTGCTGCTGCCTCCTTTTGTGCTGCCTCCAGCTCTACCTTGAGCAATTTATTCTGCTCTATCATGGCATGCATAAGCTACCTCATCTGGTCACACTCACCTAACAAGCCCTCTTGCGCTTAGGAGTTGTCCTCTCTTGACGACGGGAAGTCATTTCTTTGGAAATAAAAGGATAAGAATAGACTCAGGATAAAAAATAGACACTACAAGAAAATAGGGAATTTGTGACAAGAAAAATCGTCACTAAAAACATGAAAGTCGTCACTAAAACTTTTTAGTAACGACTTTCGTGAAGACTTTTAATTGTTACGTATAGCTCCGTTACGAAAGCCATCCGTGACGACTTTATGATTTCGTCACGAAAAATATATCTTTAGTGATGACATTTAATAGACACTAAAAGGTTCTACTGTGACGATTTTTGTTGTCACTGAATGTCTTTCGTGACAATGATAATTATCACCGTATACAATACGTGACAAGTAAATATCGTCACTATAAAGTGTCTACTGTGACATTATTCATTATCACTAAAATGCTTCCTTTCGTGACAACAGTAGTGGTCACCATATACATTTTGTGACGATTTACTATTGTCACAAAAAATATACATGTTGTTACATGATATATATTTTGTGACAATCGTTGTTATCACTAACTACTCCTTTCAGTGACAATTTTTGTCGTCATGATATATTTTTTTAGTGACAATAATAGAAAATTGTCATTAAAGAAGAGATTTACTCACAATAAATTTTGTCACTTAAATACTGATTTAGTGACAACAATTTTGTCACAAACTTCTTTATCAGTGACAACATATGGCATATGTCACAAATACACATCTTCTGTTACAACATATATCAAAAATACAAATATCACCACATTTACAAGAATCATAATACATTTAATATAATAAAACCTAATCTAATAACAATCACATATAATTTAACAACATATTACGAATCAACAAATCCAATAATAATAGAAATATGCATATAAAATAACATGTTTAGGTTCATTACAGATATTCAAAAGTTTTGTCCCAATATTAAATAAGTTCACCATTGCAAAAAACAATTAGTTTATTTCCAAATACTGAATAATACTAATTAACCACTAAACAATTAAGATTTGGGTGGCTGCGTAGAATTGTATAAAACAGTTATACGTTCTTGAAGTATTGAATCAAACTCAGCTTGTATTTCAACTCGTATCTGTGACTTAATTTCATCTTGTGTCTGAACTCGAACCTCAGTTTGTAACTCTCGAATTTTTTCTTCAAACTCCATCCTCACTGCATTCTTGACTTCTTCAAATTCTTCCCTCATCGAATCTTTGACTTCAATAATAGCTCAGTTGCAACTTCATATCATCTATGCCTACTTTGCTTTTCTACCATTAATCTGAACAACAAATAGAAAAATTTTGTGATATGCAGTCCTTATTTCATTTAGTAAATAAATATATATTGCAAAGTAGTAGGAGTCTGTGTAAAGACCACAATGTTCATTGTTGGCTCAAAAAACCATCATACTATAAGCTTTTAAATTTAAAGTACTAAGTGGTTATTAGGCACAGTATCATATCACCAAAAAATATAGATTTATAAACACAAAGTTTCAACTAGTCAAAAAAGTTAGAATTTTAAAGCAAATGAAAATACTATTTTCAAAAAAAGAAAAAAACCAACATACCTTCTTCACGTCCCAATTTGGTGGATAATAGAAGTTTATCTGCCTTGGCAACTCCTATACAAGACTGCAAAAAGGATATTAGAAGTTAAAGATAGCACAAGAATATCATTCTACACAGTTACTATAAAAAGCCTCAATTTAAAAAAAAATAAAGCTGAAACATAAATTTGTATGTTCTAAAATTAACTCTAATTTTATGAATCCAAGCCCCAATGCTTATCATGTATCGGCTAATATTTAAGAGCAGGTGAATGATCATGTTGGAGTTGTGGGAAAGCAAATCACACAATTTGGAAACTTCAACAAAAATTCTTGCAGATTCCAGCTTGAACAGCAGGTAAGTGCATCTATCCTGTTTTAAGGCAACAAGCTTTCTCTGTACTGAAAATTAAGATTTGCATTTATTATGCTACTGTTTTTAAATTTTAAATGATTGAAGTATTGCTTTGTAATAGTTTTTAGTGTTTTTGGAACTCCTACTTTTATCATGGTGCACAATTAGGTTTTGACCTCCTCAATAGTCTATAATTTGGCTAGCTATTGTTATTAAATATGCTTCCTGGTAAGTGGCACATTACCAGGTAAATATATGGGATCATCATTGTTATTACCAGGATCGCATAAACTGATAACACTCATCAAAAACAGTTTTGCTCAAATTTTTCAAATCATACTGAGCAAGTTATACATGTTTCATATTAGAAATTAACCTGCACAAGCTTTTAGGTACCTTAAACTTCTATAATGATGAAGAACAAAGTTTTTAAATGAGTTATGCATCTATTTTATATTTTACTGTAAGATAGTTTTTGCTTACAGCAACTTAATCATTCGAAACCTAACTTCACATAATATTGTAATATGTGTGTCGATTCATTCCCATCAGAACTGAATAAAAGTCATTTTGTCTCAGGTGCAAAGGCTTCAACAATTGCTAGAAGAAGAAATGCAATTACATGTCGTCCTAAAAAATGCTGTGGAGCATACTACAGTAAAACTATCCGATTCGTCTTGCATTCCAAATGATGTACATTTTTGTTTCCCTTTTACGGCTATGCTTAGAACATTTTGAGTATAAATTAGAAACTTGAGTATACAGTATCAGATATAGCAATTGTTCTTACTAATTTTCTATGTTTTCGCTGGTTTTTTTTGTCCAGTTCAGCTTAGTGATCTCTACTGTGTCAACAGTTACGTCTTGACTCAATTTATTAATTTATAATTTATCCCCAGTCTCAGAATCCCTCTACAATATGTCATTTGACTTAATATCATAATCATAATTTTCAAGTATAATCCAGTACATAATTGCTAAGTTAATTATTATGTAAAACTTACAGTTGATTCTTCAATCTCAGCAAATGAAAATTAAAGACTATTTTAATCACAATCTCCATAAGCGTAAAAATTATAAACATAGTGAGGGTTAAAGATAACCGGAATCATAAATAAAATATGAATATATGGTAATAAGTTTTTTAAGCATGCAATTTGCATGTCAAATTTCAAGCTACTATTAACTCGCATTATTCTTGCATTTGTATATTATGAATTAATTTGGTCTCATTTTAAGTTGTCGTGACGTACTTGTGTTAGGGATGTCTAGAATCCATTCATTAAGAAATGGATTAACGAGGCAAAGGCAAATAGACATTTGGATTTAGTATTAGTAACAATTTTGTGCTGTTATTTCGATACCCATGGTTATAGTGCTTCAATTTTTATTCTTGAAGTCTTATATAGTTAGTCATTTGCCTCCATTGCTGTTTAAATATTGGAAGTTTTCCAAACTATATTTTAAGTTTTACGCACTGTAGTTTGTAATCTAAAATTGCAGTTTTCTAAGCTAGAGTTTAGTACTTCTATGGAATTAAGATAAATCTACTTTGAACAAGTTTCTAAACTGTATAAAAACTAATGTTTTAATTAGATAAGTTCTCTTTACATATGTATGAAGAACATAAAAACTAACATCAGTTCGTAATCTTTAGATAAGTTATGAATCATTATATCCAAAAGTACAAAAATTACACAAATTTGAAACAAAATAAAAACATGAACTGAAGTATGAAGAGCTGACTGTTCCTGCTGCACAATGAAACACAAATTCCAAAAGTACCAATAAACACAAGTTATTTGATTTAGAGCTTACCGTGAGGGCAATTCAATGAGAGAGGACGAGAAACGACTGCAGTTGGGGCTGGTCTTGCCTAACAGCTTTCCTGGATCGTTGCTAGAGTTGGATAGTCTCGTCGGCGACTTGCGAGGTCGACCGGATCTCTCTTGGTGGCTTGAGTGAGGGGCGGATCTCGCCTAAAAGCTTCCTGCTGGATCGCTACTGGAGTTGGGGAGCACCGGCGACTTGCGAGGGCGAGCGGTTCTCTCTTGGTGGCTTGAGCGAGGGGCGGATCCCACCTGGGCTCGCTGCCAGGGTTAGGGCGGTCTTGCCGGCAGCTTGCAAGGGCGAGGAGATCGCTCCTAGCTATCTGCTTGCGATGGCAAGTGTCGTGGGGCAACCGGATGTGGTGGCGGGGGATAACAATCGTGGTTGCGGTGATGTCGCGGCAGTGGGAGAAAAGGAGTTAGGGTTTGGGCGGAGTTGGAGAAGTCCCGATCGTATGGGAGATGAACAGTTGATCGCTGAAATTATTTTCCCTGAGATCATGGGGAAATTCTAAATGCACACCATATTTTACTTGTGAGCACTACATATTACATAGTAAAGTGATTTACAACAGAGGGGAAAATGGTGCTCATTAGTAATATATGGTGCGCATTTAGAATTACCCATGATCGCGTGTGTAAGTTGGGAAAACGAATCAAAAGGGGGAAATTCTAAATGCGCACCATATTTTACTATTGAGCATTATTTTCCTCTAAGTTGTAAATCACTTTATATAGAGCATGTGGTGCTCACTATTAAAATGTGGTGCGCACTTAGAATTTCCCTCAAAAGAGATATCCAATATTTAATTTAAAAATAAACCAAATTATATTACATTCTTATCATTACAAAAACCCTTTAATGATAATTATATAGATAATTATCACAAATATTAAAATATAAATTGAATTTTGTGACAACTATTTATTTTCGTAGCTAAAAAATTTGAAATTTTTAGTGACAGTTTTTTTTTTTTTTTACAAAATACTCTCTTTTAGTGACAATTTTTACATTTGTCACAAAAAATTCGCCAACGAAACACAAATTTGTGACAACTAAAATCTAACGTCACTAAAAATATATATTTAGTTACAAGTTTTAGTATGTGGACACTAAAAAATTAGGATTACGTGACGAATAATTATCTTCGTCACAAAAAATTTTAAATTTTAGTGACATAATTTATATGTTGTCACAAAATACTCTAATTTAGTGACAATATTTACTTTCGTCACAAAAAACTCATTATTAAAAATCTTTTTTATGACAACAAATATTTATCGTCGCCAAAAATATATATTTAGTGGCGAGATTTAATACGTTGTCACTAAAAACTAGGATTATGTGACGAATATTTATCATCGTCACAAAAAATTCATTTTTCATGACAAGTTTTATTTATTGTCACAAAATGCCCTTCTTTAGTGATAATTTTTATAGTTGTCACGAATTTTTTGTCATGAATTCCCTATTTTCTTGTAGTGAGAGAATAAGATATAAAACAAGATAAGGAAATAAAAAAAAATATAAATGCATATTGTTGACAAAAAAAATCAAAATTAAAATCATCATATATGAACACTGATTAAAGTGGGAGTTATATCCCATTAATGAGTGGTTTAAAATGGGAGTTACACCTCATTCAATTAAAAATTAAAATGGGAGTTACAACTTTGAAATGGGGGTTACACCTATATTATCTCTAAATTAATGAGGGGTTAAATCCCTAAAACTCCTATAAAATCCAAGAAGACTAAAGAAGAAAGACCCTCAGAAGATGATCCGCACACCTCTATGAGATGATCCACCTCTAATATAAGAAGAATGAAGATTCTCATCATATAAAGAGTTCTATTCTTTTTTAATTTAGAGATTTCTATCTCTTAAAGAGTTTCAACTCTTTCTTAATCTAGAGATTTTTTATCTCTTAAAGAGTTCTACTCTTTCATCTTCAAAACTATTTAAAACTATTTCAACTCCAAGAGTTCGGTGTTAAAATTATCAATGGGGAATATGATCATCTCCCACCACTATATTGGAGAATCTTAACCTAATATGGATAATATGTGGATCATCAATTAAAGAGAGATGCATATTTCAAATCTGAAATAACAACATATGGATCATCAAAGAGAGATCCATATTTTAAGTCTAAAATGGCTAACACGTGGATCATCTGTCATAGAGAGATCCGCGTCTCGAAAGTAAAGAAATGCTAAAACGCGACTCTCACAGAGTCATATTTTATCTCTCAAGATAGCAAAACGCGGATCTTCAGCCAGAGAGATCCGTAAATTGGGCTAACAAGGGTGGGCCCCCACAGAGTCAAGTTTTAAAAGAATGATTCGTACAGACCATTAAAATAGCATTAAAATGTGGATTTAATCCTTGATTCAAGTAGAGATCGTGGTATGGCCTACGAAAGCACATAAAAGGTAAAGATGACCCATTTTCAATAGAAGGGCAGGCCCAACTAATAAACAGAAATATGGATCATCAATCAAAGAGAGATCCACGATTTTAGTTAATTTCTTAGCTCATGACTAAAGCTAAACATAACTCACGCGAACTCCAGAGGGTCGCGATTCTACTTTAAAGCCTCAAGGAGTAAAAACCATCTCCAGCAGCACTCAAATGTGGGTCCAAATATACCATGCAAGCTACTAAATACCAAAACACAAATCTAAAGCTTGAGATCCGTATTTCAGTTACGATCCAGAGGATTAAAAACGTTGGTTACAAATTCTGAAGATTTAATACAAATCCACCAGATCAAAAGGCGAAAAATTAATACTCAGATCGTGAAGACCAACTGTTGGACAGTTACATCACCTCAAGAGTCTCCAAATCTCTATAAATAGCAGAAGCTTAGGTTGAAAAAGCATCGGGAGATCAGTATTAAAAAAAACTATTTTTGCTTAAGTGCTGGTACTATCAAAAGCTCAAAATCTTGATCAACTAAAAATTTTATACAGAGTATCAACGGAGAGTAGGATTATCCTCCACAGTTACTCTAGAGCCCAGTTTTAAACAAATATAGAATTAAATTTTTCTCATCTTCTGTAAACGGAAAACCATTGAAATTGTAATCATTTATTGAAAAAGCTCAATAGAGAATTATTTACGATTTTATGTCGAACAGAAAATTGGTGACTTCGCTTGGGATACCTATCATCACTGATGATAAGGTTGTAGCTCAATATGATAATATTCCAGTTGGCAGTATAGTCGAATCACTCATCATTGAGTTCGATCAGGAGAAATATGAAGAATTCCTCTTCTCTGGCTCCAAAAGTCTTACTTCCTTACAGAGATGCCGTAAGATTTCTAATAATAACTCAGTCTCTAAAGAGGTTTCGAAGGCAGAAGTTCAATCAAAAGACTCCTCAGACCACTATGGCATCAAAGGAGAATCATCTCCTTCACCAACACAAAACTCAGGGTTTGTTCCAACCAAGACCCATGAGGATCTCCTCGAGAAGATGGATCAGGATCCCCATAATAACAAGAGGAAACGATCATTTTCTGATTGTCAAGAAGATGACTCAGAAAATAAAGTTTCTCTTACCTGCACAATGAGAAGGAACTTACGAAGAAGCAAGGCTTGCGCATTCCGCAAAGCCATGAAGCAACAAGAGGCTGTTGAACCACAGTTGCGAGAACGTACAGTTCAAGTATGGAGATCAAAGAGTGAAGTAATGGTTTCAGACGACAAAAAGAAAAATCAAGATGCAGATGGGTTTACTCGTAACACCGTACACCCACCAAATTTATTTATAATTCCAAACACATAGTTTATTTTCGCGTTCCACAAACCAGACGAGGGCCCCATCCTCATGCCTCGGGAGATAAACGTGATGTTCAAGATCACAATTTTACAAATAGACGCGAACCACCAATTCGCATGCCAACAGAAAAAGGGCGGTTTTCAAAAGCGCGCTTCAAAAGAAGAACTAGTTTTTAAAGCTCATGTTCCAGAAGTTCATCCATCCATTACTATGGCTAAAGTAAAATTTGCTCCTGAAATTTTCAAAGAGATAGAAACTCCTATCCCGAAGATATCATTTGGAGGTAATGTTACCTCCACTAGAAAAATAATGAGTTCCGATACAAGAGACCTCAGGGAATTTCTTAATGAAAAGAGAGAAAAATCCCGAATGTCTTATTGTCATTGTGAGCAATTTATCAATGCAGTATTATCGTATTGCCAATGTGTGATGGCCCTTGCTATACAGTCAGTTTTCAACCGACTTACGACGTCTTCGTCTCAACCATAAAAAAGGAGACGACGTAACAAGCAGGAATTTTTTAAATCTGAATGCCCCGAAGTATCATTTAATATGATAAGTTTCGGAAAAAAAAAAGAATTTATCTCGAAAAATTCTTTTGATTCTGAACATTCTTCAGGCTTGAAGAGTGTATTCAACGAGATGCAGAGTGTTTTTCATAATTCTCGGCTCAAGAAAGGAGATCTGGTTCTTTCAAAAAGAAAACCAATCATAACTAATAAAAAATCCAAAGAAAAGTTCCAACCAAAATGGGAGAGACCCTTTGTCATTGATACAGTCTATTCTAATGACGCATATCAGTTGGCAAAACAGAATGATGATAAAATAATGATGCCAATTAATAGAAAATTTCTGAAAAAAATATTATTCTTAACTAATTGGACCAATTTGTCAACCAATCAAATTGAGCTCATTCACAAGGAAAAGCCCATTCTCAATGAGTTTTAGCATAAAATGTCAAATGAATTTTATGTCTCTATAACTAAGGATAGAGGAAAGTTTGGCATTTAAAGTCCAAAAAAAATTCTCGACAACTCATCATGCTAAGAAAAATAGTATGGCTAGCCCAACACAAACGGCAGTTGTAAACACTAATCAAATCTGTTTATAGCGGGTGTTTGCTAAAAATCCCATGAACTTATCATGATAAGTTTCTGTTTTTAATAGATTTGAGATTTGCGAATCTGGAATCAAAGGATTCTAAAATGCGAATTTCATAAGGTCGTATTTTAATATTAAAAGAAGTTTAGAAATGCAGTCTTAAATTTTAAAAGCGTGAATTTTCATAAAGTTGCGCTCTACTTCTTTCCTCCAAATTTGCTAAGTTAAAAATTATCTCTGACAAACAGAATTTTCTTTCCTGCTAAGTTAAAAATTACCTCTGGCAAACAGAATTTCCTTTTCTTCAAATTTGCTAAGTTAAAAATTACCTCTGGCAAATAAAATTTTCTTTTCTCCAAATTTGCTAAGTTAAAAATTACCTCTGGCAAAACAAAATTTCCTTCCACAAAAATTTGTCAAGTTAAAAATTACCTCTAACAAATCCAAATTTTATTTCACCAAAATTTTGCTAAGTTAAAAATTATCTCTTACAAAATAAAATTATTTTCCACCAAAATTTGCTAAGTTAAAAATTATCTCTTGCAAAACAAATTTTATTTCACCAAAATTTTACTAAGTTAAAAATTACCTCTGGCAAAACAAAATTTTCTTCTAACAAAATTTGCTAAGTTAAAAATTATCTCTGACAAAACAAATTTTATTTCACCAAAATTTTACTAAGTTAAAAATTACCTCTGGCAAAACAAAATTTTCTTCCACCAAAATTTGCTAAGTTAAAAATTATCTCTGGCAAAACCAAATTTTCTTCCTCCAAAAGTTACTAAGTTAAAAATTATTTCTAGCAATTTAAAGAACTGTTATACTATAAGTCACTGAACAGCTGAAAATGCAATTTGATCAAGAAAGTTAATGAATACTTCTATCAAGTTCAAGAAATTTATTTATTCGCAGCAAAATCCCTTTTGGGTATTTGAATAATAACTCTATATTGTCAAGTTAATGAATAACTCTGGACAAAATTTTGAAGAGTCAATGATCATCAAGTTAACAGTTATCTCTGATCATCAACACCAAGTTTATTTGTCAAGTTAACGGTTACATCTGAATGAATGACGACAAATTCAAATTTCATCCCTAAAAAATTTGTCAAGTTAAAAATTATCTCTAACAAATTCAAATTTCATTCTTCCAAAATTTGTCAAGTTAATAATTACCTCTGACTGAATGACAAGTTTTATCAAGCCACAAAGAAATCCAAAGTATTCCAAAATATCTTAAAAAAATCAAAGACATTTTGAAAAAATTGGAGAGGGTTCTGTTGACAAAAAAAATCAAAAACAAAATCATCATGCATGAACACCAATTTAAGTGAAAGTTATATCCCATTAATAAGTGGTTTAAAATAAGCGTTACACCTCATTCAATTGAAAATTAAAATGGGAGTTACAATTTTGAAATGGAGATTACACCTATATTATCTCTAAATTAATGAGGGGTTAAATCCCCAAAACTCTTATAAAATCCAAGAAGGCTAAAGAAGAAAGACCCTCAGGAGATGATCCACACACCTCTATTTGAGGATCCACCTCTAGTATAAGAAGAATGAAGATTCTCATTTTATAAAGAGTTCTACTTTTTCTTAATTCAGAGATTTATATCTCTTAAAGAGTTTCAACTATTTCTTAATTTAGAGATTTTTATCTCTTAAAGAGTTCTACTCTTTCATCTCCAAAACTATGCAAGACTATTTCAATTCCAAGATTTCGATGTTAAAATTATCAATGGAGAATATGATCATCTCCCACTGCTACATTGAAGAATCTTAACCTAATATGGATAATATGTGAATCATCAACTAAACAGAGATTCATATTTCAAGTCTAAAATAGCTAACATATGGATCATTAAAAAGAGATCTATATTTCAAGTCTAAAATGGCTAACACGTGGATCATTTGTCATAGAGAGATCCGCGTCTCGAAAGTAAAAAAAGGCTAAAATGCGACTCTCACAAAATCGTATTTTATCTCTAAAGATAGCCAAAACGTGGATCTTCAGCTAGAGAGATCTGCGAATTGGGCTAATAAGGGTGGACTCCACAGAGTCGCGTTTTAAAAAAGATCCACGCAGACCCTTAAAGTAGTATTAAAATGTGAATCTAATCCGCGATTCAAGTGAGAGATCGTGGTATAGCCCACGAAAGCACATAGATGACCCCTTTTCAATAGAAGGGTAGGCCCAACTAATAAACTAAAATACATATCATCAATGTAAGAGAGATCCACGATTTTAGTTAATTTCTTACCTCATGACTAGAGCTAAATATAACTCACGCGAACTCCAGAGGGTCGCGATTCTACTTTAAAGTCTCAAGGAGTAAAAACCATTTCCAGCAGCACTCAAATGTGGGTCCAAGTATACCATGCAAGCTACTAAACACCAAAACGCGAATCTAAAGTTTGAGATCTGCATTTCAGTTACGATCCAGAGGATTAAACACGTCGGTTACAAGTTCTGGAGATTTAATACAAATTCATTAGATCAAAAAGGAAGAAAATTAATACTCAGATCGTGAAGGCCAATATTTGACAGTTACATCAACTCAAGAGTCTCCAAAACTCTATAAATAGCAGAAGCTTAGGCGGAAAAGGCATCGAGAGAACAATATTAAAAAAAAGCTATTTTTGCTTAAGTGCTAGTGCAATCAAAAGCTCAAAATTTTGGCCAACTAAAAATTTTATACATAGTGTCAATGAAAAGCAAGATCGTCCTCCACAGCTACTCTAGAGCCCAGTTTTAAACAAAAAGGGAATTAAATTTTTCTCATTTTCTGTAAACGGGAAACTATTAAAATTGTAATCCTTTATTGAAAAAACTCAATAGAGAATCATTTACGATTTTATGGCGAACACATATTACTTCTATGTATGGGCAGAATCCTATGATCATGGTCAAATAATAATAATTGTTGCTTTGATACCATTCTGTGACGTCCCAAATCACTGGTGTGCCTGAGTGTGTCCCAAAAATAGGTAGGGTATTACCGGCAGACACTCTCAGTACCGAAGTGCACGAGACCATTTTTTTCCAAGAATCACAAGTAAGAAATATAAAAGTATGCAAATATAAAATATATATCACATGTTTGAATCTATCTGCCATAACATCACATATATGAATATAATAACATCTAAAAACAGATATATGAAAATGATAAGAAATATATACATCCAAAAGTTGCTTATTTAGAGTCAAGTACAGTATTAGAACAGAGCAACATAAGTACTGAATATATACAAGAGTATCCGGATACCACGGACAGAACTAGAAAGTAGGATACATAGCACATCTAAGCCAAAATGATACACACACACACACACACACACACAAACACACACACAAATAATGGAGATCCTACGAGAAGCGGCTACTGGCACTTAACCTGCTCCTGAAAGGAGAGATTCTCAAGAGGTTGGTCCTCCTCCTTTGCTACTGTCGTCTCTGCTAGTAAACCTGGGATCTGATAATCCTAGGGATCAGAACCTAAATAAGGATACAAACCCAAACTAGTGCAATTCTATAGGAACCATATAAAAATGTGTATGGAGTATACTAGTAGTAAATAATATAAAAGATGTACGCATATGAATCTTCATGCATGCTAAATATAATATGAATCATGACATACATAGTATATGTAGTATAATATGATCAAGTAATAAGGTATACCAAATATAATAAGAATCATATGTGTAACGCCCCAAATGTAACGACCACTTTTCATTGTATACATTTCACTTCAAAAAAAATAATAAAAATAATTTAAATATAAAATATATAATGGGGTTGTTGGAGGGAAATCTAAACGGTTGGAGGGATATCAATCTCATCCGAAAAGATTTGTTTGTTGGATCTCAACCAAATAGGTTATATCCTAACCTAAAGATAAATAAGGATCTAAAAATCCGTTCTCACCTCTCTTCTCTTCTGGAACGCTGGAAATCTCAGGACGTACGGAAAGAGGAAGAGGAACGCAGGTCAGAAAAGAAAAGGAAATTGGGAGGCGACTCAATTAAAAATAAGTTTTTAAACTCACTTAACATGCTATGCTTGTTCTTTATATAGTTCCTATTTTATTTAGATGCATAAATATTAAATCGAAAATAGTCCTATAGATTTTGTTAAAGATAGTTCTATGAATTTTACAATCGCGTTACATTGTACATGGTATACATAATATAATATGAATCATGCAGTACATGACATATGTATTATGATGTTATTAAACAACAAGATATACCAAATATAATAAGAATCATATGGTACATGGCATGCATAAAAGAAACTTGAATCATAAAGTAATTGGTATATATAGCATAATATTAATATGCAAATAGATATAAATTCTTTTCTATTAGTTTGGAACTGAATTGTGGGATTTTTCACATATTCTAAGAGTGTATCGTATATACCCAGTACCACGGTCCAAACCCGACCATCACATACTGGATCACCGCTAGGTGAACTAGATACCCATACATACCCCGGATCATGGCCAAAACATTGGTCTCCAAACGAGCTGGTAGCACCGCTAAGTACAACTAGGAAACTGATCGTGCTGGTATACAAATCGGCAGATACATCCCAAGTAAGAAAAGAGACTCTAACAAAATACATTTTATTCCATCATTTATTTTCCTATACCCATAATTTAATAAATGCTAAGTATTAATCTGCATATGCAATAAAACTACGTGTATCAATAGCCAAGTGAATATGAAACAACGTTCAAGTCAATGCTGGTAAGTATAAGAGTAATACTAGTAAGTATAAGAGTTATAAGATAAAAGTAATATTAGTAGGTATAAAAGTTATAGGATATGTTCACGTATATGAGGTATCATTTCCAAATAAAAATACCATATATAGATAGTAACATACATAATTAAACATGTGTGCATGTAAGCCAGGTAAAAATAAAATAATACGTACATCAATACTAGCAAGTATAAGAGCAATATTAGCAGGTACAAGAGTTACAAAATACGTTCACGTGTGTGAGGTATTATTTCCAAGCAAGAATGACATGTATAATTAATAACATGCATAAATAACATGTATAGATGCATATCTATCTTATTTCAAGTGGTATATGCATGAATATAGCATGTATGTCTAAATATGAGGCATGACAGGTCTGAAATCATAATGTACAGGTAATAAAAAGAATGATTGAACATGTGTACATGAGTGTCAAATCATAAAACAAGAGGTGTATGTACGGACAAAAAACATTTGCTTGTGTTGTTGCAACTCAGTGGACATGTCATATTTTTAGGTCTTCTTTGACTAGCACAAAATGAATTATAGGCTAATTTTTATATAATAATAGATAATTCAATCTTCTTTCTAATAAATGTTGAATGATTTTAATTGGAATTATAAAACAAAAGTTATGGTCATTTTAATATGGACATGGTGGTGCTATTATTAACCTCGTATAGTTGAGAATTTCAGATTATTTTTTACCAAGATAATATTATATTTAGAGCTTAAGATCTTAATCATTCTAGACAATTTAATATGCTTTCCAATGAAACTTGAATGAGCTCAATCGGGTTTCTAGAGCAAAAGTTATGGCAATTTATCATGGGCTTGCTTTGGTGAGCTGCTAACCTGGTACAGCAGCCATAGTTGAATTTCTAGGTTATTTTTTAATAGGTAAATGACTAAATTAGACTCCACTGTAATAGATAATTTGTAGTTTAAAGAATCATCTTTCTAATGGTACAAATATGAGATCAATCAGAGTTAACATACAAAAGTTATAGTAGTTCTAAAATGGACTGTTGTGTATAAATAGACAGTAGTACGTTCTGTAAATTTATAATATGCACGGTGTGATATATAAAATGAAACTCAAGATACATGTAAATTTGAGCATTCATAATCATAAAACTAGACTAATAATACATCTGGTATCATATAAGTAGAAATTACATCAAGAAATTGTAAATTTAAAGGGTTTGAGAGTATATTTTTATCTCTATTTGAACATAAATCGGAAATGAACTAATATTGATGCAATTGCTCCTCAGAAGTGGAGAAATTTTTTAAAAATCACTCAAGGGGATAAGGTTAGGTGCTAAAGAAGGTTTTTCCATGCTGGTGGAGAATTTTAGAGTTGATTTGGAGATGTTAAACTCAAGAACAAGTCTAATATAACAATTTTATAGATTTTTAGCCCATTTTCAGGCTTAATATTTATCGATTTATTTGAGAAAAATAGAAAGAGAATTAGGGTTCAAAGTCTGAAGAGAAAATGAAGAGGAGAATGAGCAGAAGAGTTTTGATTTTTTTAGATTTTTCTGAATTTATTTCGGGTCAAACAGTTGGTGGAAGATATGCTACTATGTTAAAAACTCTTTAACATTATTTTAATTATAAGTTTGTCATTTGGTCAATTCTTATTCAAATTTGGTCAAGGCTGGCTATCTGAAGACAAATTTAGAGTTAGTAGGAGGGTAAAATTGAAATTTTTGATTTAATTTAATTATTTTAATCAGGTATTTGTCCGAAAATTAGCTAATAGGAATAATTCAAGAAAAATATGAAGAAACCCAAAATAATAAGATAAGAGATCTTTGCTCAACAGAATTTGAAGTTTAAGACTAAATTAAAAGATATAACTCAATATACTTTGTATCCAAACTCCTAAGCTGATACAGATGATACGGAATAAATCAATAAATGGACTTAAGGATTAGGATCATTACACACAAACAATAGAAACACTAGAGATTTCTAATATATATATATATATATATATATATATATATATATATATATATATATATATATATATATATATATATATATATATATATATATATATATATATATATATATATATATATATATATATATATATATATATATATATATATATATATATATATATATATATATAAGAAAAATAGAAATGAGCTGACAGCTCATGCAAGTTAGTTGAGCTGCAGTTCATTTCCACTATCTCTAATAATTAAAAAAAAAAAAAAAAATCTTGTGGATTATGATCTCAACCCCCTAGCGCTCATTCATACCCAATTTCTTGAGTTTTAATTTTGATTTGGTCATCGATCAAATTGACACAAAATTAATAATTTTCATTAAATAAAATATTTTGTATTAACTTAATGAAAGTGTAAATGAACTCTAAAATTTTGAAAATTTGGTCTAAAAGAAGTTAAAGATGTAGATATACTAATTCTATAAAAAATTTAAAGAAACAATTCCTAAGCTAATGGCTCACCTATAATAATCCCATATATATATATATATATATATATATATATATATATATATATATATATATATATATATATATATATATATATATATATATATATATATATATATATATATATATATATATATATATATATATATATATATATATATTCGGACCAAGTCCTAGATCTCTAGGCAACCAACAAATGTATATCTTTGTTATTTAATAGTGTTTATTGTAACACTCCTGTTTTTTAACTGCTGTCTGAAACGGAGAATGCTACTTAAATATAAAAGTAAGCTACCCTACAAGCACAGGATTTTGAAATAAGTATAACTACTGTCACAACAACTAAGTATATAACAAGTTTGAAATTTAAGGAGTTCATATTTATAATCTTAAAGTTGATTATATAAGAAGGTACACTATTCTAATTATGTAAGAATCTAAAGAAGTTAATAATGCGCAAAATAAAAGAAACGTACAAAACCTATATACAAGAGATTCTAGCAATCCCACCACACTTTCGTTTTGCCTGGTCGAAGAAGTACAGGTTTTTGATCGGGAAAGGTCTTCCTTCCTAATCACTGTAACTTGAGTTTAAGGGGATTAAATCAAGCAAGTAATACAAAAAGGAAAAGACATAAGCACTACTACTAGAGATAAGATGTACATAAATATGCTATGTTGGTGTCACTCATGTTCCATAAATGATGAATTATAAGAAAATATCAAACCATATGTAAATCATGTGTAAGTAGCATATAAGTATTATATAGGAATAAATAA
Source organism: Dracaena cambodiana (assembly GCA_036321105.1). Lineage (NCBI taxonomy): Eukaryota > Viridiplantae > Streptophyta > Magnoliopsida > Asparagales > Asparagaceae > Dracaena > Dracaena cambodiana. Next base: position 37,251,932 of record JAYEPQ010000007.1, read on the forward strand.
GTTTCAGTCACGTCCCATGAGTGCCTGAGGTCCAGTCAAAATCCACAACACTGAATCATGGCACGCTACTAAATACTGCTAAACAAACCCTGTACTATGAAACAATAACGGACTTAACTATTATGGGAACTTCATTATCGAAATATGGCTTAGTACTATATGATACTACTATAGTATAGATCCTTAGTACCAATTAGAAATGGCCAGCTAAATTCTCATACAATATGGTTCATGTAGTATCTCTATATCCCATGTCCAAGATACATGATAAACATAATTTAGTTGGACATCATAGTACATCCATATCTTTAGCGTGCATATGTCTGTCATCTAGAAATCGAGAGTCATTTAGCATGTCAAGTCTAGGTTATGCACATGTTATCCATAAACTATATTAATTTTCTTGGTTCATGCTATATCACCAATTCTCATGTATCATTTCTATTATGTAGCATCTTTATAGTCGATCATGTAACTTATCAAGTAATCAATTGTTACGTAACCATATAACATGTCATGTTTGTGCATCATATACCGTGTCAAGCATTTTGTGTATCGTGCATGTATCATGTGTCGCACATGTTAACATGTATGAGTAATCATAGCCAAGCTTCATGTCTTTGGATTTACTCATAGCCAAGCTTCATGTCTTTAGATTACATGTCGGTGCCAGTGTACATGTCTATCACTTTTAGGTAAGAATAAGGTAAAACTTTAATTCATATATCACTACAATGTCAATATCTTTATACAATACTAAATTAGATTCTTGGTATAGGTTCCGCTTCCCAAAGTTACTAGTATCAGATACATCTACACAAATAATCGACTGTATTATAAAATTCACTTCCTCTTGACACTTGAGGACCACTAGCTAGCGATTCTTGCTCCCAGTTGGCAGTTTTCTTGATTCTAGGGGACCTCATAATTCCTTTTAAATTTACAATTTAATTCGTACACTAATTCTAGACCATCAAATTCCCAAACATGCAATGTATAGAAATTGATAAATGACCCCAAATTTTTCTTTTTAAAAATTTTAATACCAAGAATTGATCCCTAGATCCTAATCAAGATCACCATATATCCAAGAATCCTATCCGCAATTCACAATTGAAATTTTAACACAATAATTCAAAATTTAACATAATAATTCATTTCCCGTTTCATCCAGTTACAACAATGTTGATTAGGATAAACCTAAAATATGTAATTTACACCTCAATATTAATATACATAATTAAATTCATACCGCTTGGACATATTCAGACCGCTAGGTACGTAACGGTCAATATCACTTCCTGACAATCTTTTCATATCAAAATGATATTAAATTTCTAGAGAATATTTATCACCATATACGCATAGCATATCCATGCTTTTTTTTAGCGTAAATAGTAAACTAATGCCCCCTGTGTTCCACTAATTAGAAATTAACAGAACATAACATATGATACGTATGTCACTCAATAGTGAGAGACAAATAATACTAGAAAAAGAACTAAAAATATAATAAATTGTAAGATACTCTGCATTATATAATGCAAAGGTAATAAGAAAACCAAATACGAGCCAAACTTGCTACCAGCGCTACCTCTATCTAACACATGCCATCGATTAAATTCAGCCGTCGAATGTCGGAACGATCCCATTTGCTGTCCATCTCTTTTGCCCTGAGTATGTTGCAAGATAAGCAATTTAGTGAGGTCATTGTTTAGCATTGAGCGACTCTTTGCAGACCCAGTAAAATTTTGGTACCCCTGCGGGGCTATGCCGTACAGCCCACACCCCAAATCAATGTGCTCACTTGTGAAATCTGGCACCCCCATGAGACTCGACCTTCGTCACCTCCATTGTGTATCACGAACCGAGCTCCTTCAGCTGACATTCTCTTGCCTTGCGGCCCACATCTGTATAGTCTGATCGAAAGCAACACATATGCCACTTTTTCCCTCCCATCTTACTAGCTTCCAACATGTCAGTCCACAACATCGAAAGATCCTCTAGAACTATTGTTCTCCCTGACTTTAGTTGCTATAACAAACTGTCCCTTCAGAAACCAAGTCCAATGTCGTTATCATTTAGGAATTTAATCGAATAGCTAGCAGTCGACTATGCTTTTGTGGTTTTTTTTCAAGCATATCCTACTATTTCCACATCTAGTTGGGAAGAGGCATTCTTAATCTTCAACTTGCTCAATCTGCCATTGTCAAATGAATAGTAAGTTTCAGAGGAAGACAATCTCTCACCCTTTATAACCATATGGCCATAGGGTTCATGGCCATTAAAGACCATACACTGCTGGTCCCATTGAGAAATAATTGGATCTTGTGCAGTTGTTGTTGCTCTCACTCCCCTTCAGATCTCCTTCTCTAAGCCCTCTCTCCTCACTCTCTTCAGCCCTAGTATTGTTGCTGCTATCCATGTGCTTGAGCTGCTGTCGCTTTGGCTACATCCCTCACATCGCCACTGCCATTAGAAGACAGACAAGACCCAACCAAGGGCCTTGATTATATCCAGAAAACACTGCATACCAGCCACACACAGCCATTTTTACCTCCCTCAGGTAAGATCCGACCACTTATGGACCAATCTACTAAGATCCGATCATCTCAATCCAAATCTAGGCGAGATGAAGTAAAAACGATGACGCCTTTGGCTCTCCGGCCACTTACGGATATATCTACTAAGATCCGATCATCTCTACCAAGATCTAGGCAAGATGAAGCAAAAATACGATGCTTTTGACTCTTCGGCCACTTACGGACCGATCTACCAAGATCCGATCATCTCTACCAAGATCTAGGCAAGTTGAAGAAAAAAGACGACGCATTTGGCTCTCTTGACATAGATGAAGAAAAAAAGAAGAAGAATAGAAAAGGAGATGAAAACAAAAAAAAAAATTTGGATGTGAGGGAGGTTGGGGGAGGAGGGAGGAGGAGCCGGCGCAATAGTTGGCGACCCCCTCCTCCCCGGCGAGATCTGGATTTTGTTTTCTTTTCGAGAAAGGGAGGGAAGAACCTTTTCGCAAAGTCTTGGAGTTGAAGCAGAACTTTAAGGCCCCCTTGGAGTTAAAGTTAAGAGTTTGAAGATAGCATATCCATGCTTAGAATTGGAAACTCTTCACGTCAATGGGATAAATTTTGAACAGAAATGGAGGAGAAAAGATGTATAAGTATATTTTCTTCAATTTGCCGGAGAAAAATCATCCTACTGGGCTTCCCTCCTCTGGCCCTGGCTCTGGCAGCTTGTGTGCAGAGAGAACTTTCTTATGAAAGTAAAAATTTTGATTCAAGGATCAACCTTTAAATGCATGTATGATTATTAACACCTGATTCTCGCCTACCTTCGAAGGTTAGTTATAACAAATCACGTATTATAGAAACTCCCCTTCCATTGGTGAGGAAGGATGGATAAATTCTTGTCCTACGTGAGAAGAATCATTTGCTTGTAATCTAAGGAGATAAAACTGGGTGGTGTAAAGAGATTGTGATCGTTTTTACCTTAATAAAACACATGATGAACGATCACTTTTTCACCAAGGACGCAGACCTGATACCTTCTGCGATCGAACCTCCTTAAGTTCCCGTTTGTTTATTTACTGAATTCCTCTCTTTCGACCTCCTCACAGGTTACATGTCCAGTTATATTTGTGTCCGAGTTGTCTCAACGAACCTACTCGGACATAATTTTTGACAAACACATTTAAATTGAAATTTACCGTCATGCTCATGTTTTCTGTGTAAATAATTCATATATCATGGGTAATCTTGGTACGTTTAAATTTTAAATTTGACAGCCTAATATAGGGAAATTCTATTTACACACGGAAATTTACTCTTCACGTACGGTTTTAAAAGTTATAAATAATTACAAGTTTACCATTTATTTTTTTGACTAAATTACCCTTTTAAATCACAAATTAAAATTTTTTAAAATTTATAACTACAACTTATCGTTTTCCTCCTCTGTTTTTTCTCTAGAACCTTTAAAAATATTTTTTAGTATTATTTAATTTTAAAAAAAAATACATCTCCCACAAATTCATTGATTTGATTTTTTAATCTCTTAAATTTTTTAAATTCATATTTCTAAAAAGATCTGGGGAAATTTTAAATTCTTTGAATTCACTGTAACAAGTAAAATTAGGATTTGAAGTTTTAGTTTGAGTTTTTTTTATTCAAATAAAAAATTCCAACATGCAATTGGTGTCGGAGGAAAAATCTAAGGTACAATTTAAATTTATTCTTAGTTTTTTATGTGTATTTGTTTGCAATTAATTATTACTTATGATTCTTTTGTGAGAGAGACGTCGGCTGCTGGTTGGATTTTAATACCCAACCAAGCGATTTTTTGGTCGGGTATTAATACCCGACCAATATATTTTTAGTTTGGAAATTAATATTCGACTCGAAAAAATTTTGATCGGACGACATAAGAAGATAGAGAGAAGGAGGAGGGTTAAACTTGGAAAAAAAAATTGGGTATATAGAGTAAATTTGTGACATTTTAAAATGGAAATTTGGTATAAAGAACACTCAGGACGTCAAAAGTAAATTGCAGTGTGTAAATAGAATTTCCCTCTAATATATACATTTTCATGTAGGAGTAGTTCTAGGGATGAACAGTTGATCGGAATGGTTTTGGAGAAATCTGACCAACCCGGATGGTGTGATAAAGGTAAGACTCCGACCGCATGGTTAGCTGGAGTGCAACCAAACTCCGACTGACACTATATCGGTCGGATGCGGTCGGACGGATTCGGTCGGACACGTCTAACCTATACATCCTTGATATTTGTATCAGCGACCACCGGCGCTGCTATCTGTAGCCCCGAGCATTTCCGACAAAGATATTGCATTACCAGCTTCTCATCCGTCGGACGGAAACCCCTGAGGCAATTTCAAATCCTAAGCCCTCATTTTTTTCTTCCGCTAATTTATTCTCAAATTTCTACTTTCTCTCATTCTATTTGTTAATAATCTCCTGCAGCAAGTTTGAAACTTCCGGAAATGAACTGTTCCGGCAGTGTGGGAGTGAGTCACCACAGTGCACGGTTGTGGGCTGTTTCGGGAACTGGACTGTTCCGATGGTGTGTGCGTCGCCATGGTGCACGACGATGGGTTATTGGGAGGTTAACATACCGCTGTGAGGAGACTAATTGATCAAGGATATTTTGGTCTTTTGGGAGGTCACATTAATTAAAGTAACTAAAAAGTATACGCATGAGGGGAGTTGAAGGAACAGTGACCCTCATATTGACAAGGGAGAGGAAATGCGAGAACTGAGGAGATGAATTTAATAGGGCAGCTGCGCAAATTTTCGCCGAATGGGAAGTAAATCCATACACCGGGTCCCACTCCTTGGTCCCTTTGACCTAAAACTGAATAGAGAGATGAGAAAGGAGGATGAACAGTCACTCGGAGTCGGTGTCCGACCGACTCCGATTCTATCTCCATCGGTTCCGACTGACTTCTCTTTAAAATGCACAACTCCGATTGCATTTACACTTTCAATTCTGATTGAATTCCGATCGAATCCGATCAAAACCGATCGATTCGGTCGACATAACTTGTACACCCTAAAGTAGTTCAAATCATATTGATAGGACCTTAAGCATTTATTGGGAGTTTCTAGAAGGGCACACCATTTTATCTAGTGAGCCCACTTAAAAACTTCTTTTATATTACAAACTTGCTATCAAATTTTTTGAACTGAAATACCCATATGTTCAATCTCTCTTCTTTTTCTCTTCTCAAATTACAGTTCAGTTAACTCAAAAAAAAAAAAAAAAAAAAAACTTAAAACCCACACTTATTCCTTGAAATCTTTTTCTATATTAAATTATTTCACAAATTAAATTTAATTTAAAAATTAAATTTATTAGGCCTTTATTTTCTCAAAAATTCTAGTAACATTGCAGATTGATAAAAGTTATGAAGCAAAAAAAAAATTTATAGTCCGGACTGACAGTCCGGACGATTCTCCACTGTTCGGACTGGTAGTCCGAACGGTAATATTCGTCTGGACTGGAAGTCCGGACAGTAGACTGCTATCTGGACTTCCAGTCTGGACGAAATTCTTTTGTCCGGACTATCAGTCTGGACAGCAGTCCATTGTCCGGACTGAAAGTCCGGACAGTTAGTATCTTATCCGGAGTGTACACCCCGACAGGAGATAAGGTAACCAACGCGTCGAGAGCCCAGCCCACGTTCTTATTCTGCTGCGTTGAATGCTGTGTGAAGAGCACGTGCTGTTTTTTGGGGAGCTTCCAAAGGAGCGCACCATTTTTCCTAGTGAGCCCAAATTTCCTAGTGAGCCCATATAGTATTTTCTAAAGGGAAGATTTTCCTAGTGAGCATACTAAAAGTTTCTAAACTACCCTCCCCCACATTTATCTTCCTCTCTCCCTCAACTCTCCCATTTCCTCTCTAACAAACTAAACCCAAAAAAAACCCTAACCCTAAATTTTCTTTCCCCTCCCGCTTTCCCTAATCCTCTATTTCCCCTTCTCTACCTCCTTATCCTTTGAAATCTCCCTCTCTCTCCCGTACCTAGAGCCGGAGGGGACTTCGCCGCTGCCGACCACACGCCGCCGCCGCCGATCTGCCGCCGCCACCACCATTCTCCCGCCGCCGTCACCGCATTTCCGCCATTACTCGGTTAGATTTCCTAATTTAGTAATATTTTTTTTAAATTTAGATTTTTTTATTTTTGGATTAAATAACTCTTCAATATTAGGGTTTAGTGATTTTATTGGGTTGGAGAGGAGGAAGAGGGGAGGAGGTAGCAAATATGGGTGTAGCATTTTTTTTCTTAATTTTTTTTAATATTTAGAATAAATTATTAAGAAAAATTAATATTGTAATCCTAGTTGTAAAATATGTGAAATTTAGTTATTTTTCTAATCATGGACGTTAATATTAAAATTTATTAGTTAATTTTGAAGTTTGATGGTATTATCCTAATGGTTGATTAAGTAGCAAAAGATGGTTTAAGTGTCTTTAAACTTTAATATTATATTATCTTGCAACCAAAAAAATAGAGAAAATATGATATTTATAGCAAATTTTACTTTGTAAGTACATACTTACACGTAGAGAAGTTACTGTTCTGAAAAATAATATCTAAGAATGGAATATCTTTGTATTCCATAGATGGATCCGGCGGAATCTTCTCTCGTACGACCAACTGCCTCATTAAGGAGGAAAAAAGCAATATCTCGACCACAAATCCGTCGCCCGATACGAGAGCGAGAAATCGAACTTGCTGTAGATCCTAAATTTAATGTAGAAACTCCTAATTTGATACGAGAGCGAGAAGCAGACGTCAACTCCCGAGAAAAACACGAAGACAGTGATTAGGTTATATTCTAAGTGTATTGATATGGATGTTGTACGGAACTTGAAGTGGTCGGTGACAATGTTTTATTTCAAACATTTTGCTAATTTAAAGAATATATGCTCTTTGATTGTAATGTACCCTAATATTTGTTTTTTGTTTGACGAAAATATACTGGATTGTTTGTATGGAATCTTATTTGGTTTATTTGTATAGGATCTAATTTGGTTTATATGTATGGGAGGTTAAACATATTCGTCACTATTTCATTGTATCATTGAAGGTATCATTGTATCAGTGTTGTCTTCGCTATATCAATGTATTAGTGTATCGTTGTTGGAAAGGGACCTTATCTTATCTGTTTTCTTTTTTCACTATAGTTTTGTTGTATTCATGTGTGATATTTATGTCATTTTTTGTCCTTAAAGTGACATTAATGTATGTTTACCGGATGATATATCAGTTTATTTCGTAAATATAGTGGGTCAGGTGTCTGGACTGGCATATAGGGACAGGGAGTCCATGTCCGGACTGGTAGTCCGGATAGGAAAGCCCTGTCCGGACTGGCAGTCCGGACAGGGACTCCCTGTCCGGACTGTCAGTCCGGACAGGGCTTTCCCTATCCCGATATGTCGAACCAGACATGTGTGTCAATTCGTGTCCCGACTGGGTTTACCGGATAATATATACACAAATTTATATACACGATAAACATTAGAGTATTCACATGGATCGATTGAATTTCAGTTTACACAAAATTACATTAGTATTGATTACATCCGGACAAACATTAGACTACTTACAAACATTGGGCCTTCTACAATATTACACAATATTGATGACAACTTATATACAACAAAATAACACCAAAAATGGAACTTATATGCACACCGCCAAAAATGATTACAACTCAATAACATCCTGTGTTGCAATCGAAAATGGCACAATCTCCTTGAACTATTCTTTAATTTCTTGAATCTTGGTTGTCCACCCCGTTCACATCCAAACCATATTCTCCCATTTTTAAATTGACCTTCACTATCAGATTTTGAAATTATAATGACAAATCCTGATTTCTTTCCAATATCGCGTACCCACTGGCAAAGTTCGTCTCGATTTGTAAAAAACTATAGTCAAAATAGAGAAGACGTATATTTTTAGTAGAAATATTCTGATTTCAATATGAACAGGTTTTATAAATAATATCATACCTGATTTGTTGTAAAGTCCAAACTATAGTCGAAAACTAATTCATTCTCGACTTGCATACTCTGCGTCGAAATATTACCCTGTGTTCCAATAATTTAACACTATTAATACTTATTAATTGATAAGACTCTTGTGGAAACAAAAAAAATAAATTGATAACACTCCGTTCGGACTTTCAGTCCGGACTAATCTACTTGGTCCGGACAAAATCTTTTTATCCGGACTTTCAATCCGGACAAAATATGTTTGTCCGGACTGAAAGTCCCGATAAACGGACTCGGTCCGGACTTTCAGTCTGGACTCACTTTTTTGGTCCGGACTGAAAAACCGGTCCGAGGAGGTTTGTCCGGACTGAAAGTCCGGACAAGCACGTCCTTCCCCGGCTTCTCCCACCGCCTCCAACTGCAAAAATCAACCCAAAAACCCTAATTTCATTCTACTCAATGTATATCAAAATTCCTAATGTTTATTTGGAAAAATTTTATACAAAGAAAATGGAATTATACCTGAAGAGTGTTTTCGTCGTCGAATGGAACCAACGACATGATTGTATTCTCTATTTACGTCTCGTTCGACACAACTCAAAAATTTCTCTTTTGTTTGGATTTCTAATGGAAAAAAAACCCAAAACGAAGAAAAAAATCGGCTTTAAATTAGCAAATTAACAAAAAAAATGAAGAGATGGAGAATTTAAATGAATTTTTTGCCTTAAAAAAAAATAACTTACCTTGCCTGGCTGAGCGAGAGTTGGAGGAAGCGGGAAGGAGAAGGGCAAAATGAGATATTTTTTAAAAGGGCAAAGTTGATATATATAAAAACTTGTTAAGTGGGCTAACTAGGAAAAAATGTGTGCCCCTTTAGAAGTTCCCGTTTTTGGGCTGGCTTTTCCTTTTCCCAAGCACGTGCAAGGCTGCGCTAACGAGGGGAAACCTAAAGGCACACCTTAAATATCTAAGGGCACACCCACTCCAGCTTCGGCGTGTGCTTATATATTTGGTGGTGTGCCTTTAGATTTTCTTGCAAATGAGTTGACATAGAAAACAAAACATTCCTACTGCATATATTCTTATATATTCTTATGTACAAGTTAAGCATGCAAGGGACGAAGAACATATTTTTTTTATCCAATAGAAAAAAGTTAGAAAGATATATTAGGTATCCAATAGGATAGGGATTGACGTAACAAATATGACTAACAATTTTTGTTGACTATAACCCCATGAACCAAAGGAATAAATTCATATTTTTTAATAATAAAATGAAAATGAAAGGTCAATTCGTCAGTATCCAGTGTGGGAACAATTACAATATAGTGCAACAAACACAAAGAATTCATTTTTTATAACAATGTGAATTCACACAATGAGAATTATGAACAAATCAACTCACAATTAGAAACAAAATTACATAAAAATATATATATACAAAGTTTCGTTTGCAGCAAACAGTTCTCGAACAACCATCTAAAACACATTGTTTTCGAGTATAGCCCTTTCAAATTACGATCCAAAACCAAAAACAATTAAATCTAACGTTTTCAAGTATTGAAACTCTTGAAAAGTATTAATTCAACTGGTTCTCCACTAATCGGTTGCACTTCTTCTTCTGAGCCGGTTCATTAATATTTGCTCTTTCGTAAGACTCTTCAGCAACAGAGAACTTTGTTAATATCAATACTTTAATCCTTGCAAATGAATAAACATAAATATTTAGCGCACAAAGTCCGAAAATAAGAGGTGGTTTCAGAAATAGAAAATAATATGGAAACATTAGTGAATGTAGAATATTCACATCCTCGATAAAATATCAGAGCCAAAGGGAACCATGCAACTTAAGTAAAGTTGGCACATAGAATGGTAATCAACACTGAAAACAAGAGGTGGTTTCAGAAATATGAATTTAGGATACGGAACCAAATTATTCCATTGGGGCACGACCCTTCAACACTAAGGAAAGGGCAATTCCCTTCTAGGTCAGCTAGTTTCTGCATCTGACAAAAATTGATTCTTTAGAAATATTGACAATCGAGACTCGCAATTGCATATTCCTGTATAGAATCGATATTCAATTAAAAATAATAAACACTATACCTGAGCGAGATAAACATCCAAATCATGACTAAATCGACATGTACCACCATATCGACATGCATCAGCCCTCCCTTGTTTTGCTACTTCTGGACAAATGTTTAGTTGAGATTTCTGTTCCTGAAATTGCCAGAATAAGGCAAAATTTTATCCTTCACAAATTTCAACCTTATCTTCTCCAATATCTTCTATATCCAAAAAATATAAAGAATGATAAATTTCAAGAAGCCAAATTGATCTGAATTGGGAACTCTAGATTCTCACCAAGTTACCAAATTGCCACTTCTCATGTTAACTATTTATCTTTCTACTTCCTAAACCTCTCAATGTATCAATGTAACTAAATGAAACCAAATATACAATATTTCTTGAATAAAAATATTGAAAAATTAATCAAGATTCAATATTTAGGAACTCAGAATACATGTTCCAATCACTTTAAACACAAAAAAAGTTACACCTGACGATGTTCTCTCTTGAGTTGCCGCTTGGACTTCTTCTCCTTAACAAGGCCCGTAGCAGCAGCACCCTTCCTATCGCTAGCGTCATCATCGACCCCGTTGCCGTTCGACCGCGGCCTCATCGGCAGCGGAGGGAGGAGGTACCCCATCTTCATTGACGCGATCGCCTTCGCCACTAACTCTTTCAAAGTCCGATGAACGGAGGCATCGGAATTGGCGGGAGGGTTTTGGAATGGAGTTAGGGCGACTTCGCCCGATCCAGGGTCGAGGTTTTCTCGTTCGCCCATGACAGATTAGGGCGGATGGAGAGGAGAGCGAGGGTTAGGATGGAGTTGGGTTTTTTGGTGAGAGAAGATTTAATCTTGCGCCCTAAATTTGGAGAGGTGGAGGAGAGAAGGAAACGAAGTGAGGAGAGAAGGAAAGGAAGTAGAGGAGAGAAATTAAATGAGGGTAGTTTTGGATTTTTAGTGTGCTCACTAGGAAAATCCTTCTTTTTTTAAAAGAGAGGGTAGGCTCACTAAGAAAAATGGTGTGCACCTTTAGAAACTCCCCAGACGTGGATATAATTGCTGTTATAGGATGATGTGTTCGTGGAAAACACGCTCCATTTATGACCGAAAAGCTAGAATTTATGGCCATGCTGCAATTTTATTAGGTAGTTAGCAACTTGATTTCGTCTCAAGGATTGGAATAGGGAAATTCTATTTGCACCCTGCTATTTACTCTTCACGCCCTGGTTACTCTTTGCACCGGACTTCCGTTTTAAAATAGGAGCAATTTACTCTAGGCGCACAAATTATTTTCCGATTTTGCCTTTCACTCCCTTGCACCGGACTGGAAAGACAAACTACCTGATGGCCGAGTCCTTCTTCCGCCTCTTCTTGGTCGAGATCTGTTTCGTCAGCTCTGTCGAGCAGAGCTTTAGCGTCGGCCACTTGAACCATGTCGCTGAGAGTCTTCGCCCCCTTCTCCTTCGCACTCTGCACCATCCAATTCACCGACTGACTCTCGTGATCGAACATAGTCAGCAGCTTCTTGTTAGTTAGGAACGGGTAGGATTCGGCAAGGAGCTTGAACGCCGAATCCCGACTCACAGTGATCTCCTTTTGGTTTCTTTTCCATTCGCCCCCAAAGTTCTGTTGAAATCAAGTTCTAGGGTTGCTTCTAATGGTCTGAGAGAGAGAGAGAGAGAGAGCTGTTGTGAGATTTGATGCATTTGTCACTATGGAAGCCCATCTCGCACTGCGCATCGCTGATCCTCGACAAGAAGAGCCACCGTAAGGGCTCCTCCAGCGGCTGCGGCCTCGCCGAGGAGGGCGGCGGCGGCGGCGGTGGCGGCGGCAGCAGCAAGAAGAAGAAGCTCTCCATCCTCCGCCAGCTACAGCAAACCAAGCTCCAAGAAGCCCTAGAGGAGGCCTCCAAGAAGACGGATCCCTCTCCAAATCATAGGACATCGCCGACGAACCCTCATCCGCCGCCTGCGACCCCCTCGACGGCTCCGTCAGCCGGTCGCGCTCCCTCGCCCGCCTCCACGCCCAGAAGGAGTGAAGGGAAAAAAAACAGAGAAAATAATTTTGTCAGTGAAGGAAAAATTGTAAGGATAACTTAGTCCAAAAAAATAATGGTAAACTTGTGATTATTTGTAAATTTTAAAACAGTGCGTCAAGAATAATTTTCAGTGTGCAGATAGAATTTCCTATTGGAATATGACTTCTATCTAACTCTCTTCAGCATCTACAGAGGACCTACTCTCCTAACTCCTTAATTTCGAGCATTAAATCCTACATTCCAGCTAGATACACGTACCTACTCTCCTAACATCTTAATTTCGAGCATTAACTCCTCCAGTCCAACTAGATACATACTTACATAAATATATCAATTGAAACTATCCATGCTAGTCGGGCCCAGATGAGGATGATGCTGACATTCCCAATGCCTGTGTACGACTGACTCCTTTCACTATCATAGCTCCACGCTCTCACTGACGGAGGTTTATATAGTACAACGTGAATCCATACAAATAGAAAAAAATTAAATTATCTGTTAATTTGTGTTCACTAATAGTGAAAACTTGTACATCAAATTTCAAGTTCAACATAACAGGTTATGGACTGACGTGACATTGTTGTCAAATGGATCCCCACCAAATTTAATGAGAGGTATCATATCAGAAAAAATAAAAGTGGTGGAAAAGAATCTGATAAGATCATACAGGGAGGAATAGTTTCTGGGCGAATCTTAGATCATAGTAATAATAATTTGGGCTTTAGTGTGCATTTATTTGAACTTCTATACATGTTGACGCATAAAATAAATAGGTTCTATTGCGAAATTCCAGGGTAAGAACTCATTAAGATGAGGAACCAAGTTTCGGACGAAATCCAATTTTACAATTACTCAGAATTATAGGCACATGCCTTTTCCATCAAGGAAAAAATTGAATAGTGTCTCTTTATCTCAATCAATTTGTAAACAATCCACCATCAACTCAAATCCTTTTTAGACAAGAAAACTAGAATTTCAAAGAAAAGGAGCCTAAATTCAACTTTAGCAAGGAAGCTAATCTCTAAGTTGACATAATTCATGTCCTTGCAGGAAACCACATATATTTTCGGCTACAACTCCGACTACAAACAACTGTAATTACCCACCTATCTAATAGGAGGGTGGCACCAAAAATTCAAGTGAGAATTTGTAACTTTTTCCATATAAAAAATTAAGCCAGCTGTCTAGCTTTTCGCCCGAGGATGTAGACGCGAAATTTGTCTCAAAACACTTGGATAGGTGTTTTGGAGTGTTTATTAGAAAACTCCAAATCAAGATGTTTTCAAGTGTTTAGAACTTTTATCTAAAACTACTCTTTCTTTGTTCTCGTTCCCACTGTCTCTCAAATTATTTTTCTTTATTTTTTTCACTTATTGTTTTCATGTTGCCTCCTCTCCCAATTCTCTCCCGTGTCTTTTCTTCTTCCCACTTTTTCTTTCACATTACCTCCTCTCCCAACAGGAGTCGGAAATTCTTTTTGAAAAAAGAAAAAGCCTTTTTTTTTTTATTTTGAAAAAGAGATTAGGATTTTTTCTGCATGTAAGATTATGGAGGTAGATTCTAATCCGATCTCTTCTCCTATTAGAAAAACTAGATTTTTCTTCTCAATTCAGGTGAACATGATTTATTACCTTTCTATTTTTAATTTTTTATTAAATTTCTAAATTATCAAATTCATTATTATTTCTGTTTATTTAATTTTTCAACTAAAATCTCAAATAGTTTGGATGCAAATCCCTAAGACACATTTGAGAACAATAAACTCAGATATTCCTAAGTTGCCTTTAGCTCTTTTCCATCTGCTTCCAATATTGCCTTTTCAATCAAATTATTTATTGACTCTCTTTCACATAATAAGACGTACTAAAGAGAAAAACAGTTAAATACCAATTCAGGAACGTCCAATTACTGAATAAAAGCTATTTCAAAATTTTCAAGTTTCTTACTTGGAAATTGTATTTGGGTATTCCCTAGGTTTGCATTTTTAGATATTTCAACTTATTTCTTTTAACATTGAAGGAAGATCCATTATCTAAATACTCAATTTCAGTTGGGTTCTTTGCAAAATTTCTATTAATTTTGTTTTTGGCAAAATTATGTTAATTTAAACTTAATTTTTTAGAAGGATATGTTTATCTTTTATATATTTATACAAACTATGAAAATTTATGACAAACTAAACTCCCAAGTAGATGTTTTAACACCTAAAACTCTTAGTAAGAACACCTCAAAATATTTACTATCAAAATACTTCAAAATAAACACTTTAAAAACACCTCAAAACACTTTGCCTGTGACATCCAAGCATAGCCTAAGAGACAGTTATGGTATAATATTAAGATAATGTTATAAAATTTTCAATATCAATTTACTAAGTAATTAATAATTGTATAATTATCAATAAAATATCTTACACCAACTTGATCAATGGAAAATTAAACCATAAAATTCGTTACTTTTGGTCTCAAATATTCTTAGAAGCTGCACATGAAGATAAGCAGGTTAGTGTTGGATTTGTGTCTCGCATCCGTTGAGTATCCAGATGTGATCAAGAATCACAAGGAGTCCCAGTTGGACTTGGATTAGAAAACTAAAGTTCTAATTGGATTGGAACACCAATTAGATGGTGATAGTGCTATTCTAATGGGATTAGAATATGAACACTATATATATCTCTTGTATGTAATACGAGAGAACAGAGCAATTGGAGAGCAATTGGCAGAGAGATATGCTTCTGTTATTATGAGAGATGCGAGAGGTAGAGAGATATTTGGATCTCTTCTTGTAATCTATTTTTCTCATAGTGGATATTTCTCTCGTTGTTCCCGTGGATGTAGGTCGAACTTGGTCGGTCGAACCACGTTAATTCTTATATTCTTCTTATATTGTATTGTTTTCTTCGTCTCTGCGATCTCGATGGGGGATTCGATCCCCATCAAATGGTATCAGAGACAGAGTTATGGATCCGGAATCGAAATTGCGAGATGGTGGATCTGATGTCAAGTCGATAAGGAGATTGGCGGAGGCATCAAGGCAAAATACAATAAGAAGAAGAAGAGAAAAAAACAGTCGGATACAACCGGTGATGTGTACAACCAGAGGCTTCAGCAATGTTCACCAAAAGGAATGGCTGATAACTTAGATGGATTCTGAGGCACAGATCGATGGTTATGGCTGATCGGAGCGTGGATTGAAGAATCGGTGTCCGATTAAGGTGATCTAGGAGTCGAATCCTATATTTTTCAGTATTCCAGATACAGTGGTGGATGCGGATTGGGCAAAATCCACTGTTTGGAACAGATTTTGTACAGACCAGCAGTGATCAACGATGATCGAGAGATCGATATTGATCGAGATGATCCATAATCGATGGTTGGTTGATTGTACAATGATGAAGTATGGCATTGTATTTCATGGTGATGGATACGATTACTTCGTGGCATGATGAATCACATGGTAATGTATAATCGTCTATGTCTCTAGATTGGTCATAGTTTTTGGATCAAGATGGAGTACGGTATATCGATCACTTTTGTATGGTACACAACATAATAAGTGATTGTGAGTACTCGGAAGTCCAGATGTTTTGACCGAGGTGGAGCACGGTGTAGCGATTATGAGCGCTTGGTGAAGAGCGTGGTGTAGTAATCGTGAGTGTTTAAGAGAGCATGGTTTAGTGATCCTGAGTGCTCAAGTATAGAGACAGTAATGATTATATAAGTTGTTTCCGGTCGATGGAGTATGGTGATCATGCGGTGGATGTCTGCGAAGTGGATGGCGAGAACAACGGAGTTTCTCTAATATGCATGGCTCATCGGATACGAGCCAAGGTGGAGATTGTTGGGTTGTGTCTCGCATCCGTTGAGTATTCAGATGTGATCAAGAATCACAAGGAGTCCCAGTTGGACTTGGGTTAGAAGACTAGAGTTCTAATTGGATTGGAACACCAATTAGATGGTGATAGTGCTATTCTAATGGGATTAGAATATGAACACTATATATATCTCTTGTATGTAATACGAGAGAACAGAGCAATTGGAGAGCAATTGGCCGAGAGATATGCTTCTGTTATTATGAGAGATGCGAGAGGTAGAGAGATATTTGGATCTCTTCTTGTAACCTATTTTTCTCATAGTGGATATTTCTCTCGTTGTTCCCGTGGACGTAGGTCGAACTTGGTCGGCCGAACCACGTTAATTCTTGTGTTCTTCTTGTGTTGTATTGTTTTCTTCGTCTCTGCGATCTCGATGGGGGATTCGATCCCCATCAAATGGTATAGAGACAGAGTTATGGATCCGGAATCGAAATTGCGAGATGGTGGATCTGATGTCAAGTCGATAAGGAGATTGGCGGAGGCATCAAGGTAAAATACAATAAGAAGAAGAAGAGAAAAAAATAGTCGGAAACAACCGATGATGTGTACAACCAGAGGCTTCAGCAATGTCCACCAAAAGGAATGGTTGATAACTTAGATGGATTATGAGGCACAGATCGACGGTTATGGTTGATCGGAGCGTGGATTGAAGAATCGGTGTCCGATTAAGGTGATCTAGGAGTCGAATCCTATGTTTTTCAGTATTCCAGAAACAATGGTGGATGTGGATTGGGCAAAATCCACTGTTTGGAGCAGATTTTGTACAGACCAGTAGTGATCAACCATGATCGAGAGATCGATATGGATCGAGAAGATCCATAATCGATAGTTGGTTGATTGTACAATGATGAAGTATGGCGTGTACTTCATGGTGATGGATACGATTACTTCGTGGCATGATGAATCACATGGTAATGTATAATCGTCTATGTCTCTAGATTGGTCATTGTTTTTGGATCAAGATGGAGTACGGTATATCGATCACTTTTGTGTGGTACACAACATAATAAGTGATTGTGAGTACTCGGAGGTCCAGATGTTTTGACCGAGGTGGAGCACGGTGTAGCGATTATGAGCGCTTGGTGAAGAGCGTGGTGTAGTAATCGTGAGTGTTTAAGAGAGCATGGTTTAGTGATCTCGAGTGCTCAAGTATAGAGACAGTAATGATTATATAAGTTGTTTCCGGTCGATGAAGTATGGTGATCATGCGGTGGATGTCTGCGAAGTGGATGGCGAGAACAACGGAGTTTTTTTAATATGCATGGCTCATCGGATACGAGCCAAGGTAGAGATTATTGGGTTTGTGTCTCACATCCGTTGAATTCAGATGTGATCAAGAATCACAAAGAGTCCCAGTTGGATTTGGGTTAGAAGACTAGAGTTCTAATTGGATTGGAACACCAATTAGATGGTGATAGTGCTATTCTAATGGGATTATGATAGAAACACTATATATATCTCTTGTATGTAATACGAGAGAACAGAGCAATTGGAGAGCAATTGGCCGAGAGATATGCTTCTGTTATTATGAGAGATGCGAGAAGTAGAGAGATATTTGGATCTCTTCTTGTAACCTATTTTTCTCATAGTGGATATTTCTCTCGTTATTCCCGTGGACGTAGGTCGAACTTGGTCGGCCGAACCACGTTAATTCCATGTGTTCTTCTTGTGTTGTATTGTTTTCTTCGTCTCTGCGATCTCGATGGGGGATTCGATCCCCAACAGTTAGGAATTTTGTTTATTGAAATTAATTAGATATTTTTCTGCATTAACAGCATAAATATTATTCTCTTCAAAAAATTCTTTAATAACATTGATAAAAATAATTAGATTTATGACTATGCCTTCGGGCTTCAAATGTCAAAAATAAAATATAGATGGCACCATGACTTGATTAAATATAAATTTGAAAAGTCTTTTTTTATGGAAAAGTTAAAAATAAGTATTTAACTAATTTGTTTTAATTAATTATAGATGCATCATGACTCGAACAATTAACCGATTTGGAGCCCATCCTAAGCCTAAAGCAGTAAGCTAGATAATTAGTTGAGATCATTAAAATATTTAATAATTTAAAGTGAATTTAAAATCTTTTCTAATTATCTAATTCAATTTGAATATAGATTCTTTAAATAATAGGGTTTTTTGCTAAAAGATGAAGACCGAATTAAATCTCCACAACTCACTATAAAAGGAAAACTCCTAGCTGCTGCCTTTTATTCCCCCAGGAAACAATAGAGAGAAGAGAAAGAGAGAAGAGAAAGAAAGAAAAAGGAGGTCTAGCCCTTGTTCAATTTAGCCATTTTCGACTCAAAGAGCGTAGATCGTCATCACTAAGACTAGGTGAGTCTTTGACTCACTAAAAAAATACTAAGCAGTTGTTGACAAGATATTTAGAAAGCAACGAATGACCCACACTTCTAAAAAGGGCATACCTTTATAGAGTCAAAATGTGGACCTCTAAGGTCGCATTTTACCCTTCCAATATTAAGAGACAAAAAATCTCTCTAAATATAAATAAACGCAGATCTCTGAGAGTCGCGTTTTGCCCTTACAATATCAAGAGATAAAAGATCTCTCTAAATACAAATAAAGGCGACCCTTAGGAGCTTTAAAAATAGTTAAGGAGCTAAAAGATAGATCCTCATTCAGAGAGACTCGCGTTTTAAGCTAAGTGGCTTAAGAAAGGTTCATATTTTGAGCTAAGTAATGATCAAATGCGAGCCCCACTGGGTCACATTTTGATCTTAAAACCTTAAAAAGTTAGAGTTGTTCCTATTTGGCCCTAAACATGAGTTTTTGAGGATCGCATTTTAGAGATGCAAGCTATTTTTACTCGAACATAGATTTAACGCGCATTTCAAAAGCTTCAAATGCATGGTTACGTTTCGATCCTAAAGTCTTAAAAACTAAAATGTGGGTTTAATCGAACAAAATATGCTACTAAGAATCAAAATACATATTATTAATCATAGAGAAATCTACGTTTTGAGTTCAAATCTAGAGTTAAATATAGCTAAAATGCAAACCTTATTGAGTTGCATTTTCTTTTCAAAAGTTTAAAGGATAAAAACTATCCTCACACCCAAACTCAGGTCTAAGCATGACACTTGAGCTGTGAAAAGCCAAAACGCAGATCTAAAGGCTGAGAATCACATTTTAGTTACAAATCTAAAAGATTAAAAATTACAGTTATGAATCCAATAAATTAAAGACATGAAATTAATTCTCAATTAAGAAGGTTATTAATGAGATAGTTACACCAATTTAAAAGTCTCCAAACCTCTATAAATAGCCAAATTCTGGGCTGAGAAAGGGGTTGAATTATCTCTACTTAAACACTTATACTAAGAATCTAGAGTTTAAAAAGATTCTTCCTGTTCAAAACTTCTCAACAGCTGCCAACTCGAAGTTCATGTTTAGAGTGTCAATGAAGAGTAAGATCGTTCTCCATGACTACAAGAGAACCTCGGTTTTAAACAAAGAGGAAACTAGATTCCTCATTTTCTATAAAAGGGCAACCGTTCTTATTATAACGTTTTCAAGTTCAATAATTTTTATGGCAAACGGAATATTGATGACTCTGCTGGAGAGTTCTATCATCTCCGATGATATGATTGTAACGCAATTCGACAAGGTCCCAGTTGGCACCATGGTCGAATTACTTGTCATCGAATTTGATCAAAAGAAATACGAAGAGTTCCACTCTTTTGGCTCCATGAGCCTAAAATCTCTGCGGAAATGCCGCAAGATCTCCTTGAACTTAGCCTCTAACAAGACTCAAAAAACTCCAGTCCAAGGAAATTTGCCCAAGAACTCTTAAGACCTTTCCGGTCTCAAAGGAGAAACTCTCTCCCATCAAACAAGGCTCAGGGTCTATTTTATCTAAGACTCGTACTGATCTCAAGGAGATTGGTCTGAATCCCAACAATAATAAAGGGAAATGACCATTTTCTTATCTACAAGGAGATGTCCTGAAGAAGAAAAGATCCCTCTTACTCGCATCATGAAGTGGACCCTAAGGAGAAGGAAGGTCCCGCCTTCCGCAGGGCCTGTAACGCCCCATTTCCCAAAAGGATACGGAAATGGAGTGCGTTACCGGCGGGCACATGTAAGTCGACGTGCACGAGACCTATAAGTATGTAAAAGAAGAAATGAATGGAACTGAACACTAGTTATCAACCAGGATCTTGGAAGTTAGTCTACTGTCATATAAAAGAGAAGATATACATATCTAAGATAAGAAGCAATAAGTACAATATTGATACAAAAGTTAGAAATAAAGTCCCAAATGGGTGATACATACCAAACCAAAAATACAAAAATGGAGGCCTATAAATCTACTGCTGCTCGGCCTGCTCTAGAAAGTACGGATCGTGCAATGACGGATCCTTACTCACATCTTCAGTATTTGAGCATGTGGGGGGCTCAGGGTCAAGCCCGGTAAGTAAAATAATAAAAAGTACGGAGCGTGTAATATAAACAAATATGTTAAATATGAGTGTGGATATGAAAGTATGCGCATGTGTGGAAAATATTAATTGATCAAGTAATTATATCAAGGAAGAATTTACATGCATATCAAGTCTAAATTAATATCTTATTTTAGTTTATATTTTGAACTGAATGTTGAAAAAATAGACTCTTATCGTAGGGAATGTACAATATGCACTAACAAGTAAAATATGAATTGATGTAAAAAACATATGCAAATATATGGGAAAGAGTAATGATTAAGTAACAATATCAACTAGGGATATACATGCATATCAAGTCTAATTTAATATCATATTTTATTTTATTTTTTGAACTAAGTGGTGAAGAAATAGACTCGTATGGTAGGGAGCATGCAATATGCACTAATAAGTAAAATATGTATTGATGTTAAAAGCAATGCATATGTATGGAAAACAGTAATGATTAAGTAATAATATCAAGTAGGGATATATATGCATATTAAGTCTAACTTAATATCATATTTTATTTTATATTTTGAACTGAATGGTGAAAAAATAGACCTGTATCGTGAAAGTATCTATGCATACCCAGGATCTGGCCAAGATGCTGGCGCTGACCCAGTCGTGCCGCTAAGCACTCAAGCAGATATCGATACTGAGTATTTAATCGTCCCATCAATATTGACTAAATAAGAGATGATGGCTCAGTACCATCCGGGCGCCCCGCAGATGGGCCCCTATTTCAGTTGCGCAACCTATCCTAAATCTTTCACGATACAATATTTGTCCACCCTTTAGTTCTCCCATAATCCAAGGTTTCAAGTTATATTACATGAAAATCAATCCGGAATATGATGAACCAATCATGTCAAGATTAATACATATACATGTCTAGTAACAAGTAAGATGTGGTACATGTCAAAATCAAGTTAACAGGCAAGTCAGAATCCAAGGCACTATCAAGACATGTGTATGTACTAATAAGGAAAATCCGGCATATTTTTATGTGTCTTGTACAAGTAATTATTATGTATATGTCAAGACAAGTATGATGGAGTGTCAAAATCAATTTAATAGGCAAGTCAGGATCCATGGTATTATCAAGACACATGTATGTACTAATAAGAGAAATCCGGTATATTTTCATGTATATTGTACAAGTGACTAATATGTATATGTCAAGCCAAGTATGATGGAGTATAGAATGTTAGAATGAATGTTATAGAAATGATCATGTATGTAAACAACATATAAATACAAGTATATATATAAACACGTATGCGAGTATTAAGATGTAAAAATACCTATGATGATCATGTGTGAATCATGCATATACAATTATGCATATAAACACATATTAGATAAATTGGTACTAATTTGTAAAGATGAAAATTAAATAGGCTTAACACTTTTATGACAATTACTTTACAACATATTGATTTTCTAAATTCTAGCAAGATTTCATAGTATGGAAAGTAACAAATTTATTAAATCTTACTAATGTGTATATTTTTCAAGTAAACATGGATTAGTATAAAAAGAATTATGACCTAACATAATATCTCGTATAAAATAAATATTTTAACAATTTAATGTATAAACTTATTTGAAATCTTCTCTTTAAAATATGATTATGAATATATATATATATATATATATATATATATATATATATACACACACACACCTATATTCTAATAGCAAGTTGAAAGTGATTTAAAATCATTGCATTATATATGAAGAACTTATATGAAAAATTCAAATGTATATCCAAATATGATGAATATTCATAAAGGTAACATTTTTATAATTTAAAAATAAAACATATAGTTTAACTTTACAACTTGTAGTTTAAGAATGAGAGATTATAAATAAAATGATAAATTCGATACATAAATATAGAGTAAAGTGTAAAAATCATATTTTTATTTTTCTAGAATAATTATAAAGATTTTTGTATAGAGATATTATCTTTTTAAGTTTTAACAAATCAAGATTCTAAGTTAACCATAAACAATTAGAGTTAGAAATAAAACATGAAAGTGGATGTGATTTTATTTGCCTTGATGGGTAGGAAGATAAACCTATTTTGAGGCTAAAAAACTTCTTCTTCTTTTCTTTTTCTTCTTCTCTTTTCTTCTTCTTCTCTTGAGTTGGAGTAAAAAAAAAATAAAAAGAAGAGAGGAATGAAAAGTAAAGGAGTGAAAATAAATGAAAGGAAGGGAATAAAAATATATAGACAAAAGAGAGATATGGGGATAATATGATGGTTTGTCATGCTTCGCCAAAGGACAAGTATGGTGAATGAGGTATGGGTGAATAAAAACAAAATAGGAATATGACAAATAACTAATAATAATAGGTTATTAAAGTTGTTTAAACCTATAATATCAAATTAAACTAACCCAAATAAAGTCAAATTTTATCTTTAAAAGTCAAAAGAAGAGAGACTAGTAAAAATATGTGTAGGACCCACCGGTGATTAAAATAATATTATTTTTAGTAACTATCTTAAAAATTTTAAGAAAATCACAAAAATATAGAAAAATGAGACAAACACAATACATTCATTTTGGGATTAATTTTATATCAAGAATGTAAGTTATGATAAAATTAGGTTGTTACAGGGCCATTAAAAAAGAGCCAACTATTGTTGAACCACGTGAAACTCCAGTTCGTGTATGGAGACCGAATAGCAAAGTGACGGTCCCATCAAGAAGCTAAACCAAAAATGCATATGGGTTCATTCGCATTTCTTACAAGAAATACCATTCGCCCACCAAGTTCATTTTTGATGCAAAACGCAGATCTTATATTCGTGTTTCACAAGCCAAATGCAGACTTCAAAGTCGCATTTATGAAGCCAAACATGGGTATCACACCTACATTCTCGAAGCTAAATGCAGGACTCACACCTGCATTTTAGAACCCAGACACAGATCTCACAACCGAATCTCAACTGAAAAAATGCAAACTTCAAGCCCGCATAACAACTTAGCCTCTAAGGATTATGAACTTTCAGTCCCAATTATTCCAGTTTCATCAGAAGCTATTCTCCAGCCGCAATGGCTAAAGTAAGTTTGCTCTGGCAATCTTCAAGGAGGTAGATTCTCATACCCCAAAAATTTTATTTGGAAGGGATATTGCCTCTACCAATAATCCCACGAGCTCTAATACAAGCGATCATAGGGATTTTCTCAATCGAAAGTGAGAAAAATACCAAGTTTTTCACTTTCATTATGAACAGTTAATCAATGCAGTGCTTTCACATTATCACTACATGACATAAGTAAAACAGTCTGTCTTCAGCAGGCTCATGTCATTTCTAGCACAAACTTCAAGGCGAAGATGACATGGTGGTAAACAAAAATTTTTAGAACCATAATACCTTGAAATATCATCCAATATGATAATTTAAGGGAAAAAGAAAAGGAAAACAAAGAAGGCCTCTCGTTCAAACTCTTAGGACTCCGAACATTCCTCTAGTCTAAAAGGAGTTTTAGTGAAATTCACGATGTTTTCCAAAATACCCAAATTCAAAAAGGAGTTGCCGTGCCCCTAGACTACCGGAAGCTAGCTGAATTTCCTCTGATAAAGAAGAAGGGACAAACTCAGCTGGAGCAGAATTTTAAACTTCTGACTCATTCATACAGGATACCGCCTCTTCATACATGACACAAGGAATTCGGAAGAGTTCATGAAGACAATACATAAACATGAAAAGATCATCCATAAACAACAAGATTCCATAAATGAGATCAGAGAGATGCTTCAGTTCCTGGTCAAAGAACAGACAAAGAAGAAAGAAGAATCTTCTTTTAGAGGTTTCTGCATCTGGAGGAAGGATAAAGGGAAAAGAAAGGAAAATGAGCTTCATACTCCTCTTGGGAGCATCGATCACGAAGAACATGAAAAACATGACAACCGTTCTGAATTTTCCCATTACTAATTTGAGAATTCTGAACAAGAAGGGAACCCACATGCTTCACTCATGTAGAGTTTTCAAAACCAACTAAACGCCCTTGTTCACAAAAATGACTTGCAAGAACTGGGGGTCATAAGGCCTTATCCAATGGAATGGTAGAACATATCATTCCCGGATAATTATAAGTCTTTGAAACTCAATTATTTTGATAGGAAAGGATAGCCAAATTAGCATCTTAACTACTTCATTTGGCAGACCAAACATTTGGCTGGGAATGATCCTATTATCACGCGAGTTTTTGTTAGCATCCTCACAGGTCTAGCATTTGAATTGTTCCATAGATTGGAACTAGAAACCGTTAACTCAAGGAATGATATGGAGAAGGCCTTTCTGGTCAGGTTCTCTAAAGATGACATAGAGATCTCGATGCCAGCACTCTTTACTACAAAGAAGAAGAAGGGATAGTTTGTTCGAGACTTCATTAAAAGGTTTCGCAGCGTTTCTTTGCGATGTATGCATAGGATGCTACAAAAATCTTTAATGGAAACCTGCAGACATAACATATCTATGAAAATTCTTACTAGGATGGGGGCGGTAAAGTCTACCACTTGGAAATAAGAATTAGCTACACAGGTCAAAGAAGCTGAAGAAATTGCACAACGGCTTGAGACCGAAGAAGGAGGAAGACCAAAAAGAAATAATTCAGGATCAGTCATTGTAACAACTCTTTTTTTATGCATTTATTTTATTTCTTTTAAAAATAAATAAAAAAATATGGAAAAAAATTTGTTTTTCTTATGAAATCATATCTAATATGATGAGGATCTAAAAAGGTGGTTGAGTCTAAACCAAATTCTTAAATTTACCTTTATCTAAGAATTGTTTATTTGAATCCCCAACTAATAAGATTCTATCTCAACCATCTAATCTCTTATAATTAAATAAAAATAAAATACCCTCCTCTCTTCTGGAACGCAGAGAATTTCAGAATGTATGGGAGGAAGAGAGAAATGAAGGAAGAAAAAAAAAAAGGAGGAAAGAAGGAATTCAGGCAAAGGTGAGTTCTTTAGACTCACTACTATAATATACTATAATTATGTTTATTTCTATATAGTTATAGTGTTTATTTCTCCAATTTGTATTATTATCTATTTGATTTGCAACTGTTAAGATAAGATTTTATCTTGTCATTGTCTAATTAATTTTGTAATTTATTATGATAATATGTGTTTACTACATGATTAATTCAAGCAATGAGATTATTATTCTTTAAACAATACCACTGCTCAAATCAGGCACTTATTATAAAGTATGTCCAATGAGATGTACTGTTTACATTTTCTTCTGGTCTGTTAAATATTACTTTGCCAAATCAAAATTTTTTATACTTTCCTCGTAGGTAGACGCTTCAATAAGAACATGCATAAATTTAAATTAAATATATATAGTCAAATGTACTGATTAATGTCGTATTAATTTAGAATGACACTTTGATTTTTCTTAATCCTTCACATTTCTCAAATCAATTTGAAATTTTTGGATGCTAACTATATTATAATTTCGTTCAAATTATCTATATTTAACAAAAATATTAAATTTCTTATATGTATCTAATTTTGGTCCTTTGGAACAGTTTTAGAGGTAAATGTTAAGAATTGAAAGTATGAACTTTGTAGAATCTATAATTAGAATTTAAATACTAAAATCCACAAATTTATAAATTGTCCCTCTAAAAAAAACGATATAAATCTGTTATGTGTTATGTTCTGAACAGAACAGTCAAAACAGACTGTTCTGAACAGAACAGTACTGTTCTGCAGAACAGTTCTGTACTGTTCTGCTGAATGGCAGAACAGTTTTTTTTCTGTTCTACTGAACAGAGCAGTACTGTTAACAGAACAGTACTGTTCTGCAGATTAGAACAGCAGTATTCTGAACAGAACAGAACAGTTCCATTCTGTTCTGAACAGAACCACAGTTCTGTTGAACAGCAAAAAAAAAAAAAACTATGTAGTGATTTTATTTGAGTACGATATTTTAAGTTTTAGTTCTTCATAATTAATAGTTAACATGTCATTTACAATTACTATAAAGAGCATATTATGGTCTTGATTATATCCCTTCGGAAATATATTTATATTATTAATCATCACTCTTGTTTCCAAAAATATAATTCTTTTCTTCTGTATTTTTGTGCATAAATAATTTTTAGCATGCCTTATTATATATATATATATATATATATATATATATATATATATATATATATATATATACACACACACACACACACACTCACACATCACATCTTAGTAATATTGTCTACGAAACTTATCATCTTTTTTTTACTATCCTTTATTATATGGTCGCTCTAAGCCAGTATAAGAAAACTTTTACCATTAAAGAGAAAAAAAAAGAGCAGTTAAACGAGACATGATAAGATACTGACTGAATGCAAATTACTATCATATGTGATTGGTAGTGAATTATTAGCTACTGTGTTATTTTAATATTACCATTACTGCTACTGCGTACTGAAATTTAATAATAACTATCAATCCATTGAACTAAACTTGAATAACCAATACTGAATTACACACACTGGGGCTTTGGAAAAAATTAGGGTTCATATGAATTTTAATGGCTGAACATAACTGTTCCACTGTTTTCTATTTTTGGGAGGATCGAGATAGGCTCCGATCATTACTGCGCCACTATTTCCCTTTTTGGGAGGATCGGGATAGGCTCCGATCATTATTGCGCCACTATTTCTTTTTTTTGGGAGAATCGGAATAGGCTCCGATCAAATTTTACTATTTCGTTTTTCCGGGGGTAGAAGGGAATACGTCTGTCGGCGAAAAATTCTGGAAAACAAAGCAGATCTGCGAATTTAGGGTTGGAGATCCGCAACTCAACAAATCCGCGAACCTAAAGATCGAGGTTCGCGACCCAGTGACGACAGAACATATTCGCTAATCTAAAACTGAGATTCGCGATACTACCAATACCTTCCGGGTAGGGATTTAATACAAAGTCACCCGATCCGAACAAGCGAATTGCCACCTCAGATCATGGAGCTAACTGCCAAACGAATGCAGCGGCATTACTTCAATCGTGGGGGCAACCACCTGACGAATATGACGGCACTTCTCAAGTAGTGGGGGCTAACGGTCAAACAAATGAGGCAGGACGTTACCCTAGAACCCCTATAAAAGGCGGGAGAACGAAAGAGAGTAGAGATGGATCATCTTCTTCTAAAAAAATTACCCCTTGTGATCAAAGAGTCTAGAGTCTTCCTTTCTTTTCCAGCCAACTGAAAGAGATTGTAGGGAGTGTTAATAGAGAGCAGGATCGTCCTCCACAGCTACATCAGAACGTAACTTTAAACAAAAAGGAAATCCATCTTCCTCATCTTTTGTAAATGGAAAACCGTTGGAATTGTAATTCTTTATTGAAAATCTCAATAGAGCGTTATTTGCAATTTTTATAGCGAACAGAAGATTGGCAACTCCGCTAGGGACTGCCATCACCTTTGGTGATCTGGTGGTAGCTCAATTCGACAACATTCTAGTTGGTAGTCTGGTCATCTCGCTCACCATTCAGGTTGACCAGGAAAGGTACGAAGAATTCCTTTCTTCAGGCTCCAAAAGCCCTACTTCTCTACGGAGATGCTGTAAAATCTCCAAGGGGTCAATCTCCAAGGAGACTTTAATGGTAATAACTCAGCCGAAGGATTCAACGGACCAAATTGGTCCGAAATCCTCTTCTTCAACATTAGGTTCTAACCCAGTTGCGGCTAGGACTACCGATCTCTCAAGCAAGGTGGACCAAGGCCCTCACTTCAACAAGGGGAAGTGATCACTACCTACTCCGCAAGGCTATAACGTGGAGAAGGTGGTTCCTCTCACTCGTACAACGAGAAGGAACCTAAGAAGAAGCAAAGCTCGTACCCATCGCAGGACCACGCAGCCAAAGGAAATCACCAACTCATCACCGCAAAGGTCTACTGTACAAGTATGGAGGCCAAAATGTGAGGTTGCAGAAGGTCAAGATGCGGAAGGATTTACTCATGTTTCGTACAGAAAACGGAGTAACTCCACCAAAGCCGTCTATGATTTCAAACACGGAGTGTATACCCGCGTCCTTCATGTTCCAGGAAGAAAGCATGATCACACAATAGAAGAAGCTCGCGAATCTCAAGTTCACAGAAGACGTGCGTCTATCTTTAAGGCTAAGCCTATCTCACTCACTGTCCCAGCAAGAGTGAGACCTGCTCCAGGAGTCTTCAACAAAAGAGGGCTATCTTCTGATGCAAGAGATCTTAGGGAACTTCTAAACAGAAAAAAGGAAGAATCCCACGCATCTCATTGCCATTGCGAACAACTGATCAATGCAGTACTATCTCACTATCATCATTCAGCCCATACTAGACCATCGGTGTTCCATCGACTATCGGCTTCATCATCCCAACCGGTGAAGAGGAGGCGACGAAACAGGCTTGAGTTTTCTGAGCCCGAATACCCCAAAGTATCATCTAATATGATAAGTATCGGAGAAAAGAAGAAGAAAAAGAAGGCGAAGAAAGTCTTTGAAGGAGATGTTTCTGACTCGGAGCTCTCTTCGGGTTCGAAGGATCTACTCAATGAAGAGCGAGGAGTTTTTCAAAACACTCGACTCAAAAGTGGGAAGGCAGTCCCTATGAACTATAGACAAATGGCGGGAATCTCTTCTGATGAAGAAGACACAATCATGTCTGTTATGGCTGAGTTGCAAACATCCGATTCATTCCTGGAAGACTCCGCCTCTGCATATATGACTCAAAACAATATCTCAGAAGAGTTCATGCGGAGAATAGATGAACAAGACAAGCATATCCAGCAACAACAGAATGCTATCAGCGAACTCAAAGACATGTTACATATTCTAGTGGAACTGGAGAAGACTAGATTGAAAGATACATTTTCGCACTCAAAAACTGATAAGGGAGAGAAAGCGGAAGAAGAAGGTCATATTCTTCACAATAATAAAAAAGAATCAGAACATCATGAGGATGATGGCGACCGCTCCATGCATCAGGAATGAAACGCAAATACTGTCTGGATGGAAAGCTTCCAAAATCAACTGAACGCCCCCATGCATAAGAACGATCTACAAGAGCTAGGTGTGGTAAGGCCATATCCCAGGGAATGGGAAAGTGTACCATTCCCGGAAAGCTATAAACCATTGAAATTCAAATCTTTTGATGGTAAAGGATCACCAAATGAGCACCTCTACTATTTTAAGTCGCAGATTGGGCATTTAGCCAAAAACGTCCCCATTATTACGTGGGTATTTGTTAGTACCTTAACAGGACTAACTTTTGAATGGTTCTGGAGGCTAGAACTAGGAACCATCAATTCATGGAGCGACATGAAAAAAGCCTTTCTGACCAGGTTCTACGAAGATGACTTGGAGGTGTCAATGTTGGCGCTTTTAGCAACTAAACAAAAAAAGGAGAGTCAGCCTGGGACTTTATCAAAAGGTTCATAAATGATTCTCTCATATGCCTGCATGGGATGCCAGAAAAGACCTTAGTAGAAACCTGTCGCCATAATTTGTCGACTAAGCTTCTGGCTAGGACGGGAGCAGTAAAATTCTCTACTTGGAATGACCTTACCCTACAAGCCGAAGAGGCTGAAGAGATCGCACAAAGGCTCGAAGAAGGAGGCAAGGATAAGCAGAAGCGAAATGGTGATAACAACCATAAGTCCCGATCTCGGGGATATAAGTGGAAAGAGACAATGGTGACGAATACCCCGCAACCCGTAAAATCTTCTCCGAAGCTCCCTTCTCAAACACGTATGCCTCAAAATAATAATCCTTCAAGGATGAGCATACGAAAACCATTTTCAATCTCCTCATGAGTAAGAAGATGCTGAAGCTGCCAGAATCTAAACGTCCGGAAGAAGCAGGGAGAGTTAATGATCCTAATTACTGTATTTATCATCGGATTATTAACCACCCTACCCAAAATTGTTACATCCTTAAAGATAAGATTCAAGCTTTGGTGGACACCAATGTCATTAAGCTCCAAGAACACCAGAAAAGGTGACCGCGAACATGATGACTGTCAAGTTTGGTAAAGCGCCTGACTGGATAGAGTCAACAGTTTAAAACGGAGTAGAACCTATTCCTAGAGGCATGATGCAGGTCGTGAATTTTGATCCGCATCAACAACAGGAGAAAGGATTGTCCCCCTTCGAAACTGAAAGAGGGGAAATATTGTGGGTGCATCCAGATCTCCTTAATGATGAGCAATGAACTTCTAATTCATCTGGAAGAAACCGAAAAGGGAAGATCCTTACTTCCAATGTCGTCTCCGTAATTCCCAAAGTTGACGAAGGCATTCCTATTCTAACAGATTCGGAAGAAGAAGCAGAAAACTCTCTGGTGGCTGACGCAGATTTTCCTCCCACAGGGATCCGTTCGGGAAAAAATTATTTGAAGAACTATGGCCAGGCCGCAGAATCTCGACCATCTCTAAAGAAGACCAAACTAAAAGAGTTTAAGTTTGATAAAGTTCTGAAGAAAAAGGGAAAAGAGCCTGCAGAGGACTTGCGGAAGTCATTTCAGTTCAATATTTTAACACAGTCAATATTCCCACGAGGATAACCGTGTACGAATTCTTAAAGCTTTCCAAATCCACTAGAGAAGTTTTAAGAGAAGCTCTGTAAGATCGGAGGTATTCTTGGCACAGATAACAGAGATGAATGAGGAAGAATCTCTTTGCGCGACGTGTCACCAAGTCTCTGGTAAGACCGTCCCCTACGCTTTCTCTCCGGAAGATATGCAATTTAGGAGTAATAAGCATCACCGCCCTTTGTATTACAAGGGATACATAGGGTCTACGGAGATTGATCGCATTCAAGTTGATCCAGGCTCGGCCTTGAGTATCATGCCACGGAGGATGCTATGATACCTTGGAGTTCCGATGAATAGATTAGCGGCGACTAATACTACTATCTTCGGATTCAATGCTAACGGTAGTAGACCGTTGGGTAAGATAAAGTTTAAGTGCCAAATTGGTGATCTAAAGACAGAAGTCACGTGCTACGTGATAGACGCAGACACATCATACAATTTGCTATTGGGAAGACCTTCGATCCATAACAATCTCATTGTGCCCTCCACGTTACATCAATGCATGAAGTACGTGGACAGAGATGGTAACGTAAGAATGCTGGTCGTAGGGAAGCAACCCTTTAAAGGAGTTAAAAACTACTTTACTGACGCGTTGCTGTATCAAGATGCGTTCGGTGTTTCAGAACAGCCTGTTTTGGATGACTCTGATAGTGGCGAGGAAGCTGATACAGAATCAGGATTCGAAGATTCGGAATTCGAGGATGTAATTTGGAACGGTGAGCCCATTGTGATAAGCCTCGAAGGCCTTGATGTAAATAACATTGTTCACTCTGATGGTGAACGGGTGGTAAATGAAACTTTAGAGTTTGCTTATGCTTCTGGTGTTGATTCTGAACCCTCAAGCACTAGCACAGATGCATTTAGCAAGTGTGAATGAGATATGTTCTCTGACTTCCTTCTAAGCACCTATCCGATCATCCTTACACAAATTAAGTAATGACGTTGAAAGTGCTAACATGGTCATTTTTGAGGTTCCCCCCAAGGACGGAACCCAGAAAGCCATAGTATTTGGAAGGGCAAGTCACAAGAATAAAAAGAAATGCTTAGATTCTGAGGAAGAACAGGAAAATCCCGAGTTCTTCCATTACGGTGAAAACTCTCATAGATTAAGTAAAGAAAATGGGATATAATCTGGCCGAAGGCAGAGGTTGAATTTCGGAAAAGAAAGAAGGACAATCATTCAACATTTCATCCCAGAAGGAAAAATTCCAGATTATTACCAGAAAATCGGAAGGGGGTTAGGATACGTTACCACTCCCGAGGGTTCCTCAAGTGAGAAAACTAAAGAAAGACAGTGCGATCATTCGTCAGAATCGTCCTGCTGAGACTCAGATGTTAGTATTGGCATGATTTTCTGCGAAGTGTCCGCGAACATGGCTTCCGCGATCCAAGAAGATGAAGACTTAGAGGAAGCCTCGCCGATAAGAGACGACCCCTGAGCCAAGCATCATAATGTGAAGTGGGAGATCCAGTTTGAACAGCGCGAGCCTCCAACCGAAGATAAAGTGATTCAAGTAAATATGGGAGATGAAAAGAATTCTAAACCCATATTTATAAGTGAGAACCTATTCTCGGAAGAAAGGAGGATTTGATATCCCTCATTCGCGAATACATTGATATTTTCGCTTGGAGTTATGAGGAGATGCCAGGATTAGATCCAAGTGTGGCAGTTCACAAATTAAACATCCGGCCAGAGGGTAAGCTAGTAAAACAACAGTAACGAAGATTCTGTTCAGAGATCATAGAAGCTATTGAAGCCGAAATCAAGAAGTTGATTGAGTCAGGCTTTATTCGCGAGGAATAGCACCCTGATTGGGTTGCAAATATAGTTCCCGTAACCAAGAAAAATGGAAAGATCCGAATTTGCATAGACTTTAGGGATTTGAATGAGGCTTGTCCTAAAGACGAATTTCCGTTACCCATCACAAATGTTATGATAGATAATACTTGTTGGTATGAGCATATGACATTCATGGATGGGTTCTCAGGATATAATCAAATAAAGATGTACCCTGATGATGAGAAGCATACGTCCTTCAGAACACCACTCAGGGTGTACTGCTATACAGTCATGCCTTTAGCCTAAAGAACGCAGGTGCTACGTATCAACGCGCCATGAACATAATATTCCAAGAGCATCTCTGGAAGACAGTGGAATGTTACATAGATGACCTAGCAATTAAACAAAGACGATCACTTGAAGGATTTGAAGATAGTGTTCGACCTCATGAGGAAACACCAGCTCAAGATGAATCCAACTATATCTTTCCTGAGGGTTTCCAGTGGAAAATTCCTCGGTTTTATCGTAACATCGAAAGGAATATATCTTGATCCAGATAAGGTCAAGGCTATCCAGGATATGCCACCTCCCCATAACCTCAAAGAGTTAAGGGGACTGCAAGGTAGGCTGGCATACATCTGCAGGTTTATATCAAATTTGTCTAGTAAATGTCAGCCCTTCACCAGATTAATGAGGAAAGGAGTCATTTGTTTGGGATGACGCATGCCAAAAAGCTTTTGAAGAAGTCAAACAATATCTCATGAAGCCACCAGTGCTTGTACCTCCAGTCTCAGGAATACCTTTTTTGCTATACGTAAGGGCTATGGACCATTTCTTGGGAGCCTTGTTAGCACAGAAGAATGAGTCAGGTCACGAACAAGCTATTTATTACCTCAGCAGAATGATGATCGGGGCGGAACACCGGTATAATCCAGTGAAAAAGGAATGTTTAGCCTTAGTGTTCGCAATACAGAAAATGCGACACTATTTAGTTGGACAAACCATCAACGTCGTATCGAGAGTTAACCCCTGAGAATACTAATGACTAAATCCGAATCGTTAAATTCAAGACTATCCAATTGGGCTATTTTACTATCGCAGTATGATATGCGCTTTGTCCCACAGAAGTCTGTTAAAGGACAGACCGTGGCCGACTTCCTAGCCAAACATCCAATCTCGGCATCCTCGAAGTTATATGAACAAATCCCGGGAGAGTTAGAAGAATGGAACTCGATTCCAGAAAAAGATGACTCACGGAAGTCTTCCGAGGCGAATACAGTCTTGAAAGATGTATGGCAACTTTTCTTTGATGGTGCCTTCCGAATGGGATCCGAGGGAAAGATGACAGTGAGGGTAGGAGTTGTTTTTGTCTCTCCTCATAACCACATCATTCCTCGAGCTTACTCATTAACAAGCTCGTGCTCCAACAATGTCGCGGAGTATAACGCCCTCCTAATTAGCTTAAAAATAGCCAAACAACTGGGGGTCAAATATTTGGAGGCGTATGGGGACTCTCAGCTTGTTGTAAATCAAGTAAAAGGGGAGTACGAGGTCAAACATGAAGACCTTTGCCGTATTATCGTGCGGTGATCAAGATCGCCGATGGTTTCGATAGTTTCTATATCAGCCACGTAAAGCGCCACCGAAATAGTTATGCAGATTCACTAGCCTCCCTAGCTGCTATATTAGTTTTGGCCAAGCATGCCAGAAGGCAAATTACAGTAGGGAGCAAAGAATTATTTTGTCCAAAAGACGAACTCAAAGAAGAAATGAAGGAACCATAGGAAGACGAAGCTGACGTTCTCGAATCAAGCCTAGAACCGAGGGATTGGCATTTTCCTTATATAGACTATGTCCTTTACGGTATATTACTTGAAAATCATAAAGAAGCCAGGGCAATTCAGAGAAGGGCTGTCCAGTTCTACTACAACGCGGGCTCCAGACATTGTACAGAAAATCTTATGATGGAATTTTACTTCGCTGTCTCTCCAACTGTGAAGCTCAAAAAGTACTCGAAGAAGTTCATGCTGGCATCTGCGGAGTGCACCAGTCAGGGCCGAAACTCTGGGATAGAATCCGAAGGATGGGTTATTACTGGTCTAAGATGATGACAGAAGCGGGTGACTATGCCAAGAAGTGTAGGGCCTGCTAAATACATGCAGACTTTATACATCAAGCTCCAGAGTATCTCCACCCAACGGCTACGTCGTGACCGTTTGAGCAATGGGGTATAGACATTGTCGGACCAATTTCCCCGCCATCAACACTGGTTCATTTTAGCCATAACAGATTACTTTCAAAATGGACTGAAGCCGTTTCCTCGGTCGAAGTAAAGTCATTAGATGTTATCAAATTCATCAAGCACCATGTACTTTATCGATTCGGAGTGCCTAAGAGAATCATTCATGATAACGGGCTCCAGTTTGTGAGCCAAGTATATTCTAGATTTTGCAACAAGTATAGAATCGAGGATATAGCTTCATCACCATATTACCCTGCAGCCAATGGTTTAGAAGAATCTTTCAATAAGACCATTGTAAAACTTTTCAAAAAATTTGTGTCATCCAATCAAAGAGATTGGGATGAAAAGCTCAAAGAATGCCTGTGGGCATATCGCACCACGGTTCGAGCCCCCACTAATGCCATGCCCTTTTCTTTGGTATATGGGTCAGAAGCAGTTTTGCCTTTGGAAATTCAAATCCCGTCGTTACGAGTTGCGTTAACAACTAGAATGACATAAGAAGAATGAATCAGAAAAGACTCCAAGAATTAGATGCCTTGGACGATAAGCGCTTGGAAGCTCATAAGAATATTGAACTATACCAGGTGCGGATCTCCAGAACTTTTAACAAAAAGGTCAAACGAAGAACTTTTAGGAAAGGGATCTGGTCCTGTCAGTCAGAAGACCGATTGTTGGCAGTGAAAATTTCTAAGTTAAAAGGATTTTCCACAACAGACCGCGGAGCTAACTCAGTAGCTCCGCGTTTGGCTACTTTTGCCTCGCGTTTGAGTAAAACGCGGAGATGTTTAATAGCTCCGCGTTCTGGTTTCTTAGCTCCGCGTTTTGATGAGATTATCTCCGCATGAGCAGATAACCAGAATCCTAAATTGATTGAGATTATAATTTGGGCTTATCCAAATATCTAAATTGAGTCCAATCATAATCCTAAATTGATTGTGATTGAGATTTGATCTTATCCAATACTCAAATTGAATCCAATCAGAATTCCAAATCAAGAGATTTAAATCAATATTAAATATTGGATTAGAATCCTTGATGAATATAAAAATCTTGGTTCCTATTCCTATGGAAATCTTGATTCCTATTCCTATGGAAACCTTCTATTCCTATTCCTATGGGAACTCTCATAAACTCTCAAAGTCTATAAATACCCTCTTTGAGGAGACTTTGAGAATCAATAAAAAGAAAATCAATAATAGATCAATCTTTTGATCAAGGTCTTCTTTTTGGGCATCGGAAGCCTCCTATCGATCCTTTGGCAATTCAAGTACGCGAGAGAGCCTTGAAGCCTTTGCTGATCATCTTCTGAAATCTTGGAGAATTCAAGTTACGCACAGAGCCTTGAGTTCGTGAAGATCAGAGAAAATCACCATCGTCTTTCTGGAGTTCTTGAGAAGTTCGAGTTACGCGAGAGAGCTTTGAACAAATCAAAGCCAGAGAAGATCGTCTATATTTGGCCGATATCTTCAAGAGAGAAGATTTCAATGTACCGATCGTCCAAAGGAACTGCTTGACAGATCCCATCGCCACAGATCCCACAATATTATAAAAGAGAGAGATTGAAATATAAAATCCTCTCGTTTGTTCTCTTTTTATATCTTGTTCACTTCCGTTGTAATCTAAGATATATTCAATGGGAGGAAGCGAAGGAACTTTTGCGACGAACAAACTGGCGACCACAGTGGGAGCCATCTCTTCAACTGATGAAGAGATTGTGGCGCAATCGGACGTTGATATGATCGGATCCGAAGAAGACACGCTGGTCGTTGAAATCGACCAGCAGAAGTACGAGGAGTTCCTCTCCTCTGGATCAGGTGACTTGGATGAGACACGGCACTATCGTCGCATGTACTCCAATGCCCGAGTGACGGGTAGAAAGGTATCCACCGAGAGACGGGGATCCTTGGAGACTGCGGCTATAGAGCCGGAGTTCACACAAGAAATCCTAGCCGAGGATGAGCTTCCGACTGCCGAAGAAGACCTAGGGACTGGACTGACCAGGACCCAACTCCGGAACAGGAACCGCAGAGCGAGGCGTAGAGCCCTCAAAACCCGCCTTGGACGCGGAGCTAACTCTAGAGGACGCGAGGCTATGGTCCCTCGCAAATTGGCTCACGCTACCCGCGAGACCAATCTCTACCGCGTTAAACGCGAAGATACAACTTGCCTTAAAAGCAAGGAAAAGCCAGCGTGTGATTTTCCACGCGAGGCTGATATTAGGCCAAGCAAGAGACGCGAGGCTGGTAATACTGGCGAGTTACGCAAGATTCCTTACACTCGCGAGAAACGCGAGTATAAAGATTATTCAAAGCCAGCGTGTGATTTTCCACGCGAGGCTATTACTGAGCCTAGCGAGAGACGCGAAGCCAGTAAGGGTTGCGCTAGTTGCAGAATACCCAACACTCGCGAGAGACGCGAGTATAAAAATTCATTAAAGCCAGCGTGTGATTTTCCACGCGAGGCTGATACTGAGCCAAGCGAGAAACGCGAGGCCAGTAATACTTGTGAGAAACCCAAGATATCTAATACTCGCGAGAAACGCGAAGATGATTGGCAAATTGTTGTTAGTCGTAGAAATCGCGCGAGACGCGAAGTTATGACTTGTGTTAATCACAAGAGTAAGCCAGCATGCAAGAATTTTCTTCCACGCAAGGCTAAGACTACAGAAGAGAAACTTCTGAAAACACGCCAAGCCAGCGTAAAACGCGAGGCTGGCGTGGATAAACGCGAAGCTACTCTTCAGGCTCGCGATACTAAATGCGGAGCTATTCTTCAGCCCACAATATAAAATGCGAGGCTACTTCTACGCTCCGTGAGGATCAATCCGACTACAGAATCAGGGCTGCTCAGTCAAAGAAACTTCAGTGGGTTCCTAGACCCTCTCAAAAGTCGGATGGATCTCATGACTCCATAACTAAAGGCGCTGATCTCAGGGAGTATCTGTCCAAGAAGAGAGGCATAAAGCAACTTCAAGCTGAACCTGTTTGTCACTGCCAGCAGCTTATGACAGCGGTGTCCGCTGTAATGGACAACTGTGGCTGCAGCAAGAGCAGGATATCAGTGTTTGACCGATTATCCGAGTCAGACAAGGACCCAACTAAGAAAACAAGAACCACTCCCCTAAAAAAATGGAGAGCTGTGACTTCAAATATGGTCGGTAAAGGTAAGAAGGCCATGGAAAAAAGACACGAGTCAGATGCAGACGATGAACAACCTCTCCATCTTACATGGCTTAAATTAGGCGTTGTCGCTCCTCAGAATTACAAGAAACTTTTAAAAGGATTCTATGATGACGACAGCGACAATTCAGCCATAGCCTCTTCACATTCATACATTTCTTCCCGACTAAGGAGGCCAGCATCGCATATGGTGGATAAATCCGATGATGTCGACCAGAGGTTGGAAGCTCAAAAACAAATGATTCTAAGTCAGCAAAAGGCAATCGAAGACCTCAAACTAATGCTTCTAAAGGTGGTCGAAAATACCCAGAAGATAGCCGATGATAAGGCTAAAACTTCTTCGGAACCGCCACCTAAGGCAAATGAAGAAACTAAAAAAGAAAAGGCTTATTCGATACATGAGGATGATGACAAATATTCTTTCCATGATTCTCATGGAGAAAAAATCGAGAAATTGCAAAGCCAACTTGATGCTTTGATGCACAAGAAGGAACTGAAGGAATTGGGGGTTTCAAAGCCATATCCGCTTGAGTGGGACTTTGCCCCTTATCCAGAAAAATATAAACCCCTCAAATTGGAGTCATATGATGGGAAGGGGTCCCCAAGTCAGCATATCTATTACTTCTTATCGCAGGCAGGTCATCTAATGGGAAATGATCCCATAATGACCAAAGTATTTGCGAGCACCCTGCGAGGGCCTGCTTTTACATGGTTTATGCAGTTGGCCCCGGGAACCATAAATACTTGGTATGACGTCGAGAAATAGTTCTTGGCACGTTTCTTTGAGGATGATACCGAAATATCGGTTCATTCCCTCCTTGCAACGAAACAAGAAGAACAAGAAACGGTTAAAAGTTTTATTGAACGCTTCAGGGAAAAGTCCGTGTATTGTCGACACGGTATGACCCAGGAAACCCTGGTGGAAACCTACAAGTATAATTTCAGGATCGGCGTGCTGATAAGAATGGGAGCTGTAGAGTCCAGAACTTGGAAAGATCTGCTGAGGCAGGGAGAGCAGGCGGAAGATATAATTCGCCGGATTGAGGAATCTCGTAGCACGAGGAACTCTACGCATAACAGGCCATGTCCACAGAATCCTGAAAATAAAGGGAAGGCTGTGATGGCGACAGTTGCAGATCCGAATCCAAAATCTCAAAATCCGAGAGGTGCAAGTCAAAATAGGTCCCGACAAGATAGAACTTATACGTTCAAGACGGAGCAGACAGGTATTTTATTCCATCTCCTCCTCAGAAAGGGCTTGCTAAAGCTTCCGAAAAATGGAAAACTGGAAGACGTTGGTAAAACCAACGACCCTAACTATTGCCTGTACCATCGGAACGTCGGACACCCAACTAAGGATTGCTATCCTCTTAAGAATCGAATTCAAGTATTGATAGAAGCCAGAATTCTCACACTTAAAGAGGAACAGAAGAAAGTTTCTGCAAATATGGCAACTTCGGTGATTAAAACCAATAAGTTCCCTGCCAGAGCGATCCCTGTACCAGTAGAGAAGTCAATATCGACACCCAGCACGGACAGCCCACACTTGCAAGTTAGCCCCTTGGATACGCTCCGAACCACAGCCGTGACAAAGTCATCTTCATTGGCTAGCAGCCGGATTTGGCTGGGGGTGCCGAAAATATTGACGATGATAAACATCATGCTTCTGCTATTCTTAATAGCCATTGGAATGGCTAATTGGGTGCTATAAATAATTTTTTTTTTGCCCAATGCTGTTAAAGCAGAGGGAAGAGGAGATCAAGTTCCTCGTCAACCCTATCATACTGGGGGTAAAAGTATGAAATCAATCGCCCAATGCTGTTAAAGCAGAGGGAAGAGGAGATCAAAGTTCCTCGCCAACCCTATCATACTGGGGGTAAAAGTATGAAATCAATCGCCCAATGCTGTTAAAGCAGAGGGAAGAGGAGATCAAAGTTCCTCGCCAACCCTATCATACTGGGGGTAAAAGTATGAAATCAATCGCCCAATACTGTTAAAGCAGAGGGAAGAGGAGATCAAGTTGCTCGCCAACCCTATCATACTGGGGGTAAAAGTATGAAATCAATCGCCCAATGCTGTTAAAGCAGAGGGAAGAGGAGATCAAGTTCCTCGCCAACCCTATCATACTGGGGGTAAAAGTATGAAGTTAACTACCCAATGCTGATTAAAAGCAAATGGGAGAGGAAATCAATTCCTCGACAACTCACCATGCTGAGAGGAATAGCATGGCTAGCCCAACGCAAATGGCGATTGGTAAAGGCTAATCAAATCCGTTGATAGCTGGGGGTTTGCTAAAAATCCCGTGGACCTGTCATGTTAAGTTTTTACCTCTGAGAGTATGATTTGGATTATTCCTATCTCCGTTCAAATTACGCGTGAGAGCACTTGGACTAGGCATGCGCAATTTGACGCCTCTGCCGAAATTAGATGGTCCTTACCTGATCATATCAGTATTAATGATCTAAGTTACGCAAAAGAGTCTTAGATTATTTTACCAGAATTATCAACCATCTATTTGTTGAGCAAGCAAGATTCTTGAAGCCGACAGATAGAGAGGAAAATAATTTGCCTTTACTTCATAAAAGAAAAAGATTACAGAAGAAGAGGGAGTTATAGCTCTCCCAAAAGCTTCAATAATCTGACATCAAGCCTCACGGGGTGTTGAAATTCCCTGGTTCACATGCAAAAGATCTCTTCTGCAAATGTCAAAAGTTCTTAGTGGATTATCTGAATATACTGCTACAAGAATCCTAATGAAGATACACAAGTTGGATTCGACATGCTACAAGCCCTTAGATGATCATCTCTATCGCTTTGAGCTGCCGCAGAGTTCTTGTAAAAAGTTTATCTTTTGGAGCCATGGCTTGAAACCTGCAACTATGATGTAAAGCATATGCTTCTGGCTTCTTTAGAGTTACTTTTGCTGGCGAAGACTGGTAAAACCACATGCACTCCTCTTCAAGAAGGATCTGGTCCAAGTACTTCACTGCAAAAAAAGAATCAGGAGTTCTACAAAAATTTGGAAAATCTTCTAAGTATAAAAATGCGGAGCTAAGCTAACTTCGCGTGCAGCTGGAGAAATAGCCTCGCGTTTTAAAACGCAGAGGATGACGCGATAACTTCGCGTAACAGAGTTTCTCTCTGTCTTCTCTTTAATAGCCCCGCGTTTCAAGCGCAGGGATGACGCGATAACTTCGCGTAGAGACAGATCAGAGTTCTTCTCTGACTTCTCCTTCTCCTTCAAGCCTTACGGCTGGAGAACGGCGATCTCACCGGTAAAGCAAACAATTGGCCGGATTAAACCGAGCCAAAACATCTCATAATGGTTCTTAGAAGACCAAGAGTTAAACTTTTTACCTTCGGAAGACGCTGCATAGACTGGTTCGCCGTCGCGTCTACTTCCACGGCCGCTGCCATTAACGCCGGCCAACGTGCGTCTAGCCAAACTCCTCTGAAATGACATCCTAATGATGAAAATCTATGGAGAGTTAAGGGGAGATCAATTGAAGATCATTCGTCGACATGAGTCACTCGACTGCCAGAGTTTTGGAGTTTTCAAACTCTCCCGATGAAGAAGAAGAGGAGCCAGGAGCTCTATTTAAACAGAATTTCCGTCGCTTGGTATTCGGCGTAGAAATTCGGAGTAATTAATGAAGAAATTACTCATTTCACTGAAAATGAAGTGAAGCTGATTAGCTTTGCGTAGGCGAGCATAACGCGAAAGAGACTTGGTATTCTAACTCCGCGTTTCAGTTTAAGTATCCAAAGTATTTCAAAATTTGCCAAGTTCTAAGCCATTTTGAAAACTTTGGAGGGGGTTCTGTTGGCAGTGAAAATTTCTAAGTTAAAAGGATTTTCCACAACAGACCACGGAGCTAACTCAGTAGCTCCGCGTTTGGCTACTTTTGCCTCGCGTTTGAGTAAAACGCGGAGATGTTTAATAGCTCCGCGTTCTGGTTTCTTAGCTCCGCGTTTTGATGAGATTATCTCCGCATGAGCAGATAACCAGAATCCTAAATTGATTGAGATTATAATTTGGGCTTATCCAAATATCTAAATTGAGTCCAATCATAATCCTAAATTGATTGTGATTGAGATTTGATCTTATCCAATACTCAAATTGAATCCAATCAGAATTCCAAATCAAGAGATTTAAATCAATATTAAATATTGGATTAGAATCCTTGATGAATACAAAAATCTTGGTTCCTATTCCTATGGAAATCTTGATTCCTATTCCTATGGAAACCTTCTATTCCTATTCCTATGGGAACTCTCATAAACTCTCAAAGTCTATAAATACCCTCTTTGAGGAGACTTTGAGAATCAATAAAAAGAAAATCAATAATAGATCAATCTTTTGATCAAGGTCTTCTTTTTGGGCATCGGAAGCCTCCTAACGATCCTTTGGCAATTCAAGTACGCGAGAGAGCCTTGAAGCCTTTGCTGATCATCTTCTGAAATCTTGGAGAATTCAAGTTACGTACAGAGTCTTGAGTTCGTGAAGATCAGAGAAAATCACCATCTTCTTTCTGGAGTTCTTGAGAAGTTCGAGTTACGCGAGAGAGCCTTGAACAAATCAAAGCCAGAGAAGATCGTCTATATTCGGCCGATATCTTCAAGAGAGAATATTTCAACGTACCGATCGTCCAAAGGAACTGCTTGACAGATCCCATCGCCACAGATCCCATAATATTGTAAAAGAGAGAGATTGAAATATAAAATCCTCTCGTTTGTTCTCTTTTTATATCTTGTTCACTTCCGTTGT
The DNA here is from genome assembly GCA_036321105.1 of Dracaena cambodiana. NCBI lineage: Eukaryota > Viridiplantae > Streptophyta > Magnoliopsida > Asparagales > Asparagaceae > Dracaena > Dracaena cambodiana. The sequence continues at coordinate 37,295,484 of JAYEPQ010000007.1, forward strand.
AATCTAAGATGTATTCAATGGGAGGAAGCGAAGGAACTTTTGCGACGAACACCGATCATAACCAGCCAGAAGCCTAGAGGAAAGTTTTAGCCGAAATGGGAGGTACATTTTGTCATTGATACGGTCTACTCCAACAGCGTATACCGGTTGGCAAAGCCAAATGGTGACAAGATCATGATACCAATCGACGACAAATTTCTGAAGAAGTATTATTCTTAGTAAAATTGCGGAACACCAGTCGCAATGTGATATGGGTAATTCAATGCAAATGATGAACAAAAGCTTGTCTGTAATCGGAAGTTCATTAATGAAGATTTGTGGTTCCGAACTAAAAATCTTTAAACCGCTAATCAAATTTCCTTCTTTCAAATTTGCCAAGTTAAAAAATACCTCTGGCGAATCAAATTTCCTTCTTTCAAATTTGCCAAGTTAAAAAATATCTCTGGCGAATCAAATTTCCTTCTTTCAAATTTGCCAAGTTAAAAAATATCTCTGGCGAATCAAATTTCCTTCTTTCAAATTTTCCAAGTTAAAAATTACCTCTGGCGAATCAAATTTCTTTCTTTCAAATTTGCCAAGTTAAAAAATACCTCTGGCGAAGTTCTTTCATTCATAGTAATTTTTGGTACTTGAAAAATTTTGATTCATTTTAAAATTATCAAGTTAACAGTTATCTCTGGTAATTAACATCAGAATCATCCTTCAGTTACTCTTAGTTATGTAAGAAGAAAAGAACTTCTTTATTCATCACTAGATCAAAATTATAAAGAATTCTCTAGTATTTTACAGTCAACAAGAGTGAATACAAATTACTGATGTAAAAAAAAAGATAAAGTTTGATTCTGTAGCCTCCTCTCCTAAGGATGGCTTAAAGGCAGTAGTTTGCTCCTGTAGGCTCTTCTTCTGGAATGACAAACTTGCTTCTGTACCTGTCTCCTTCAGCATGGCTCTGATCAAAAAGTTTGCTCCTGAAGGCTCTTCTTCTGGAATGACAAACTTGCTTCTGTAGCCGTCTCTTTCAGCATGGCTCGGATCAAAAAGTTTACTCCCATGGCCTCCACTTCCAATTTGCTCTTGTAGCCTCCTTTTTTAAGAATGGCTTAAAGGCATAATCTTGTTTCTTCTTTCCGACCACAATCAGGGACCTCCTGGTTGGTTCCTCCAGTAATGATACCAGTGACTTGATTAGTTCAAAACTGGGCATACTAAATGCAAACCCCAGACGTACAACATGAGGGGTTGCACAAATTCAAGGTCCTGGTCATTAGTACCCCAACCTTGTGGGGTATTAGGAAAGAAGAAAAACAATGCCCCAGACCCGAAAATCTTTTCTCTCATGAAAAATACATGAGACCTTCCAAGACCCTAGAGGTATTAGAAGTAATTACGAGCCCATTGGGTCTGGGCCATTGTTAAGGAGAATGACTACGGTTATCTCCTGCAACCAAGTCAAAACCCTGTTAAAAAGGAAGAAAAGAAGAAAGAGGATGATATTAATAAGAAGAAGAAGTTTACCTTAATTATGAAAAATGACTACGGTTAGAAGAACCTTTTCGGTGGAACACCCCGCTGGATTGAAGCAGTCTGGAGGTCTTGTAACATGCCAACTCTTATATATCACTTCGGTTGGAGAAGAAGAAAATATGGTTGCACAAATAAATCGACTACAAAAAAAGGAGGAGAAGAGAGTCAGGAAGAAATTTTCTCACGACGGAATGGTCTTCCATTGAAGGAATTATGCGTCTTATAGAGATGGTCTGGCGACTGTGATCTTCGGTTTGGAAAAGATAAAGCCGAAACCTTCGGCTAAGATTTTCAGTTTAGATCTCAACAGAATTTTTTACTGTTGCATGGGACGTTTAGATATCGCAGCCCGGAGATCTCGTCATTAATAAAAATATGCAACGTTTGGGATTCCATGCCCGACGGTTTTATCCCAAGGCTCGTAGAAGTTTCTACAAATTCTGAGGAATTTTGGATCATCCCGCTAAGTTTCTAGGCACAATATCACGAACTTAAATTCGCAATCCTCGGGAGCCAAGATCGCGAACTTAGTATGAATCCGCAGACCTCCGGATGAAAAATCACAAATCTGACAAAGGCTCATGAAAGTCACGTGACAGATACACGATACTAAAATTATACGAAGACTCTCAAATCTCATATATAAAATGGCGAGTTTATTGCAAGTCTTCGAAGACAAATGTTGAAATTATGTCGTAGAAATACAGAATTGAATTCAAGACTTTCTACATAAGAAAGGAGTCATACCATACAGAACAAATGTCAGGGGAATTATTACAAAATAAGGAACAACAGATAATCAAGAGAATATATATATACAAGCTTCTACAGTTTAATGATTCAAGAGAGCTTTAATTTTCTCCTCGGCATCATCAATATCTTGCTGAAAGACCTCATAAGCCTGGGCAGTGGCTTGACAACGCAATTCCTCATCACTGGCAACGACATTCTGCGCTGTAGCAACCTCCAGCATATCCAATTTAGCTTATATCGCATAGAGATCTCTGGTTGTATTGTCCCGCTGGCGTGATAAGTTGGTGAGATTCCTCATTGACTCATCACATTCCTTGGTGATCTTGGCCAAGAAAGCCTGAGCTTTGGCAATAGACTCCTGAGTCCTGACAATAGCCTGGTCATGGTCCTTGACAATTGAAGCAGCAACCTCCACTTGAAGAACTAGAGACTGACGATCTGATTGACCCTTTTCTAAGGAGGTTTTACAAGCATTGACCTTCTTCTGGGTCTCCTTCTGGAACCTAAGTTGTTCCTCTTTCAGCCTCTGAAAAATAGTTTCGACTGCCTCAGATTTGTCAGCACTCCTGGCTTTCAATAGAAATTTAGCATGCTTTTGAAGCTGAGTTATCATAAGCCCGAAAGGAGCAGCTTTCTCTTCTCCACCAATGCTGACAATACCAGTCAAGTAGATGTTGAGAACATTGGCAAGCGAAGCAAATGAAGCCCCCTTCAATATTTTGTCAATGCAGCGATCAAGGAAGTGGAGGAAAGTCTCCACCGTATCCTTCAATAAATCAACTTCAAAGATGTTAACCTCTGCATCGGAGGGATCAACACTGGCTGGAGCAGAGACAGTTTGATCCGTACTCTGCTGTACAGAGACAATAATGCCAGCATCAGGAGGAACGGGACCTCTGGAAGCTTCAGCAGAACTACCAGCTACAACATCTTGAACCAAAATATCGGATGGAGTAGCCACGGCCGAGACCATGGGCACAGTAGTCTCTGAAGTTATTACTTCGGTAGTATCAACAACTGAAATGGTAACCTTTGTCACCTCATCGGCAAAAGCTTCTGCGATAGTGTCATCTGGCGAAGTTACCTTCGCGCCCATGCACTCTAAATCCAGAGTCAAAACTGGAGTTGTCAAAAAGGAGAAAGTTGACAGTTGGATGGCACAGTTTCATTTAATAATAACAAAATAAAAAGAAAAAGACGCGAACCTGAAGGTTGAACACTAGATTCTCTAGGTCCATATACCTCAGGTCCGAATACCTCAGGCCCGTATACTTCGGTCTGAACGTCTTTGCTCAGATAGACGTACTTACCATGGTCTGATGGAGGGGTGGAAGAATGAAGATTGCCACTGCTGACATCGTCATCATCACTCCATTCATCATGATCTTCTGAAAGAGGTGCTACTTTTGGGGGACCTGATGCATGGATCTTCCCAATGATTTATAATTCATCATCTGTAATAGCTTGATGAATAGGGGTTGCAAAACCTTCTTGTACAGTAGAAGAAGCACCAACTTCAACAGTGGCCTAGTGGGTGAGAGTCACAGGATCCTCTTGAGTGGCGGGAGTTGGATCACTGCAAAAAACGGGTCCTTGACTCTGACGCCTCTTAAGAGAGCAGAGATGAGTCATCTTCATCCTCTACAGTCTTGGAGACCAAATTGGGCGCCGTAGTACCGGCCCCAGATGGGATGCAGATCAATGCTCCGCGGATCAATAGACAAGTCACTGAGACTCCTCAGCCTCTTTCGCTTATGCAAAATCTTCTTTGGAGGAGATTGTGGTTGAGGAGAAGTTTCCTTCAAAGTTGGGAGAGGAGAAGCATCAAGGGAAGCAGGTTGAGTTGATAAAGCCAGTGCATTATTGTCCTCTTCTCTTTGTTGAGTCACCGGTTCTGACTGATCAAAGGCACTTTCTGCCCCGAAATCTTCCATCCCTGCTACTTTCGTACTGCCAGCCTTCTTCTTCTGAGCATACCAAGCTCTGATCTCCCTCAGGCAAGTATGATTTACACTGAAGTTCTGAGGAGTAAAATTAGTATCCGCGAACCATTTACAGAAACTGAAACTCATATTCGAGTTCGGGATCTTAGAGGAAGATCAAATCTAGCCTGGGTTCCACCTGCGACGAAATGAAACCAAGCTCGAGCTCCTTTGAAGGCATTCCCAACAAAACTCATTTCTCTATTGGGATTACCGACATAAAACTGATCATACCCGAACTGTCGAGCGAAACAGCTCGAGTAATAAGGCTCTATATAGCAATGGTTCCCCAAACGAAGAACTAAATGTCCTGGACGGATGTTTATCAACCACCAGAAGCACTCCGGAGAAAGAACAGTGAATTTATCAGCACCAGCCATGTCTGAGAATTCTTCCCCGTACCCAGCGTTGGAAAATTATGGAAAACATCTGAATAATTCAAAACTCGCGAAGTGATGGAGAGTTTTGCAGATCGTAGCCATATAGCCCTCTCTCCATTGCGACCTCTCATAGTGCTGCACTTTAGGAGCACTTAAGTCTATCTGCGAATCAGCAGGACTCATCAAAGTGGGGCAATGTAGAACCAACCAAGCCATCAAATAAGTATAAGGGAGTTCTACACGTGGATTATAAGGGAGTTCTACACGTGGATTAGGAGTCTTAATGACTAGATCCCCTTTCTTCCTCTGCTCCTTCTTCACATTGCAGAATTTATCAGATAATCTCCTTAGATCGCTTTTGATGTTGCAAACCATCACGGGCAACAGACTGAGTCACCTACCAAATGCTAGTAGAACGGTTGGGTGTACGGTCCTAATGGGTATGTTTTTCTACGAAGGAATAACACACTTCAGATAAAGGCTGGAGGGTCTGATAGTGAAAACTTTCAAATGACGTTTCAGCCTTGAAAACGTCCTTATCAGATTCGGTGATGTAAGCGTCTGTCCCGAAACTTGCGATTCTTCTCTCAACCTCCTTTTCAGAAACTGGAGAAAGACGAGTAAAATTAGAATTACTCTTGAAAAAGTTGGGCAGAAGATATTGCAACCACTTCTTTTGGCTTCAAACTGTGAGTGCCAGATGTGTGGGTGCAAATATGATAATGGCAGAGCAACTCCCAATAAGTATTATAGACCAAAGGGTCCCGGGTCTTCAGCAGATGGAGTTCTTCCCCCAGTAGGGACGTACTCTTCATACGGGATGTCTCCCATGGGCAGTCCCTAAATTTCATACATCTCGTGAAGGGCGAAACCCAATTTGCCTCGAGGGCAAAAGATTGTACAAGTATCGGGATTGTACAGTTCCAGTAAAGCAAAAAAATAGAATCTGCTAGCGGGAATGCCGTGCTGAACAGCCCCGATAGCACGATACAGCTCCGCATGATGAAGCTGATCTTTGAAAGTTTTCAGAAAGAAGTCAGTCAAGACTGCCCACTCTCCTTTTGAGGAACAATGAACACATACAGGAGGACGAAAGTCTTGAACAACGAATTCCCCTTGTGTATCGACAAATCGGTGTAAGAAAGCCTGTGCGACTATGGGTGTTTCACCTCTAGGGAAGTCATGATTAAGCAGTCCCGGGAGCAATCCACAAAAGTGTTTTCCAGTAGAACGAGGGAATTGAAAGTTAAATTCTCCCAATAAGATGTCGTCCTGCGGCCTGTTTATGTGCTAGTTCATTCATCTAGACACGGAAAGGGATTGGAAGAATAAGAACGGGTAAGACCTCTCCATGTTATGGAGAAACAAGTAGCGGCCTTCGACTTGATGAAGCCATTTGTAATCTCCATCTTCCAAACCGCTATCGGGCACCGAAACGTGTCCCCGAACAAAAAAGCGGGTTTGTGTAGCAAGGACCGATCATCTCCTTCAAAGAGTGCATTGGGCATCAGTTCTAGTAATGTTGAGTGAGTAGAATGAAAAAATTTATCTTCCCTCTCTTGGCTATCAGATGGTGTACAATGCGAAAAAACTTGACCGAATCTAAACGCTTTCTCCCCGTCATAACCATCCGAGTATCTGAAGTAATGGTTCTTAGGCCAAGGATTCAAAGCATAAATAACTGCAGAAGGAGATATTCAGATTCAAGACAAAAACTTTTTAAGAAAGGGATTGCTTTTTCTTTGAAGTTATTATTATTACCTCCAATCAAGGGTTCATGCCGAACCGCCATTGAACTGGAGGTTGCTTGAGGGTCTTGATGACCACTAGCAGCAGCACCGGAAGAGGAAACTTTCTTCGGCATCTTCTGCAGATTAAGGAAATCCTCCACAAAGAGTATCAAAAGCTAGAAGAGATTGAAGATGAGAAGTCTGAGGAACTATAAAGAAAAACTTGGATTTCAAATTTCTTGAGATGAGAATAGCCTCTCTCATGAAATCGAGATTATGTAGCAGATGATTTGACGGCCAAGATCTTCGGATAGACGTGATCCTGGCCCGAATCTCGTGAGTACATTTTCATTTAATGCGGCTCAGAGAATGTCTCAATTCCTACGCCGTAGAAAGTAACCGCCTTCCGGCATTTTTGCAACCAAAAAGACAAAGTTCACGCTCCTAATACAGAGTCGCGTTCCTTCTGAAATGACAGTCTGCGACCCTAACATAGAGTAGTTTTCTTCTCCAAATGAAAGTTCGCGCCCCTAATACAAAGTCGCGTTCCTTCCAAAATGACAGTCTGCGACCCTAACACAGAGTCGTTTTCTTCTCCAAAATGAAAGATCGCGCCCCTAATACAGAGTCGCGCTCCTTCTGAAATGACAGTTTTCGACCCTAATACAGAGTCGTATTTTCCTTCAAAAGCAGTAAATTGTGGCGCTAATACAGAATCACATTTTCCATCAAAAGCAACAAATTGTGGCGCTAATACAGAGTCGCATTTTCCTTCAAAAGTAGCAAATTGTGGCACTAATACAGAATCGCATTTTCCTTCAAATGCAGTAAATTCATGGCGCTAATACAAAGTCATGTTCCTTTCAAAATGGGAGTTCGAAATATTGAGACAGAATTATGTTGTCGTCAATCGAAGAAAAATTCTAATACAGAATTGTACTCTCAGAAATATGAAAAATGGAGATTCTAATACAGAATGATATGTTCAAAGTATTCCAAAACTTCTCAAAAAATCATGAGAGTTTTGAAAACTTTGGAGGGAGTTTTGTCGGCGAAAAATTCTGGAAAACAAACAGATCCGTGAATTTAGGGTTGGAGATCTGCAACTCAGCAGATACGCGAATCAAAGATCTAGGTTCGCGACCCAGTGACGACAGAACAGATTCGCGAATCTAAAACTGAGATTTGTGATACTACCCATAACTTCCAGGTAGGGGTTTAATACAAAGTCACTCGACCCGAACAAGGAAATTGCCACCTCAGATCGTGGAACTAACTGCCAAACGAAAGCAGCGGCATTACTTCGATCGTGGGAGCAACCATCTGACGAATATGATGGCACTTCTCAAGTAGTGGGGTCTAACGGTCAAGCAAATGAGGCGGGACGTTACCCTAGAACTCTTATAAAAGGCGGGAGAATGAAAGAGAGTGGGGATAAATCATCTTCTTCTAAAAAAATTACCCTTGTGATCAAAGAGTCTAGAGCCTTCCTTTCTTTTCCAGCCAACTGAGAGAGATTGTACGGAGTGTCAACGGAGAGCAGGATCATCCTCCACAGCTACATCAAAACCCAACTTTAAATAAAGAGAAAATCTATCTTCCTCATCTTCTGTAAACGGAAAACCGTCGAATTGTAATCCTTTATTGAAAATCTCAATAGAGCATTATTTGCAATTTTTATGGCGAACAACGTCCAAACCAGTCAAATTCATATTTTTCTAAATTTTCAAATACCATAATTAAAAGACGTCAACTAAAAAAAAGAAAAAAAAATAATGACAACTACATAAAATGTTCGAATATGAGATTGCCCACCTTTTAGTTGAATATGACTGTTCATGATATTAAGTCATTATTGTTATTTTTTTATGTTTTACTATTTATCACTGGATCACTTTATTGACGATCCTGGTTATGCATAACCAAATGCAGACATTTATCAAGAGGTAGATTCACTAGTAACAGAACAGGATGTGGTATATTTTAAGGAACAGGTAAATCTACAGGAGTGATGATTTTTTTTTAGTTAATTACTTTTATATTAGAAAAATATAATAAGTACATATAGCACTTCATTTAATTCTATGTGAGATATTTTTTTTATTCAGAAATAATTTTATCGTAGTGACATTTTGATGGTTTTATTTATAGGAAACTTATTATTACCTTGGTTGGAAATTTTTTTTATCATTTATTGCTATTTGTTATTCAAATTCTGTTGTGTTGTAACTGTAATGTTTTTTTTAGGCTTGTCGAGTTGTCATTCGACGCCAAACGCCTTAGCTATCCATACTACAGAAAGTGGGGCGTTACAAGTGGTATCAGAGCCCAAACTCCTTAAGACGGTTCAAGTAATTTAAACGGACTTGGATATCATTACCGTAAATGAAATTGACTTAATTTTGTAACACCATTTAAGGTTCAATATGGCTATATATATACATAAATATGATTTTTCTATGTATATGTATTTACTTTCACTATTATTAATGTTATTATTATTATTATTTAAATAATATTTATTTTATCACGTTTTCTCAGAAGGATGGTTCGTCGGGCTAATAGGAATGGAGCAAATTCTAGTTCAACCTCGAACACCATTGATGCCAATGAAATGTTGGGATTGCTTAGTAGGATGGCTGACGCGCAACAACAACAGGCCAAAGTTTTTCGAGCGAGAGTGATGGCGGCCTTAGATCGTGTGGCAGAACCAAGGGACCAGCGTCCTCGAGGAATATCTGATTTCAGGCACCTTTATCCATCTAAGTTAAAATTACCTTTGACAAAATCAAAGTTCATTTCCTCCAAAATTGGCCAGGTTAAAGATTATCTCTGACAAAATTACTAATTCTTTCCCCAAAACATACTAAGTTAAATATTACCTCTAACCACAATATGTCCAAGAAAGTTAACAATTACTTCTATCCTACACAAGAAAGTTGTTCATTCGTTATAGACATACTTGAATATTTGAATATAGACTCTATATATTGTCAAGTTAATAATTACCTTTGAACAATATTCAAGAGATTTAATGATGTTTCAAGTTAACGGATACCTTCGATCATCAATATCAATGCATTCATCAAGTTAGCATTCACCTCTGAATGAATGACAACAAAAAAATTGTTTTCCAAAATACATCACAGTTTGGATTATCAATTTAGTATTACAAAAAAAAATTATTAAAATATTTCAGTTAGTACGGTACAAGTTAAAATGATGCAAATTATTGGGACAAAAGAGACTTGATCCTTTCTTCAATGTCTTAATTTCCAACTGGATAGCTTCATATGCTTGGATAGCTTGCCTTTGTAACTCTTCTTCACTGATAATTATGTTACTTGATGGGTCAGACTCAAAAGACTCCAGTCCTGCTTGCTTAGCCAAGAAAGCCTTATTGAGATCATCATGTTGCCTTGACAACTCAGTGATGGTCTTCATAGTCTCTTCGTGTGCCTTAAGGGTTTTTTTTAAAGATAGTCTTGAGTCTTGGTAATAATTTTTTGAGTCCGAGCAATGGCTTGATCTTGACCTTTGGCTGAAGCAATAGCACTGTTTATCTTAGCACACATAGAGCTGCTAGCAGACTAGATCTCATTGAGTTGAGCTCATTGAGCATCCCTATTTTTTTGAGCTTCTTCTTGAAGTTTGAACTACTCCTCCAATAATCTTCTGAAAGTGGTTTCAACTATCTCAGACTTATCAATACCATGAGTCTTCGATAGAGCTGTAGCGTCACTTTACAGCTGAACCACTATAGCTTTATATGTGGCTACTTTCTCCTCTCCACCAATGCTTTCTGTGCTGACAATATAATCGTTTAAGAGATTGGCCATAGAAGCAAAGGACCTTTCTTGATGACGTGCTGAAGAAATTATGCAGTGTTCTAGTAAAAAGAAGAAGTCCTTGATGGCATATTGAAGCAGTTCATCAACAAAAGTGTCAACTTCTGCTTTTATTGATGGCATTGAAAAAGTTGCTAGCACTAAAGGAGGAACAACAAAAGTAGATGCAATCTCAGTAGTTTCAGCAACTGGAGGCAAGTGAGGAAGCAGATTTGACAAGATTGAAGGAATTTGTGTCGCATCCTAAGATGAAGAAGGAATAGTTTCAGTTGAAGAAACTTCAATTATTGTCATTGAAAGTGGCACAAATGCCAAAGAAAGTTATGGGCACAAGTTCAGAAGCAGGAGTAGGAGATGACAATCCTTCATCAAGGTGGAAAAGAAGTAAGGAAATAATAAAGAAAATTAAAATAAAAGGAAGCAATTATTATTATATATATCACTCGGCGAAGAACTCGAAGGTTGCATACTTGGTTCCTCAAGGCCATAAATCTTAGCCCTTTCATCAACAGTTGAGTTTACTTACTATGATTTGGTAGAGGAGCTGAAGCATGGAAGTCGTCATTATAATCATCATCATCATCTCCACCTGAATAATCAACTTTCTCAGATGAGTCAGACAAAGTGACCATATATCCCTCTAGAAATTTATCAAAGTGAAAGTCACTAATTTGACCAAAGAAAGTTAAGATGAATCAAGCAAAACTTGTGGTTCTGAAAAGGACCATTGGTAGGACTAGTTTGTGGAGCCAAGCTAGTAGGCTTCATCATTAGAGGAGATCTGACATACGAGTCTCCCCAACAATTTGTACATCATCATCATTGTTATCAATAATTTGAATTGTTAGGAGAGCAATTGTTGTAGTTTCTTCTTCAATAGCAGTTGTCGTAGCCAAATTTTTTAAATCCATCTGCACGTCTATAGAAGAAAGTTCAGTTGCAGATGAAGCCCTGACAACAGGAATAGTATAAGTGGCCTCTACAGTTGGTTCATTGGGAAGCTTAGATATTGCTTGAGTACCCTCCTTGATTCTAATTATAGAGACTTTATTGTGATGCTTCTTAGATGAATGAGGACGCAACTATGGTTCATCTTCTTCTTCTTGCTCCTCTACTGCCACTTTGAAAGCAGTGATTAAAGTTGCAGCCCTTGCTTCAATCAAGATAGACTCAGGGATGATGGGCAGATATCTGGCCTCTTCTTTCCCTTCCTCTTAATATCAAGCTTCTGAGGAGGAAACTTAAATCCTGAAGATGATCCACCTACCACGAACCCACTTGCAAGATATAAGATAGGATCTGTAGCCGTTGATGCCTCTGGTTGTTCTAGTACTACTGCTTCTGCATCTGCATCTTTCCCCAAATCATCATCTTCACTATCTACTCCATGATCAAACTAGTCCAACACAGGAAGTCTTGTGCTACTTGCCTTTTTCTTTTGAGAATACCAAATTTTAGTATTCTTAAGGCAAGTGCTATTCACATTAAAATGGGGAGGAATGGAGCGAGCAATGAAGTATCAACTGCATAATTGAAAGAAGTGTACAAGTTCGGAGTCTTCTGAGGCAAATTAAATCTAGTGCTACCTTCTATGAAGTGATATCAAGTCCGAACTCCCTCAAATAAATTGCCTTCAAATCTAATGGATGTGTTCAAATTCCCAACATACAGTTGGTTCTATCCGAACTGGTGAGAGAAACGATTTGGATAATGCAGGTCTACATAGTAGACATTCTCTAACTGAAGCACTAGGTGGCCAGGCCTGATACTCGTCTATCACCAGAAAATCAGAGAGATAAAGTAGTAAAATTATTAGTGCCGGGCAAGTCTGCAAACTCTTTTTCATAATCAGCATTTAGAAAATAAGAAAAACACTTGTAAAAGTAGTAATTGCTGTAATGTTGAAGGTGTTTGCGGATGAAACCTATATAGTGACCTTGCTATTGTGATCTCTTGTAATGTTGGACCATAGGAGAGCTACGAGCAATCTAACAATGGATTGGACTCACCAATGTGGGATAGTGCAGAACAAACTAGGCCATGAGATATGTGTATGGAAGTTCTATTCGAGAATTAGGAGTCTTATATAGTACAAACTCTCTTGACTTCGCAAAATCTTTCAGTCAATATCCTCAGTCCATTCTATATATCACAAACCATGACTGGAAGTAAATTGAGAGGACGCCCATGTGCAAGTAATATTGCTGGATAAACTATCCCGACTGACAAAACTTCCTCTTGGGAAGTTGGAACTACACATCATTTAAGCCATAGCATCAAAAATCATGCCAACAAAGCCAAATCTAATAATCTATACTTAGCTTGGTAAGAAAAACTATTAAAGCAGATTCCTGCTCTGAAAACATCCTCATCGGATTTTGTAACATATGCATTAGTCCCAAAATGAGCTATTCTCTCCTCAATCTCCTTTTCAGAAATGATTGGAAGGCCAGAGTAATCGAAATTGTCTTTGTCAAAATTGGGGAATAGATAATCTACCCAAGCTTTCTACTTCACACCATTGTTCCTCAATCCAGTCATCTGGGCAAAAAAGTGGCAATGGTAGAGCAACTCCCAATAAGTATCATGAATCAGTATATTCTGAGCTTTCAATAAATGTAGTTCTTCTTCCATGGGTATATACTCCTTATACGGGATTTCTCTTACTGGCAATCTCGACACCTCATACACCTCATGCATCTCATGAAATGCTAGACCTAATTCACCACATGGAGTGAAAAATGTGCTGTTATCTGGGTTGTAAAGTTTCATATTACAAAAAAAAGTGGAAGCGACTTGTCAGAATTTCATACAAAATTGCCCTAATAATGCAGTAAAGTCCAATTTCCATCAAATACTTCTCGAAAGTCATCAAGAAGTAATCAATTATCAATGCCCACTAGCCTTTTGGAGAAAAATGAAGCCATTCTAGTAGACGAAAATTCTGACATGGAAATTCTCCATTTGTTGTCACAAACTAATAGAGAAATGTTTTGGCAGCCAAAGAAGTTTTAACCCAGAGGAAATTCCATTTTCCACAACCCCGGTAATAATCCTAATACGTGTTTTTTGGTAGTGATGGGATATGCACCATGAGAACTAAATCCACCTAACAACACTCCATCCTGCGACTTTGTCAAATACCAATTCATGGGCCTGGAAACTGAAACAGACTGGAGATAGATGAATGGGTAAGATCTCTCTATGTTTAGAAGAAACATATGCCGTCCCCTTATCAGACAAAGCCACTTATACCCTCCATCATATAAACTATCGTCAGGGGTCTTAATTGAATCTCCGAACAAGAAACGTGGTTTATCTATCGGTGTCTTGTTCTTCCATTCTAATGGTGCATTGATCATGATTTCTCTTAATATTGTAGAATTTGGAGTTAAAATTTTATCTCTTCTTTCGCAACTACTGGATGACATGCAAATTTTGAATTCCCTCCGAAGTCTAAACTGAACTTTGTTATCAGATCCACCAACATGACCAAAATAATGCTTCTTAGAAGTCAGATTCAAAGCATAGTTTACTGCAAAAATCAAGAAAAAGATATGATTGGCAAGTTTGAAAACTATCAAAAGTTAATGATAAAATAAAGGTGTCTTCATAAATACTTGGAGACTATCAAAAGTTAAGACTATCAAATGCGGATCATAAATACTTATAGACCGACATTTCAAGTTTGATAATTTTTTTAAAGATTTATTTTTAAATCCAAAATGTAGATCACTAATACTTGGAGACCTGCTTTTCAAATCTGTAAAATAAATTTTCTAAAGATTTATCTTTCAAATCTAAAATGCAGATCACAAATGCTTGGAGACCAGCATTGCAAATTTGAAACATAAATTTTCTAAAGATTTATCTTTCAAATCCAAAGTGTGGATCACAAATACTTGGAGACCTGCATTTCAAGTCTAAAAAATAAGTTTTTCAAAAATTTATCTTTCAAATCCAAAACATGGACCACAAATACTTGGAGACTTGCATTTCAACTAAAAGATAAATTTTTCAAAAATTTATCTTTCAAATCCAATACATGGATCACAAATACTTTGAGACTCGCGTTTCAAATCTAAAAGATAAACTTTCAATAGATTTATCTTTCAAATCCAAAATTCGTATCAAAAATATTTGGAGACCCGCATTTCAAGTCTGAAAGAAAATTTTACTAAAGATTTATCTTTCCTATCCAAAACATGGGCCACAAATACTTGGAGGCCTGCACTTCAAATCTAAAAGATAAACTTTCTAGAGATTTATCTTTCAAATTAAAAATATGGATCACAAATACTTGGAGACCCGCATTTGAAGTCTGAAAATATAAACTTTTAATCAATATCTTACTCCTGTTCGAAACCTTTCACCACTATGCAAGTTTTGTACTTGACTTTTTTCTCTCCATCATTCTTTAACTTGAAGATCCATTGGTTCTTCAAAACTTTCTGACCCCTTGGCAATTCTACCACATCGCAAGTTTTGTTCTTATGCAAGGAATCAATCTCTTCTTGCATATTTTCTTCCACTTCTTTTTGTGCTTGTGGACCTGGGCTTAATAAAAAAAATTTGGTTCACCTGCATCAGTAATCATAGAGTACTCAGTAGTAGGATATCTAGTTGAATGTTGTCGAATCCTTTCTGACCATCTCAACTGAAACTCTTGTAGTTCATCAAAGTGTGGTGCTCTCCTTGATTCGGAATTGGGAGCTCCACTTCTTCATTTTCCTTGTGCAGTCACTATCTTCTTTGTGTATATTCTCATCATAAGGATTTGGCATAGGTAAAGATGTAGAGGTAGGATCTATAAAGATATCAGTATTTTGTGGCTTTACAACTTTTCAAAGTCATGTTGTGTTCTATCTTCACAGAAAACTAAATCTTCACTTCTGATAATTTTTCTATTTTCAGGATCCCATAATCTATATATAGATTTATCATTTCCAAAACATAAGAAAATGCATGGTATTGCCTTATCATCAAGCTTAGATCTTTGCTCTCTAGAAACATGCACAAATGCTTCGCAACCACAAGTGAGAATAGAAGACATCCTTCCCACTCCAAACCTTTTCAGGAACATCACCACTTAAGAGACAAATGGGGATAAATTAATCAAATTACGTGTTGTCCATGTTGCTTCCCTCTAAAATGATTTAAGCAATTTAGTTAAAGATAAAATGCTCTTAATTCTCTCTATAATTGTGTGGTTCATCCTTTCTACAGCCCCATTATGTTGTGATGTGTGTGGGATAGGTTTTTGGTTTAGAGTAATAATTATTCAATATTTTTGAAGTATCCTCACCCCTATCTATGCGAGTACCCTTCAAGAGTTTTCCAGGTTCTCATTCAATTTTTGCATGAAAAATTTTAAAAATGCCAAAAACTTGATATTTGAATTTTAGTACGTAGATCCATACATTTCTATATGCACTATCAATGAAAGTCATGGAATAAGAAATCCCACTAATTGTTTCCACATTTATAGGTCCATATACATCCGAGCAAACCAACTCTAAAATCTGGTTTTTCCTTTTATTGTCATTTCATTTTGTTACTCTATTTGCTTCCCAATTAAACAGTGATCATAGTCAGATAGAGTAGTATCCTTTAAGTTAGAAATCAAATGTCGTTATACTAGAGTTTGTAATCACTTCTCATTCATGTTCCCAAGTCGCTTATGCCGCAAGTCCATAGAATTTTCCTCTACTGTGTTGATTCCACTTTTGTCCAAGAGCAACTTAGTCTTTTAAAATTCTTACTTTTTGCTACTATAAACGATCCTTTGGTAACTTTCCAGCATCCTTTACCAAACTCCTTGTGTTTCTATCTTCATTTTGCCCGCAATGAGTAGATTGAGGCGAAGGTCAGGAACATACCTCACATTTTTAAATACTACTTTTACTCCATTATTTGTGGTGATATAGATATCACCTATTCCAAGAATTTGAGAAGAATCCTTATTGCACATATTGACAGAACCATGATTACCTTCTTGAAGTAAAGTGAAGAAGTTCTTCTGAGGAGTCGCATGGTAGGAGGCGTTGGAGTCGACTGCTCATTCTGTGTTTTGGCAAGCGAGCCTGACACTTTTCTTCACATGCAGAGAAAAGTACAATCTCATTGCCGATAATGACAACTGTCCTTCTCTTCAAATTTTTCTTTCTACTTTTGCTTGAGCTTGTGACATTCCCTCTTCATATACCCGTTACTACCACAATGGTAATAAGGGATTCTTTCTTTGGCTTTGAGCTTCCTCTTGATTTGTCTCTACTTTGAGGATGTTAGCATTTACTTTTCTCTCGATTCTCATTAACTAGAGCATAAGAATGAGAGAAATCCAACAACTTTCTTCTGATTTCTTCGTTCGAAAGACTGCTTGTAACTTGACTAATAGATACGATTCCATTGAGAGCGGCGTTCCTAAGAGAAACCACCAAAGTCTCTTCACTATCCGGAGATGAGCTAAGTAGTAAGGCTTGAAGTTTGTCATCTAATATCATCTTCACGGAAGCCAACTGGTTCATGATGCATTCCGTCTCATTTAGATGCTCAGTGATAGAAGCTCCTCCATTAAATTTCAAATTAATAAGCTTTTTAATTGAGAAATTTTTGTTGATGTTGGTCTTCCTTTTATAAAGATCTTTTAGCTTCTTCTAGGTACTATTTGTCGAAGTCTCATTCTATACATGGTGGAAAAAACTATCATCCACCCAATGTCAAATGGTACTGATGGGCTTACAGTTGATCTTTTACCAATCATCAACAGACATGGCCTCCAGTTTTGCGGTATTATCTTCTACTACGGCATAGAGATATTTATAGTAGAGAAGATCCTCCATCTTTGCCTTCCAAATCGTCTAGTTATTATCGTTCAAGCCAATCATCCGAATTCTTGGGGTGGGTGTCTCCATCTTAGCACAAGAATAATAGTGAACCTCGCTCTGATACCACTTGTTGGGATGGACATTCTAATTCTGGAAATGACTTGAGTGAGAGGTAATGAGAAAATAACCACACAAGAATGAGAAGAAGAGAAAAAGAGGCAGAAGATTTATACAACCCTTCAATGTGAAGAAAAAAAACAAAGAGCAAATTTCTAATAATTTTCACTATAATAAAGTAGAATTACAAAACTCTCTTTAGAAAACACTGAGATATCTCTCAAGAGGAAAACTTTCTTGGAGAACACTCTTTATGAAAACTCACCAGAGGATAGCTCACTTATTTTTTTTAGATCTTGAATTCTTGGATTCTTCATCTTTAAAGGCATCTCTCTTTTATAGGCATATAGGGTATCGAAAGTATTAGGGTATCGAAAGTATGAATATTTCCAAGATGATTTTTTTTTAGAATATAACAATTTGCAGTTACTAAAGTCATAAATATTTTCAATATGAGTTTTTTAAAAATATAACAAATCTATAGTTACTAATGCCAGGAATATTTCCAAGATAAGTTCTTTGGAAATATAATAAATTTGCAGTTACCAATACCATGAATATATCCAATGTGAATACTTTGAAAATAGATATGTAAAATATAGTATGAGGAGCGAACAAAATGATACAAAATTCCCAACAAAAAATAAATGTTGAATACAAGTAAAATATGGTATAAGAAAGTGAAAAAATGATCAGTTGTATCCATTTTACATTTCAATTTGAGAATATAGATACATAAGAAATTATTAAATTGCTCAATCATGTTTTGTTTCTTGTTGCATTAAAATGTATATTTCAATTGAAAAGCATATAACTTTCTAACACACTTTAGAAAGCTTAAAATGCGTAAATACTTATTTTTATTCCTTAAATTGAGAAAACTAATAGTTGCAAAAGATAAAAGATCCAAATACGATTAATGAAATAAAATTGCGAGACAATTTCGAGTGGCTTGTTATACAAGCAATCAAATTGCAGCCATAATTCTAGAATTATTTTGTAATCTTTTGCACTATTATTATCTTAATAAAGGCAAACAGTTTTATATTTACCAGTTATTTTCATGATGCATTTTATGCATAATTGAGAAAAGAGCATATGATGTTATTGATGCGTATATGTATATTGATACTTTAATTAATTGTTATTGATGCTATAAAGCCCTGGTACTTTTACTCTTTTATGGGAATTTTTTCCAAAATGATATTCATGATGTGCTTTCTAGTTTATATCACGAAGGAATAAGGGCTGCAGAGCCATTTAAAATATCTGATCCTGAATCATTTTACCCAAATATTTATTGATAAAAGATCCATCTAAGGAGGTAGTCCTTGATTCATCGAGAGGGATGGGTTAAGCCCATTTAAGGAGATCACCGATACTGGAAACCTGATTCTTTGATTGGCAAGCTTGTTACATCATAAAGGTTAATTGTCATAGAAACAAAGTGGACTAGTAGTTCTCGTAAAGCATCAACCTTTAAGAGTTTTCTCCTAGAGGACTTGCTATGGTGCATTTGTCTCATTCCCATCATGACAGGGCTCAAATGGTGTGAATTACAAGGCTGAGCTTTCACTCTTATTAAATCCAACACATGAATTGTGAAAGGTACATTCCGATTATGAACGAATACTTTGAAGGACTTACTTACATGAGAGAACCATGAAGGTTGCAGTTGGGGAATAGAAGCTAATCCCTAGCTTAAAGCTATCATGAATCAAAATATCAGTATGGTCATATCGTTCTAAATCTGCAATCCAATGTTGGAAGTATCTTATTTGCTTTTGTTAATATCTAGTAACGAGGCTAGTTTAAGGCACGGTCTACCAGTTTAAACCTCTTAGCATGCGACAAAACATCACTATGTATAGGTTCAAAGCCAGAAACTACCTACAATGATTGTATAGGATGAATGCCCAAATATCTTTCCATGATCCTTGTATACTTAAGAAATATTATTTATTGGTGGACTGTCAGAACATTATTATCATCATCATTATTATTATTATTGATGCTTTTATGAGATAATTGTAACAGTCATTTAATTATTGATTAATATTCTAGATTGAGTCATAGAGTTTAATTTCAACTATTATACAAATTAATGGGTGATTTTAAGCAAGACTTTAATTCTTATGGCATATTTTCTCTTATACATAAAGGATTTAGTGAAGTTTTTTGAGAAGAAAAAAGAATGATAATAAAGAAATAACTAGTCACCTCTCTTCCCTAAAAAGCATCTCTCGTTACAAATAAAATTCTTCTTCTATTCTATCTTTCTAACAAATCATGGTCAATTTTCTCAAAGTTCATGCCTTAAGGAACATTAGTAGAAAAGGAATTGTACCGCTAGTAGACATATTTGCTGTGGCTAACCACATGAGGTCAACATATGTCCTTTAGAATAGTGATTACGCATCTTTTCCAAGTCATATAATATCCTTCTACTTTTATTATTTTGCTTAATAATTTACTATAATACCCCCACATCCCAAGGTATGGGTAGCGTTTGGCGATGTATCGAATATGCTAAATCTAAAAAACATGAATACGAACATGTACAACTTCCATAAATACATACACATATACATTCAGATAACAATATAGAATTAAAAAATAAATTTATTCCAAAGAATAATGATCAAGACAAACTTATAGGAAGGCCAAAAGGATGCTTATTATATAAATGAAAAGTTTAAGTAAAAATAAAATGACTGAATAACTAAGTTTCAAAAAAACAAATACTAGAAGAGTCTCTTTCGTGTCTCTTCTGCAGAGAATGCATCTATTGAGAATCTGCTAACTCTTCGAAATATAGTTCCAAATATAGTGGGTCTTTCTCCTTAGTAACCTGCAAATCAGTATCTGGACATACTAAACTGGAATTGTTAGAACGACCTAGGAAGTGCTACAAAATAAGAAATAACAACACACAAGCATGCTATATGTAGTGTACATATATACATATGCCATAAAATAAATAATATAGAAAATATATCATAGAATAATAAAAAAGTATTATGTCTTGTAAATTGAATTATGTATTTAATTATTCTTGTCTTAAATATTATAATGATTAACAGGTAGTATATGCATTTTGTGAATAGTATTGTAGTAAATATAGAAAATTGGAAATAAACATGCATGTAAAATATAATGTCTTATTGATATATATTGTATATTAGTTCAGATCTATAAAGTGGAAGCATCATATGTTTTAAGAGCATCTCATACATACCTGAGACAATGGCCCATGACTCCTACTACTGCCTCAGGACTGTATCGTTATGTACTCAGAAAAAACACGATGGACGAGCTTACACTCCCGAGCCTGAAGCCTATAACATAATATGACGGTGATCCAATAATTATCCTAGAACCTCTTAAATTATGTCTCTAAAATTTGGCTACGCAGCCTAAAATTATATACCTCTCAAAATATGTATTCATCCTCCTTCAATTCCCACTTATTCAATTTATTTTATTTGATATATAATTGAATAAAGTCAACATGTAAGATATAATATAAAAGTATCTGCATGCAATGGTTTTAATCATCACTGACCAATGCATTAAAACCATGAATTCCTAAACTTGTTATGGCTATAAAAAAGAAACAATTAGTTTATGTAATGTTTCAAGTAGGCAAAAGCAATTTCAAAATAAGCTATATTCTTTCAATTGCAACTTTATCTTTTTTGCTACAAAATATAAAAAAAAAATCTTTAAACTGAGACTAACAATAAAATAAAATAAAATTTTTGACTTTTTAAAGGAAAATATAAAACAACATAAATGTTACATGTAGTTTGATACATTCTTCCATGAAATTGATTCATTATGAATAATAAATAAATAAGATGCATCAAAGTTTGTAACTAACTTTTCATTCATTGTGTTTGCAAATGTCTATCTGTAACGCCCCTATTTTTTAGCCGCTTCTCGAAATGGATAATGCTACTTAAAATTTTACTAGATTACCTAACGGTCACAGGATCTTGTAATAATCATAACTATTACAACATTCAGATTAATAATTAATATGTCTGAAACTAAAAAAATTTTATTTAGAAAAGGAGTTAATTATATAAGATGATGCACTATTTTAAACAAGAACACAAAAGAATAAAAATAACAAAACAGAAAAGCAGTGCATAGATAAAAGAAAATATAAACAAATATACAAGGAATCTCTAGGAAGTGTTTCACTTTTTACTGCCTCTCGGTCTTATTCGAGAAAATATGAGTCGTTAGTTGAGATTGGCTCTCTTCTTCGCCTTCCAAACCTAAGTTTAGAAGGGGATTAAATATTAACGGACGTCACCCTTTTGGGGACTCACATAGTAGACTATGGCTTAGTACCATACGGTACTGCTGCAGTATAAATTTTCAGTACCTAACTAAAAAATGGCCAACTAGATCATTATATGATATAGTTCTTATTCATTATATAGTTTTTCCTAACTTCCATATCAATAATATATGATATAATGAACCAATAGAAACATTGCGACTTGTCAATTCAGATTGTGTACATGTCTTTTACTAGAAATTGGAATTCATGAATTGTAACACCCCAAAACTATCATTTCAAATTATCAAATCAAAAGTTTCTTTCTATACACCTTCAAATTTAATTAAGTTTCCAAGGGCACCCCTTTGGCATTTTGTGGGGATGGGTTGTTATAAGAGAGTAAGAGGTGCCACTCTAGTTGATATTTGTCATGCATGCAAGAAGCCTTAGGACTAGGCTAGAGGATATAGTGACCAAAATGCCCTTAGATATATATATATAACCTTATCTCTCAAAGAGAATTCTTATCAAAAGAACAAAATAAAAATCACTCTTTACCCTTGGTTCTTCTAGTCCGTTGAGTAAAGGAAATAGAAGGGAGACTTTGCTAAAACAAAGGAGGAGATTAAAGGGAATAGAGGCAAGTATCACCTTATTCTTGTTCTCTCTTTGAATTGTATTTGAGTGTAAGTAGCAAGTAAGATCTTTCTTGGAAATTATTTGATTTGTATTATGAGTACATGATTCCTTTTTCTTTATGGATAATTCTACATCATTTCGTATCTGCATACTTAGCCTGATTTACGGATGTTGGCAGTGGAAAATTTCTAAGTAAATAGGATTTTCCACAACAGAATACGGAGCAAACCTTTCAGCTTCGCGTTTGGCTATTTTCAGCTTCGCGTTTGACAATTTTTAGCTTCGCGTTTGGCTATTTTCAGCTTCGCGTTTGGTTATTTTTAGCTTCGCGTTTGGCAACTTTCAGCTTCGCGTTTGATAATTTTTAGCTTCGCGTTTGGCTATTTTCAGCTTCGCGTTTGGTTATTTTTAGCTTCGCGTTTGGCAACTTTTAGCTTCGCTTTTGACAATTTTTAGCTTCGCGTTTGGCAATTTTTAGTTTCGCGTTTGGTTATTTTAGCTTCGCGTTTGGCTATTTTCAGCTTCGCGTTTGGCAATTTTTAGCTTCGCGTTTGGCAATTTCAGCTTCGCGTTTGGCTATTTTCAGCTTCAAGAGAAACACGGATTTATACACTTGGCATGATTCGCGGATTTATGATAACATGACATGTGAATATCAACATGATACATGAAGGCAAGATTATTCATGAGAACAAATTCTAGTATCTTTATTTCAAGACATGATAACAAGTTCTAGTATCCTTATTACACGACATGATAACAAATTCTAGTATCTTTATTACAAAACATGATAACAAGTTCTAGTATCCTTATTACATGACATGAAGTATTCTTATGATATATGTGTACATGATTCCAAATTTTGATTCCTGAACTCTTGATTCTTGTGAAATGATATGTATACAATTTGACATGAAAGTCCACGTGTTTCCTTTAATTCACGTATGTCATATGCATTACTAACATGGGAAAAACCATATGATGGATAGATAAGTACTGTATTGTACAAGGATCTTGTTGGCCAACTTCTTGATTAGGTGCTGAGGGCCTTTTACTAGCATCACTTGGTGGTACTGAGCCACCGTCTGATACATGAGTCACCATATGGGTGATGCCCGTTACTTGTTTCATTTAACGGGATCTGACTTGTAGCACCTAGCGGTGTGTCATGGTTCAGCGACATGAATTAGAGGCCGGGTCCCGGGTATGCACGGGCACTTATACAATATGAGAAACTGCGCGCTATCTTATCCATCATTGGTTTCAATTCCAACACTAACATGATACAGACCTGTTAAATTTTACATGAAGCTTGTGAATGACTTACATAGTTCTGGTTACATGCAACATGATTGATATTTACTTCGCTTACACTTGTCACCTTTACATGATTTGTTTAGGCTATTTGAATGAATAGTCTTACTCAATTCATTTTTAGTATTCTTAAGATGCGTTTGTACCAACGCAATTTATTTATTCTTTTATTTATTTGTACTGTGATAGTACACGTGTTTCTTGTTTTTGTATTACTTGCTGGATTTAATCCCCTGGGTTTTCTTAAGCCCAGATTACGAAAGTAGAGAAGGGGAGATTGCTCCAGACAACGATCCTTACTTCACCAACCAGGTCGAGTAGAGGACACTAACACAATACTATTTGGGTACTTCGCACTTCTTGTTCTTATTTCCTTTTTGCTTGGCACTGCTTTAACTTGTAGTATTTAACTCTTTTGTGTAAATATTTAAAGCAGTGTGCCATTTTATGTAATCAACTCTCTGTATAAATGAAATCCTTTCAGTTTCAGACATGGTTATTCATCTTGACATGGCAGTAGTTACGGTTATTCCAAGATCATGGGACTGTTGGGTTATTTATAGTATTTAAGCAATGTCACCCATTTAAAAAAAAAAAAGTAGAGCCGAAGTGGGGGCGTTACTGATTTGGTATCAGAGCCTAGGTTTAGGTGGGAGGCCATATAACTACTGCCACATGAAAACATGTCTAAGATACACTCTCAACATTTCTTCCTTATCTTTGATATCCATCAGATCTAGTATCCTACCATTCTATTATTTCTAATTCATTTGGAACATCTATCTTGAAACTCCATCTGATTAATTTCTCTTGGACCATCACAGAATGATGACGACCCAATCTTCTACTAGCGCAAACCCAAATCCTACGGGTGAAGAGTCTGAGCTTAGAACTATAGTGGAAAGAGTAGCGCAGACACAAGAAACTACAACGATAATATTGGAAAGAATGCTATAGGCCAAAGAACAAGAAAGAACTGGGATGGTGTCAGATTTTCGAAGACTGCAGCCATCAGTATTTTCCGGAACAGAAGGACCACTAAAAGCTGAGCAGTGGATTGTGGATATGGAGAATCTTCTGAAGGCAGCAAGGATTCCAAAGGAGAATCGTGTTGAAGTAGTATGCATTCAGTTGGCTGACATAGCTAGAACATGGTGGCTTGCAGAAGAAGTGAAACACCAGGAACCCTTAACTTGGGACAAATTTGTAGAGGCATTTCTTGCCAGATTTTTCCACTTATCAGCGAGACAAGAAATGAGGAAGAAATTTCTAGGATTGCAACAAGGAGATCGAACTCTGGATGCATATGCCGCAGAATTTGTGAGGCTGAGCCGATTTGCCCCAACCCTGGTAGCTGATGAGGAGGAAAAGGCACACTTGTTCCAGCAAGGGCTGAGGTCTCATCTGAGGGAGCACTTAGCAGGGCATAACTACAAGACTTATTCAGAAGTGTTTGAAGCGGCATGTCGTTTGGAACAAGTATTCGAGGAGAATAGGTCAGTGGCATTTAAAAGGGTGCTTGGGCAAGGAACAAGTTCATCGACCAAGAAATTTGGCGGTCCGCCAACAAAGAGACAGATAATGATGCCAAATCGAAATTCAGTAATATGCAACTATTGTCATATGCCAGGGCATACCCAGAACATGTGTAGAAGAGCTCAAGGGTGGTGCCTGGCATGCGGATCCGTTAGTCATCAATTGAGAGATTGCCCAAAGGCCCAACAATCAACAATAACCAAGATCCCGTTTCAAGCAACAACCAGGCCAATAACAACGTCAGCCCAGAAAGTTCCAAGACCAGGCCAGAAAGGAACCTGGGAGAACCGACAACAAACCTATGTTAGGGCCCAAGAAAGAGCAGGACGGAGGCAAGGGTAAGTTAGACTAATGAATGCAGAAGAAGTTCAAACCACTGGAGGAGTCGTGGCAGGTATGATCTTGGTTAACAATAGACCAGCAACTGTTTTATTTGATTCTGGAGCATCACACAGTTTCATCACTAGCATATTTGTTTCCCGTAATTTTATTGATTTCACTATCTTACCTGCGGGGTGGAATATTAAGACTAGGAATGGTAGTATCATGACTAATAAAGAGTGTAAACTATGTCCATTAGTAATTGATTGTAAGGAATTTTATGCCAATTTACTAGTTATTAGTGGAGGAGGATATGATGTTATCATAGGCATGGATTGGCTAAGCACCTTCTATGCAGTAATAGACTGTAGGAGAAGGAGAGTAGTATTCCAGATTCCTTACTGTCCAGAGTTTGAATTTGTCAGTGGAAGCCAATCCCTAGAACCAGCTGAATCGAAGGTGTTTCCAAAGGGAGGAGTTTTGGAAGCTATGGAAATAGGAGAAGGAATGATCCCAGTAGTATCAGAATTCTTGGATATTTTTTCCGAAGAGATACCTGGACTACCACCAGCAAGGATAGTAGAATTTACTATTGATATTATCCCTAGAGCTGAACCAGTTTGTAAGCCACCTTATCGAATGGGGATTGCAGAACTAGAAGAAGTCAAGAAGCAAGTGGGCGAGTTAATGAAACTGGGTTTTATAAGACCTAGTGTGTCACCTTGGGGAGCTCCAGTACTATTGGTAGGAAAGAAGGATGGGAGTAAAAGGTTATGTATAGATTACAGAGGTTTGAATGCAGTAACAATTAAGAAAAAATACCCATTTCCAAGGATAACTGATCTATTCGATCAACTTGGAGGAGCGAAGGTATTCTCAAGAATAGATCTTCGTTCAGGATTTCATCAAGTAAGAGTCCGAACACAAGATATCCCAAGGACTGCATTTAGAAGCAGACATGGTCATTATGAATATTTAGTGATGCCATTTGGGGTAACTAATGCTCCAGCGTGTTTATGAATTTGATGAACTATGTTTTTACTCAGTATTTGGACAAATTTGTGGTGGTGTTTATTGATGATATATTGATCTACTCTAAGAATAGAGAAGAGCACGTTGAACATTTGAGGATAGCATTACAAACTTTAAGGGAACAAAGGCTATACGGAAAATTGAGCAAATGTGAATTTTGGTTGAATAAAATTGCTTTCTTGGGTCATATAATATCTGAAAATGGTGTATCAGCAGATCCTAAAAAGATAGAGGCTGTGATGGATTGGCCTGTACCAAAATCAGTATCAGAAGTTCGCAGTTTTCTGGGGATGGCTGGATATTATAGGCGGTTTGTACAAGATTTTGCAAAAATTGCGTCTCCTCTAACTAAGTTGACACGAAAGGGAATCGAATATGTCTGGACAGAAGGATGCGATAAGGCATTTGAAAAATTGAAACTAAGACTGACAACATCACCTGTGTTAGCAATTCCAGATAACACTGGAGGAATGAAAATCTATAGTGATGCTTCAAAACTAGGACTGGGATGCGTGTTGACTCAGCATGGAAGAGTGATTGAGTTTGCATCAAGACTATTAAAACCTCATGAAAGAAATTATCCCACTCATGACTTGGAACTAGCATCAATAATTCATGCTTTGAAAATTTGGAGACATTACTTACTAGGACAAAGGGTGGAATTGTACACTGATCATAAAAGTTTAAAATATATTTTCACTCAAAAAGAACTAAATATGAGACAGAGACGATGGATGGAGTTAGTAGCAGATTATGACTTGGAAATTAAATATCATCCAGGACGGATCAATATAGTGCCAGATGCTCTGAGTAGAAGACCTGCAATAGAAAGATTGACTCAACAAAAGGAATTGTTGGCGAAAATACAAAGAATGGAATTGGAAATAATTCTACCAGGAATGATAGCGCAACTTATGAAAATGCGACTACAGTCACCATTGATAGAGCAGATCAAGCAAGCCCAAGTCGATGATGAAAGCTTCCAAAGGTTAAAGAGCAAAATTGAGACAGGTAAGAGGCCTGAGATGAAGATACACTCAGATGAGACTATTAGATTCAGGGAGAGGTTATGGGTGCCCAAGGGAGAGACAAGGAAGAGAGTTTTAGAAGAAGCTCATAAATCAGCATATTCCATTCATCCCGGAGGCAATAAGATGTACAAGGATATGAAGAGGTACTTCTGGTGGCCGGGCATGAAGAAAAAAATTGCAAGACATGTATCCATGTGTTCTACTAGCCAACAAGTGAAGGTCGAACATCAGAAAATAGCTGGATTACTTCAACCCTTAACAATTCCAGAATGGAAGTGGGAACAAATATCAATGGATTTTGTTACAGGATTACCAAGGAGCACCAAAGGTAATAATGCGATTTGGATGGTAGTGGACCGACTGACCAAGTCAGCTCATTTCATCCCATTTAGGGTTGGTCAGTCAACGGAAACATTAGCAAAAAGATTCATGCAGGAAGTGGTGAGGTTACATGGAGTTCCATTTAGAATTGTCTCAGATAGGGATACAAGATTTAGATCACAATACTGGAAGAAATTGATGGATAGTTTAGGAACATATTTAGACTTGTCTTCGGCATATCACCCACAAACAGATGGACAATCAGAACGAACTATCCAAATACTTGAAGACATGCTTAGAGCATGTATGCTAGATTTTGGAGGATCTTGGGAAGACCATTTATATATGGCGGAGTTTTCCTACAATAATAGCTATCAAGAGAGTATCAAAATGGCACCATTTGAGGCTTTATATGGCAGGAAGTGTAGATCTCCATTATGTTGGAACGAGGTTGGAGAGCGGAGTATTTTGGGACCTGAATTAATTACTCAAGCAACAGAGCAAGTAAAGGTTATTAGGGAACATATGAAAGCTGAACAAGATAGACAAAAGAAATGGACAGATCGACGTAGAAAATCATTGGAGTTTGAAATAGGAGGTAAGGTATTTATCAAGATATCGCCAATGAAGGGAGTGATTAGATTCGGCAAGAAGGGAAAGCTTAGTCCAAAATATATTGGACCATTTGAAATTACAGAAAGAATTGGGAATCTTGCATACAGATTATCATTACCTCCTGAGATGGAAACTATTCATGATGTATTCCATGTGTCGCAATTGAGGAAGTGCTTGGGCAACGAACATAAGGCTGTGGACTTGTCCGAGGTGGATCTAAGATCCGATTTAAAGTATGAGAAACAACCTGTAGCAATCATTGATCGACGGGAGAAAATCCTAAAGAACAAAGTGATACCATTGGTCCTTGTTTCATGGGATGCACGATCACCTGGGGACTCCACTTGGGAACTTGAAGGCGATATCAAAGCAAAATACCCGTACCTATTTTCATTATCAGGTATGTAAGTTGAGTCTATTTTTATATGACAACACGTACCTGTATATAATAGTATACTTTTTAAAATTGGAATTTCGAGGAAGAAATTCTTTTATTAGGTGGGTAGAATGTAACACCCTAAAACTATCATTTCAAATTATCAAGTCAAAAGTTTCTTTCTATACACCTTCAAATTTAATTAAGTTTCCAAGGGCACCCCTTTGGCATTTTGTGGGGATGAGTTGTTAGAAGAGAGTAAGAGGTGCCACTCTAGTTGACATTTGTCATGCATGCAAGAAGCCTTAGGACTAGGCTAGAGGATAAGGTGACCAAAATGCCCTTAGATATATATATAACCTTATTCTCTCAAAGAGAATTCTTATCAAAAGAACAAAATAAAAATCACTCTTTACTCTTGGTTCTTCTAATCCGTTGAGTAAAGGAAATAGAAGGGAGGCTTTGCTAAAACAAAGGAGGAGATTAAAGGGAATAGAGGCAAGTATCACCTTGTTCTTATTCTCTCTTTGAATTGTATTTGAGTGCAAGTAGCAAATATGATCTTTCTTGGAAATTATTTGATTTGTATTATGAGTACATGATTCCTTTTTCTTTATGGATAATTCTACATCATTTCGGATCTGCATACTTAGCCTGATTTACGGATGTTGGCAGTGGAAAATTTCTAAGTAAATAGGATTTTCCACAACAGAATGCGGAGCTAACCTTTCAGCTTCGCGTTTGTCTATTTTCAGCTTTGCGTTTGACAATTTTTAGCTTCGCATTTGGCTTTTTCAGCTTCACGTTTGGTTATTTTTAGCTTCGCGTTTGGCAACTTTCAGCTTCGCGTTTGACAATTTTTAGCTTCGCGTTTGGCTATTTTCAGCTTCGAGTTTGGTTATTTTTAGCTTCGCGTTTGGCAACTTTTAGCTTCGCGTTTGACAATTTTTAGCTTCGCGTTTGGCAATTTTTAGCTTCGCGTTTGGTTATTTTAGCTTCGCGTTTGGCTATTTTCAGCTTTGCGTTTGGCAATTTCAGCTTCGCGTTTAGCAATTTCAGCTTCGCGTTTGGCTATTTTCAGCTTCAAGAGAAACACGGATTTATACACTTGGCATGATTCGCGGATTTATGATAACATGACATGTGAATATCAAAATGATACATGAAGGCAAGATTATTCATGAGAACAAATTCTAGTATCTTTATTTCAAGACATGATAACAAGTTCTAGTATCCTTATTACACGATATGATAACAAATTCTAGTATCTTTACTTCAAGACATAATAACAAGTTCTAGTATCCTTATTACACGACATGATAACAAATTCTAGTATCTTTATTACAAGACATGATAACAAGTTCTAGTATCCTTATTACATGACATGAAGTATTCTTATGATATATGTGTACATGATTCCAAATTTTGATTCCTGAACTCTTGATTCTTGTGAAATGATATGTATACAATTTGACATGAAAGTCCACGTGTTTCCTTTAATTCACGTATGTCATATGCATTACTAACATGGGAAAAACTACATGATGGATAGATAAGTACTGTATTGTACAAGGATCTTGTTGGCCAACTTCTTGATTAGGTGCTGAGGGCCTTTTACTAGCAGCACTGGGTGGTACTGAGCCACTGTCTGATACATGAGTCACCATATGGGTGATACCCGTTACTTGTTTTATTTAACGGGATCTGACTTGTAGCACCTAGCGGTGTGTTATGGTTCAGCGCCATGAATTAGAGGTCGGGTCCCAGGTATGCACGGACACTTGTACAATATGAGAAACTGCGCGCTATCTTATCCATCATTGAGTTTCAATTCCAACACTAACATGATATAGACC
The DNA here is from genome assembly GCA_036321105.1 of Dracaena cambodiana. Lineage (NCBI taxonomy): Eukaryota > Viridiplantae > Streptophyta > Magnoliopsida > Asparagales > Asparagaceae > Dracaena > Dracaena cambodiana. The sequence goes on from JAYEPQ010000007.1 coordinate 37,325,980, forward strand.
TGTTAAATTTTACACGAAACTTGTGAATGACTTACATAGTTCTGGTTACATGCAACATGATTGATATTTACTTCGCTTACACTTGTCACCTTTACATGATTTGTTTAGGCTATTTGAATGAATAGTCTTACTCAATTCATTTTTAGTATTCTTAAGATACGTTTGTACCAACGCAATTTATTTATTCTTTTATTTATTTGTACTGTGATAGTACACGTGTTTCTTGTTTTTGTGTTACTTGCTGGGTTTAATCCCCTGGGTTTTCTTAAGCCCAGATTACGAAAGTAGAGAAGGGGAGATTGCTCCAGACAACGATCCTTACTTCTCCAACCAGGTCTAGTAGAGGACACTAACACAATATTATTTGGGTACTTCGCACTTCTTGTTATTGTTTCCTTTTTGCTGGGCACTGCTTTAACTTGTAGTATTTAACTCTTTTGTGTAAATATTTAAAGCAGTGTGCCATTTTATGTAATCAACTCTCTGTATAAATGAAATCCTTTCAGTTTCAGACATGGTTATTCATCTTGACATGGCAGTAGTTACGGTTATTCCAAGATCATGGGACTGTTGGGTTATTTATAGTATTTAAGCAATGTCGCCCATTTAAAAAAAAAAACAGTAGAGCCGAAGTGGGGGCGTTACATGAATCAATTTAATTCAGGATCATGTACATACATATCTCTAAGATACTCTATTCAAGATATATTAATATTGTCATCATGTTCCCATAAACGTTCATACCATTATGTATCTGATAAGTCAATAATTCATTCAACTAAGTCATGTGTCGGGTTCAAGTATCATGTATCGTGTTCATTTTATATAAATTATTGTGTTGCATACTAATCATGTGCTTTGTTTCATATTATTCATAATTAAGCATCATATTAACCATTTATGTACAAGAATTTCATGCACACTTGTTCCATATTATGTATTAAGTAATTGGTGTTACATACTAACTATATATATATATATATATATATATATATATATATATATATATATATATATATATATATATATATATATATATATATATATATATGTATATATATATATATATATATATATATATATGTGTGTGTGTGTATATATATATATATATATATATATATATATATATATATATATATATATATATATATATATATATATATATATATATATATATATGAGTAAACGGGAAATACACCGGCGGTGAAGGGAGTTCCTTCACCGCCGCTTAGGTGGCCCAATAAAATTATTACACGTGGCGCCACTTAAAGTGATAAATAAAAGAACTCTTTTAAATACCCCTTAAGTTGCGCCACATGTAATAATTTTATTGGGCCACCTAAGCGGCGGTGAAGGAACTTCCTTCACCGCCGGTGTATTTTCCGTTTACTCATATATATATATATATATATATATATATATATATATATATATATATATATATATATATATATATATATATATATATATATATATTTATATTTATATTTATATTTATATATATCATGCATTTGTTTAAAGCATATCATGTTTATGTGTCATATACCGCATCATATATTATGTGATGGCAAAAATGTAAACTCAGTTAACTTCTCCATTAAGTAAATCTCCTCGACAGACACATAACCCCTTATATGTGCTACGCTCATTATTTAATTGACAGATCATAACCTCACTTGCATGCTCTTATGTTTATAAGTATGTTTTTAATAAATTTTATTTATTTAATAATTTAATAATTTTGGTTCCAACAATATTTTTCAAATATTACCAAATTAATACACATCCTAGTACTCAACGAGAGAAATCCAAAAAATATTCATATATTATTTTGATACCCGAAATAAGAAATATTTTAAAAATAATTTAAAATCTTGTTGAACTATAAAAATAATCCAAATGTGTATTTTCATTCTTTATACACTTCACTTCATGCAATTACCATATATATATATATAATATTTTATGGAAAAATAATTGAAAAGACGTGTTACTTACTTATCCACTTGATTACTTGATTTTTCTTCTTCATTCATTTTTGTTTCCTCCTCAGCAGCTACTCTCTATCCCGTGAGGGTTATGAGGTGAGTTGATTAAATTTTTGTGGAGAGAAAATAATAAACAAGAGAATCAATGAGTTTATACAGTAAAATGGTATTTTCCTAATTACTAAAACCTACTCCCTTACTTTTAAAGCTTTTGCCACGTAGCATTTTCCTATGCCACCATAATTTAGAAAGACACACCTTGCACACCTATGCATGGGGTATGCCCTTAAAAATTTTGGTTTTGGATAGGATATGCAGAAAGAGTTTTTAATTTATTTAATATTTTATTATTTATGCCTCCGATAAATATTTTTCAAATAGTACCAAATTAATACAGGACATAGTGTGCAACGAGAGGAATACTAAAAAATTATTCGTTCATCATTTCGATGTCCAGAATAATTTATACAAATTGTTAAAACAAATACTATTATGAAAAGAAAGGAAAGATGGGGATGTTACTTTCCTGTTCTTCTTTCTTTTCCTTTTTTTTTTCTTCTTTCTTTTTTTTCCCTTTAAAGAGGAATGAAAATAAATCCAAAATAGAGGGAAATAGAAAGAAGTTTGGAAGTGAAACTCTGATACTCTATGTAAGGAAAAAGGAATGGATTTTGAAGAGTGATAGGTGTGGAGAAAACTAAGTTGGCGCATACACTTAGTTATAATTACGTATATATGTTTCCTTTGGCTTCCTCCTTAAGCCATCATTTAGCCCATCAATCCCATTGGCCCTTCATAAAGCATCAAATTAAATGAGGAGGTGGTTTGATTGATAATAGACACATGGCTTACTAAGAGAATGATAACGTTTAATTATTAAATTAATTATTTCTTTTAAATAATAATATATCGATTACGGTTCTGTTCGATATTGTCTAAAAATTGCAGAATATAGATAACAGTGAGAGGAGTATTATAAAATTTTTCGTACATTTGTTTGATGTCCGGAATGAGAGAAATAAAATTCTAAACTAATTAATAGAATAATTTAATATTTTAAAATTAGTAAAATTCGAAAATATTTTTTTGGACTTTCAGGAAAATTTTTTAAAATTTATAAATATTATAAAACTAATAACTACGAAGACCGAATGCCTTTAGAAGTTACGGATTTAAAGTTACACTCACCGAAGTCATTTCAGTGTCCAAATTGACCCACGGTAACCTTAATTTGGTGCAATTGGGTTCAAATAAATGATACGAGTAGCACAAATTTTAGAATATTATATCCTACCCACCTAGTAAAAGAATTTTGTTCTCGAAATTCTAAATTTAGGGACATGGCAATATATACGGATATATAAATATATATATATATATATATATATATATATATATATATATATATATATATATATATATATATATATGTGTGTGTGTGTGTGTGTGTGTGTGTGTGTGTGTGTGTGTGTGTGTGTGTGTGTGTATGTATATATATATGTATGTATATATATGTATGTATATATGTATGTATATATATGTATGTATATATATATATGTATGTATATGCATATATATATGTATGTATATGTATGTATATATATATATATATATATATATATATATATATATATATATATATATATATATATATATATATATATATATATATATATATATATATATATATATGTATGTATATGTATGTATATATATATATATGTATGTATATGTATGTATATATATATATATGTATGTATATGTATGTATATATATATATATATATATATATATATATATATATATATATATATATATATATATATATATATATATATATATATATATATATATATATATATATGTATGTATGTATATGTATGTATATATATATATATATATATATATATATATATATATATATATATATATATATATATATATATATATATATATATATATATATATATATATATGGATACGAAGATGAATGAAATTAGCATATCTGATCATGAGAATTTATAAGGATATTTTATCATAATATTATTCTCAAGCTCTGGAATACAATCTCTTTGTGATTGTGCATCCCACGAAATGAAAATCATTGATATTATTTGGTTCTTAAATAGTTTCTCCTACCAGCCAATTATTGCTATTGGTTTCTTTTCGCACTTCTAGGTTCGATCTCACATTCACCTCTGATAGATTTGTTATTATATACTTTTTACCTAAATACTTTCTCATGTGTGATATGTGAAATATATCATGAACGGTTTCCATATCTAATGATAATGATAATTCGTAAGTAAGATTTTCAATTCCTCCTTAAAATTTTATTTGGAGCAGAGAAATGCAAAAGTAAGGCAGAGTTTAATCAGGAATAGCTGCTACTAATTTGGGATGCCAATGCCATCTTGATTAATAGGTAAAATGGGTAAAATGCAAATAATATCTTATAAAGTCCACTCCTAGGTTCTAGTATATAGTTACAATAGACTTTAGAAGAGAAAATAAATCTCAACTATTTCAATACCAATGTAACATGACAGTGAATGGTAGAGATACAAAATTAAAAATGAATTCATGACTAATTATAAAATTTAATCACACAAAAATAATCTTATTGACTGACTGCAATTGTTAGCGTTAGAGAATAAACCTCTACAATTGCCTCACCGACTCAAATAAAACTTGTGATATACAAAAAGTTCAATACATGAACCATACTAGGATAAAATTCAGATGCAAGATACGAAATGTCAGATGGAAATAACTAATAAAAGTAATGGAGTAAGACAATAAACTTGAGAGATAAAACCAAGCTTAAGAAATAAAATATAAATGTTAATGTTCTGGCTAGATGGAACTTTTCTTCTCCTAATATATTTTATTATCAATTTTTTGTCCCCTACTTTCCAACCTGACTAATTCCAAAAATAAAATTTTCGTCCTTCTATGATCTTCTGATATCCCTTACATTCATTTTCTCTTAGCTTGTTCTTTATCTCTTAATCCATTTGCCTAGTTAACCTCATTAACTATGCTTATTTTGCCAAGTCTACCAATTTTGATTAAAGCAATTCATCAATATTTATGTCCTAATCCTTCTTTTCCCTTGAGAAGTGCAAACTCAAAGTCATATCTTCTATACTTAATCTCCACAATTTCTTTTTTAAAAAATTTAGACATAACATTCATTTTCCTTTTTCTTAAGAAATTTAAGGACAAGATCCAAATTTAATTAATTTTCTATTTTGTTTCAACACACATCCCAATTTTTAGCTTGAGCATCACTATAAATTCTACTATTCTTACTTGTAGTAGTCTAGGTATCTCTTTTGAAAATATATTTAAATTCTGATGCTATTGAAATCATTTTTTCTCATACTTCCATTGTTTTCAAAATTCTTCCTTTCGGGGACACTTTAGATTCTGCTAGTTTTAATGATTAGCTTCCACCGATAAATTAACTCAACACTAGATGATCAAGAATTAGAAATATTGCTCTTCTTCTTTTATTATCTATCACCTCAAGGAAGGTATTCAACCAATCCATGCATAGGATAACATCATATCCTCTTCCATTTATAACTAGTAAATTAGCATAAAATTATCTACCATTAATTACTAAGGGACATACTAGCAGAAGATTAGATCACTTTTGCTCCGCAATAGGCCAATAGAAATCGATAAAGGAATTCCAAAGATAGATATTTTAAACAAGTAGGATATGGTGGGAAAGACACGATATTAGATTCGATAGATATTCAAGAATAAAGAATAATTATTAAGAATAAGTCATAGACATGTTCATGTATGGTAGCAGTCATATAGTCTTCCACCTAAACCTAGGCTCTGATACTACTCTATAACACTCTCGTTTTTCAGCTATTTCCCAAACTACTTAAACTTTTACTAGATTACCTAACAGTCATAAGATCTTTGAATAACCGTAACTACTACTACATTTAAATTAATAAATAATTATGTCTGAAACTAAAATGATTATTAAGACAAGGTGTTAATTATATAAAATGATACACTGCTCTGAATATGAACACAAAAGAATTAAAAGAACAAAAAAGAAAAGCAGTATCCATATAAAAGAAAATATAAATAAATATACAAGAGATCTCTAGAAATGTTTCATTTTTTACTGTCTCTTGGTCTTATTCGAGAGAGTATGAGTTGTCGGTTGAGATTGGCTCTCATTCTTCGCCTTCCGAACCTAGATTCAGAACTTAGAGGATTAACCCAACAAGTAACACAAAGAAAAAGAGAAGTTGTACTACCACAATATTCAGAATAGGTAATTATGAACATATTATGTAGTGTCGGTCATGATAGTATAAATCACGAATAATATAAATAAATTTGGAATCACAACTAAATCAAATATTTAGTGATGTGCAGATTAATAATAGTTAACAGGTTGCATTAAAGTCATATGTCAGATATCATAAACTAAATGTATTAATAATTAGTCAGATATTTGAAACTACTACTAATGGATAAGATATGCGCTATTACCTGTATCGTATAAACGTCTGTACATATCCAAAATCCGGTCCAAACCCATGATGTCGAACCATGACACACCGCTAGGTGTTGTTAGACAGACTCCGTACTGTAAAATAATAATGGACGTCACCCTTCTAGAGACTCACATATCAAACTGTGGCTAGTACCATACGGTACTACTGCAATATAAGTGCTCAATATCTAACTAGAAAATGACCAACTAGATCATCATATAATGCAGTTTTTATCTATTATATAGTTTTTCCAATCTTCTATGTCAATATTATACGATACACATGAACCAAATTCAGACTATGTATCTATTCTTTACTAGAAACTAGAATTCAATAATTAATTTAATTCAGGATTATGTACACACGTATCTCTAAGTTACTCTATTTCCATCTATTCAAGATACATAAATGTTGTCATTATGTTTCCATGAACGATCATGCCATCGTGTATCTGTTATGTCAATAATTCATTCAATCATGTCATGTGTCGCGTTCAAGTATCATGTATCGTGTGCATCTTATATAAATCATAGTATCGCATACTAATCATGTGCTTTGTTTCATGTTATTCATAATTAAACATCATGTTAACCATTTATGTTCCAGAATGTCATGCACACAACTTATTTCATATTATGTATTTAAGTAATTGTTGTTACATATCATATATAAACATATTATGAATGTGTCTAAAACATGTCATGTTTATGTGTCATATAGCGCATCATATATTATGTGATGTCAAGAATGTGAATTGGGTTAACTTCTCCATTAAGCAAATCTCCATGTCAGACACATAGCCCCTTATATGTGCCACCCTCATTATCTAATTGACAGATCACCTCATATGCATACTCTTATGTGTATAAGTATGTTTTTAATAAATTTTATTTATTTAATAATTTAACAATTTTAGTTTCCAATAATATTTTTTTAAATATTACCAAATTAATATACGTTCTAGTACTCAATGATAGAAATACAAAAAAAAATATTCATATATTATTTTGATAATCGAAATGAAAACTATTTTAAAAATAATTTAAAATTATATTGTTGAACCAAGAAAATAATCCAAATATGTATTCATTCTTAATGCACTACACTTCGTGCAATTATCAAATATATAAAATACTTTGTGGAAATTTAAAGAAGAGAGGTGCTACATACTTATCCACTTAATTACTTGATTTTTATTCTTCATTCATTTATTTCTCCTCAGAAGCTGCTCTTTGTCTTGTGAGAGTTGTGAGGTGAGTGGAATAAATTTTTGTAGAGAGAAACTAATAAACAAGAAATCAATGACTTTATATGGTAGGATGGCATTTTAGTAATTAGTAAAACCTACTCCGTTCCCAAGCTTAAGCCACGTACCTTTTCTTTATGCCTCCATAATTTAGGAAGACACACTTTACACACCCATGCATGGAGTGTGCCCTTAAGAATTTTGGTTTTGAAGAGAGTATGAGGGAAAAAATTTCAATTTATTGAATATTTTATTATTTACGACTCCGATAAACATTTTTCAAATACATGATGTAATGTGAAATGAGAGAAACATTAAAAAAATTGTCCGTTTATTATTTCATTGTCTAGAGTAAAGATACAAATTATTGAGCTAAATACTGCTAAAAAAAAAGAAAGATGCAGATGTTACTTGTCTGGAGGAATGGAAATAAGTCAAAAAAAGTGGAAAATAGAAAGAAGTTTTGGAGAGAAGATCTACTAGTCTATGTAAGGAAAGAGAAAAGGATTTTAAAGAGTGATGCGCATGGAGAAAACTAAGTTGGCACATATACTTAGTGATATTATATATGTGTGTTCCCTTTGGCTTCCTTCTTAAGCCATCATTTAGCCCATTAATCCTGTGGCCCTTCATAATGCAGCAAATTAAATAAGATAGCGTTTAATTGATAATAGACACATGGCTTACTAAGAGAATGATAAGATTTAATTATTAAATTAATTATTTTGTTTAATAATAATTTATCTATTACAGTTCCGTTTGGTATTCTCCAAAAATTCTAGAATATAGAGAACAGTGAAAGGACTATTATGAAATTTTCAATACATTTGTTATATATCCAAAATAAGAGAAATAAAATCTTAAAGTAATTAATATAATCATTAATATTTTAAAATTAGTAAAACTTTGGAATATTTTTTGGGCTTCCAAGAAAAATTTCTAAAATTTATAAATATTAGAAAACTAAAAACCGTGAAGACCGAATGTCATTTGGAGTTACGAATTTAAAATTACGCACACTGATAGTCATTTCGGTGTTTAAATTGACTTGCAATAGCCCTAATTTGACACGATCAGGCTAAAAAAAAGATACAAGTAGCATAGATTTTGAAATATTACAATATCACTAATCTATAATTCAAAATTTAAGCATCTTTTTATAAAATATAATTTGGATTTAATTCACTCACTGTTATTATCTCCTTCTAATTGCCAAGAAAAATTGATTAAATATAATAAACTTAAAAATAAAATAAAAATTAAACCTTTCTAATTTACATGATGTATTAAATTATGAGGTAGATATTTTGAGTATTAACATTATATGCATTTCTAAAGCAATCAATAAATTTGTTAATACTATAATTTGTTAAAATAAAATGCAAAGTGATCAAAAGA